>CM046441.1:82537779-83137779 GCA_025506515.1 Flaveria trinervia | reverse complement strand
GAACGAAAACATGTTATATTTTACTTCACTCGTTTTCAAATAAAATATACGTCAAGATGTGGACAAACTAAAATTGTACATAAAAATCAGCACAAAAACGTTTTACATGTGATCAACCATGTGTCCAAACAAAATTTACGTTAAAACGTAAATGAACTCGAACTTGCAGTGTCACATACATCTACTATGATTTTAAAATTCTTTTGGTCATCTCAGCTCCACACCATGATTTCTTCTACCCATCAAGTTAACATCAATTTCACCATGTTAAGTATAATGCTGGCTTCAACTATGGATTACATATTTAAAAATGTGATATACGTAGACATAGCTCGTGTGAGTTACATATACGTAACTGAATAGCAGAAAGACATGACTCTAAAGAACAATTGTCCACCATGGGTTCAAAATGGTTCTATGACAAGCTACATATATGTAATACTAAGTGTTATGTACATACATTTTAGTGTTATTTATTAACATAGAATTCTAATTGGATTGCTTCATGTTCTCCATCTAGTTATTCTTAGTCTTTTCCCATCGTAACATATCATTCATTATATGATCAGTGTAACTTCTATAATAGAAGCCGAGATCATTTAAAAAAACATGTTTATAGACGAAAAACGTTGTGAATATAACGTCATGAATTTCCATAATAATATTAAGTGAAAATGATTCTGACCCAAGGCACGATTATGTGTCACTAGTTTTGATAAAAAAGTCGTTAGATGTTGTAATCTATTCATTATGAAAGTCTGAGAAAGAAGGAAGTGGCTGTCACTTTAAATTAATGATTTGATATTTAATGTCAAAATCATAAAGTAAAAAACCCCACATATCTCAGTGTGTACAGAGGTTAGATGCCCATACATATATCTATCTCTATGACTCTATGATTGTCACCACTTGTACATTCATTTTCATTTCTTAAATTCTCTACTTCATTTTAATATTAATCTAATCACTTTCTCTTAAGTTAATCTAGTATATTCAATTCAAACATCCCCTAATCATTGCTTACCAACACAAAGATTTGCTCCCCGTCACTTAACCACTTTCTTTTTTGTTCTAAATATACAAGACAACACCTAATTATTTCACCAATTATTTTGGTTTATATATAATTATTCAATTTCTAAAACCAACTTTAACAATTTAATAAAACGTTAAAGTTTAATAACTTTTTAAAATAATTAATTATATGAAGAATTCTATTATTATTTTATAAAATTAAGTAGTTTTTAAAATTTTTTTCCTTTGAAAGACATGTTTTTTTTTTGCTATGAATGGAAAATAGTTTCACTGGAAAAGAAAGGCTGACGATCTCTGTTTCCTTTGTATTTTATTTTCCTTTTTGGTTCATTTGAACGCAAGCAAAGATAACTTTTTCTTCTAGAAATAAGACCTAAGATTGTGATGTGTTATATGCCTTCACGTGACAAACTATATCTAGCATTTATTTTGTTTATAATGATTATTTTATAAATTTATTTTTGGCTGTCGGTGTTTACACACATACGAAGCATATATATCAATTTTAAATCGTGCACGAAATCATTGTTGGATTAAATAATTTGATGTTACTCTAAAAATATTTTTAACCGAATACTTCAAAGAAACCAAGAAAAAGTATGTCTTTAATATGAAAACATATTTAAGATAGATAATATACGTTTTTAATATAGAAAGGGAACCATCATAACAATGTGATGAATTGACGCAACCAATCGTTAAAGAGTAGTCATTGAGGACTAATAAAGATGAAAATAATTCGGTTAATTACCATTCACACTAATTTCTGTTAGTAGAGAAAATTTTAGGAGGAGCTACTTCAACAATAACATTGTATTATCAAAGGTAATTTAGTTACTATTGATTGCATAATTTAGTTACTTTAATTGAACCCGACTTAACTAAAATAACACACTAAAATCAACAACACTGCTTGTAAAATTCTTCACAAATGAGCAATCATTTATTCATACTTCTCAAGATGTACCGATCTATACACCATCTATTGATGTAGATATGTGGTATTCACATGCATCTATCTTTCATCAATATCGTTAACCTTAAGTGGAAGCATCCACGTCTTGAACTTGAAGCTTGACGCACAATTATCCATTAAAACATCTCTAACAAGTCATAAAGCTCGCGATATGATCGACATATTCAAGAGCAACATGTATGTTCTATTTCCTACACATGATTAATGCAAACATCACATAGTAGATGAAAAAAATTATGTAAGTTAACTACTTGATGATGATATGTCATATGTGTAATTAAATTAAATGGAGTGATGTGGATGTGAATGGTGTCCAGCTATATATTTGTGCAGAGGAAGAAAAAGGTTACTTCTTTAGTAGACAATGAAGCTTCATGGTTACTTGATTTGCTTTGTTAGTCTTGGACAACCATGCATGCTCTTTTTTCCACCAAAAATGTCATTTGAAAATTCATGTCCACTTAAAAAAGGAAACGAAATGATGGACTTTATATACATGCCATTCACATTAAACCTACATTTTAAGGGTTTCTTCAAACTTATGGTTATACAAGCCATACATTAATAATGAATGATGAAAGTCGTCCCATCATCATGTATTGTGTATTATTGGTGAATTGTTTATAGGAGTATAATAAGAAGAATGATTACGAATAAAATATATTCCATCAGGTTCTAATGGGAATGATGTAGGAAGATGACCGACAACCGACCAATATTTGGTGTCACAGAAAGGAATAGAAATGAAAGAAAATAAGAATACAAAAACTCTAAAGATTTGATTTCATATGAAAAATTGTATTTTCCTTAGGGAAATAAAGTTATTAATAGTTTATAAACTATATAAAGTTATTACACAAGAATGATTAACTTTCTCTGTAACTATTTATAGAAGTATAATAATACTAATCAATAGTTTCTTCTAATTATAGACAATTAAGTACAAAAAACACTAACTAATATTTTTGTGTAATAATAAATTATTTTTTATCACCGAAGATAGATATATATGAATCTAATCTAGCTACATGCTATTATAGTTGATCATTACCTTGTTATTAACACTATAGGTGACAAAAGAATTGAAAATTTGTTTTGTAGGTAGGATTCTATTGCATTGCACACAAAGAATGCACATTAAGCTGGAATATTAAACAACTACTATGAGGTGTCTGAATTTGTCCAAATCGCACCAAGTAAGCAATTCTTTGATGTCAGCTGATCGGAAATTAAAATGCAAAATAGTTATAATCTTTTCTAACCATATAGTCATTTATATTAAAGAGTTAAAAGTGCCTTTTTCATCCTTGTAATTTTATAAAAATTGTTATGTAAATTCAGAAGTTTAAATTTTATCATTTGCATCTAATGCTTTATGAAAACTGTTATTTGAATCCACTAATATTGTTAATATTTTCACTACTTGAGGGTATGTTAGTCAAAACTCGGTCTCACGTAAGTGATTTTATGCATTCAATCTTTTTAGGTAATCATCATTGAATTTGACTTCATTTGTTGGAGTGTTAAAATTTAAATAACCACTTAAAAGTGACTCCTCTAAACATACTTTACAAAAAATAAAAAAATAAAATAAACACGCCATATGACACCAAATATTATAACAAAAAAACATTAATCATCACAATATAAGAAAAATCAACAATCTATGAATCATAATCATAAAACGTCAATTATCATAACCATAAACTTTCAACCGATGACTTATGCAATGCAAGAAAACTCACAAAAATACTATGACTACTATACTAAACCAAAAACAATAATCAGTATCAATATAGTTACATATTTTTGCTCAAATAGTAGGCCAACGTCATCCCCAAATCAAGAACAATACATAATAGAGCCTAAACACCAAATTAAGTAGTAGAGTTGATTTCATTCGATAATGTAATGTTGATCGCTATGGTGGCATTACCAAAAACTCTTTTGGATCGAATCGCCCGTAGGGGCATGAACAAACCAGAGTTCTTCAAACGTTACTTGCGATTAATCGAAATCGTCTTTTGCGTTTACTTAAATAGATTGAATGTTTAAACCCACACGCGGGGTTGACACTTATCTCTTATATTAATTATGAGGGTTTTATCTTTTGGTTAAACTTTATACTTTTCTATATAAAGTTTTTATTTTGTAATTTTTTTACACTAGGACACACTTGTATCTTTTCATGAAACTATTTTATGTTTTGGTTTACTATTTAGGACACAGTTTTATATTTTTATGAAACTATTTTTAAACATATTATTTGTTTCTATTACAATTTTTAGAAATAATGTTATATAAAATTTCGAATAAACTGTTGGGTCATGATTACGTTTCGATATAAACTAAGTCGCAGTCAAATACAATTGATTTTTTATTTCTTTCTTTTGATATACAATGTTTATAAGATTCTAAAAAAAACAATAAGACATATTAATTTCTATCTACGTTTCAATATATATTGTATTTAATTTTAAATTGTTTCGTTACATGCATTTTTATAAGGGATGTCATAAGTTCGAGTCTCTCCCAACACTTTTTATCTCACGTATGAGTCATCAAAAACCTCCAACTCAACGTCACCATGTCTTTTCTTATTTCTTTGAAAGCTCATATTGGAAACTTACATGTATGGATAAACCTGTGTTACATATAAACGTTTCAATCGTTTGGCAAATTTTAACTTTGGGTTTCTTTTGAGATGAGGGTAAAAACATATTTATTGAATTACTTTAACAAACAAAATAGAAATGGCAAAATGATTATCATTTGAGAACTTGCAAATTCGATACCTAAGACTTTTGTTTTCTTCGTCCAAGGCAAAGTATCTATTCGTGTTAAACATTCTCATATGGGCATCCAATTATTTTAAGAAATCGTGATCATCAATCTTTAGCACCAACAGACAACATACTATATGCTAGTGATCCTGTTCAATTATTCGAGTGCTAAATCATGCGTAATGATCTCAAACAATACAAGGTCCGTTGACGTACGCCATCTAATTAGGAATATATAACTATACTAAGGGCATCTCCATTACTATGTGGATGGAGATGAACAACCGAGGTGGCACATGAGAACCAGACAACACCAATATTGGTGCCGGTCCGGTCGATGTGGGGCCTACCACAAAAAAAACATCTAACTTTTAATAGTATTTCTTTAGGCAACCGATACAAAAAGGTGCTTTCACTTGCGGAAGATTGTTCGAATATACAAGAACATTTTAGTAATTTTTTTTCTTTAGCTTATGTTAAATTTAAACTAAAAAGTATACTAATCACTTTCTTTCAACAAACTTTTTGTCTGAAATACCAACCATTTGTGTGTTACCCATAATCAAACAAAAAATGTATTTCTCTCTATTAAGTATTAACTATAAGGGGACTAGATTTAGTAAATTTGTGTATTACATGAGTTAAAAAAATAAAATATCAAATAGAAAAAGAATTATTAGTTATAAAACGACATTTTGATATAAAACATAATTGAAATCGTATATAAGTAAGGACTATAAATAATATAACAATGATATCAACTTTTTAATCTTTTTATAATTTATTAATTTTTTTAAAAGGAAAATAAAATAATTTTGTTTTAAAGCAAACATTTTTAAAAAGTGAAATTTTTAAAAACTTATAATAACTCCCAACTTTATTTATTTTATGTATATAAATATTTTACTTACAAACATCAATTTTAAAATATTTTATATTTCTAAAAAAGTTTGATGTTTTAGAAGTAAATTTTATTTTATAAAATTTATTTACTTAAAAAAGAATTAAGAAAAAGATATTTTTCTTGATTTATTATTAGCAATTAATTAATGAATATTTAATATGAGAAAGAAGTGAAAAAATTTTGTTCAAGTAAAATGTGATAATGACACATGTCTACCCTAGTTATCTTTTTGTTAGAGTAGTATTATTTTACTTTATTTTATTTTATTTTATTTTATTTATTTTATAAAACTTTATTTACTTAAAAAAGAATTAAGAAAAAATATTTTTCTTAATTTATTATTAACAATTAATTAATGAAATATTTAATAGAAGATAAAAGCGGAAAAAATTTGTTGAGATGAAATGTGATGAAGACACATGTCTACTATAGTTACTTTTTTATTAGAGTAGAAAGATTTGTAGTTCTTTTGGTGAAAGTTTTTTCTAATTTGTTTTTTATTTTGCATGCCTTTTAATTAATGATGTTTTATTTCTATTTATATTGTTATACAATTCATTTAAACGTATAAACTTAAATATAATTTATGATGATCATTTTGTTGCATCTGCGAAAAGTGAGAAAAAAAAACAGATAACAAATCTATGAAAAATTAGAAACAAAAAAACTACTGATTTGATGTTTATATGACAACCAAAAATATAAAGAAAACGAATGAGTACAAGTGACATAAGTACTAACAATAAAAGCAAAATTCTTGAAAGAATTGAACAAATTTAGGGTCGAATGGCCCTCGCTTTTAGCTACTCTATATCGGTGAAATACTGAAATCTCCATTTATCATCACAAAAATACGTCATCTTTGCCACCAACCCCCTTCAATTTTTTTACAATATCCATTTTCCCACACATTTATTTATATTACTAATTTACAAGATAACATTATGGTAAATCCCACTACAGCCCATAACTCCTTTGCAACCTTGCCCACAAATTAAAAAAAAAAAACTTTTTACTTATATTTTGTTTCTAACGTTTAATACCGTAAAAAAGTGAGTAAGTTTTTGTTGATTGTAGTTGTAGTTTTTAAAATTAAATATATGTTTTGGTTTTAACATGTGTTATTCCATTTACGGTGAAGTTAAAAAATAACATACATGCATTGTTGTTAGGACCGGATCGGACTGACCGGTCCAACCGGGGATCGGTTAGGTGTCCGGTCCGATTCACTATGGATTGTTTTGGGCTGGTCGAACCGGTGGTCGGATCGGGAAACATGATCGGTTCGAACCATAAATCAGTATGTTAGATATACAAATATAGTTAAGTTTTATATATAACTATAAAATACATATATAAATTACTTATATTTAATTATATATATAACTATATATATAATATACTATATATATGATTATAATGTTATCCGGTTCTTAAAAATCCGGTCCGACTACCAAACCATTAAGGCGTCCGGGCCGACGTCCGATCCGGTATTGATTTTTATATTTGTAAGGGATAAATGAAATTTTAATAATCTATTTTAATTTTGTGTAAAAAACATTTCATTTTTAATATATATTCATAATACGTTATTATGTATATCTTATACAATAAGAAATGATAACTCATGAGTAATGACACAAAAGGGTTAATTAATTCACAGTACGGGAAGCATATATTGCTTTCATTTTAGTTATTATGAACCTTTTTATTTTATACCGACTAATGTCACTATATTTAACAATAATAATATTACAAAACGTATTTAAGATTATCGAAAAGAAGTATTCGTTTATTGTAAAGAGAAAAAATGATTCCAATGCTAAAAATACTTACGTATATGTAAATAGTTCATAAATAAAAATCATAAACCATCACCGCTTGCAGAGTAGTTGAACAAGACACTACTAAGCAACCACAGGCAATATCTGAACTTGTGAGCGGAAATAACTCTACTTTAATTTAGTCGACTTTCTAAACAAAACTCACATACGTAATGATTCTCCTTTATATGTGTTTTTGATACATATGATTTTATATTACGAAACTATTGTCTTTCTAACTTGTTTATTTATATAACAAATTAAAGTTTTAGTTTATATTGTTACTGATACCAGATAAGAATGTACAATACACGTATCAAGATCATATATACAGATTATGAATATTTTAGTTGATTAACTACCGTCAATGAGACGGTTTCTTGTGACACACAAGTAAAAATAGAAACTTTAGAATCATGTATTTCATGATAATGGACGTAATGTTTATATCACATATATGAATTATAAAACACAATAAATAATTACTATAATGATCTTTACTTCACAAATTCATTAAAAAATATTATTGTACTAAATAGCAGGATAAATAAAGGGTAGTAAGCCAAGAAACAGTCATTATCAGCTGAACTCCCTGACTCGGTTCAGGGCTCAGTCCCTCTCTCTGAATCAACAGTCATAATTTTGTTAAAATAATTGATCGATTAATAATTTTGCAAAGATTTATCGCTATTTGCTGTCGATTTTTAAGTTATTAATTTGAGACGAAGGCGTCGGCATATTATTAATAAGTTTATATGTTAAATGTCCTTAGCCATTAATGAAATAATAGTTGATAAAATTTTTAGAGGTTATAAATAATAAATAACAAAATTAATCAAGAATTATAAAAATATTTTTAAGATAAACTACATAATTGAAATCTTATATTTTAGTATGTTTTAATAGCTTATTTGAATAAAATGATTTATATATTGAATATTTAATTTTTTAATTAACTTGTTTATAATCATTTTCATTTAATAGCATATAGACCAAAAACATTTTTACCTTCACCAAAAGCTGTATATTTAAAAGTTCTTTATTATTATATAGTATGGATGGATTATATTATTACACCCATTATGAGCGAAACCAGGAAAATTTTCTTACGGTGTCATTAATTTTTGGTGTTAGATATAACATCAAATTTTCTGCCCGATCGAATTAGGTTGGTTCGGGTCGGACTAGATTGAACCAACTTTTCAAGTCATTATTAAACCCCTAAATATGATTATCTAAGATGAGAAATTTTTTGAAAGATTGAACCAATTTTCAAGCCGGGTTGAGCCGGTTCAAGTTTTAATTATAACCACTGGAATTAATAACCAAAATTAATGATTATAATCACTATAGTTTCAACCAAAATTACGAATAACAATAAGTCAGTCAAAGAATCCTATAAAAACACACGCTCAAAAACGCTAAACCAAAGAATAGTTTTCACAACTTATATCACCAAGTAACCTTAAGCTGCTTTGCATCTTAACACACTGTCTTGATCTAACAAGGCTTAAACCATACAAGTTTGCATGCTTAGAAGAACACACTTCTTATTGAACTTGATAAATTAAAGACATACTAAAAAAGTGTACAACCAAGATCTATATATAAAGAAAATAAACATGACTTCGAGGGGATAAACTTAAAATTCAATCTAACAGATAAAGATAAACTAAATTATTAAAAGATAAATTGAAACTTTCAAATATTATTTATAACTCCTCCATCCATTCTTGAGATTTACCATACTGCCATTATTGACCTGCTTTGCAAATATCATTTGTTAACTAACAACAGTAAAAAGCAATGTAAATTTAGGGGTTGATTCTTCTAATATAGACACAAATAAACAACTTGAGTAGGGCTTGGAGTCTTGAATATAATCTAATCTTGAATGGAGGATTCATCGAGTAAGCAACCGGAACTTCGAAACCGCCACCGCCGGAGATTAGAGGTCGCCACCTGTAAAACTATGAGTTCACTTAAATTTTTGGTATTATACAATACATTACCTGCTCAAAAATCAATTGAGTCACTTGACCCCATACCGACAGTCGTAATTCCGCCCCTGCATTCATGTATGATTCTCATAGTTTCTATGTCTGTACAAATAATACCAAAGATAACAATATATGTTTTTAAATTTAAATAAATTTACTAGTTAAATCAAATATATTACACGCATTAATGAAAAGGAGATGATTTTTTATGTATTAGTAAAATTATTTAATACACCATCAAGTATATGTTGCATATAAGTGATTAGATAGTAACTAATATTAGTCTAACTTGTACTTCGTAGCATGCATTCGTAGAGCATGCACTCGTAGCGCATGGTGCTAAGTAATTTTATTGCGTAAGGATGATAGATGAATTATATATTGAAGACGATATTAATAACGTATATATTACACGGTTCGATAAATAAAATATTAAATAGTTAGTAATTGAAATTTATTAATCATAAAAACATATTTTGAGATAATATATGATAGAAATTATATATGAGTAAAACTATAAGTAATAAAATAATAATATCAGTTTATTTAACTTTTGGTTTCTAGAAAAATAATTTTTTTTCAAAACAAACCGTTTTAAATGATGTCATTCTTAGTAATTTTCTTATTATAACTCTATAATTTTAATTATTTTGGTTTATAAAAATTTTATTAAATAAACAAATTTAAAATACTTCATAGTTTTAAAAAAGTTTGATGTTCTAGAATAAATTTAAATTTATTAAAAGGCCTATTTTAACTTATTTAAAAACTATTTTTAATAATCAATATTATAATTAGTAGTTAATGTAATAATTTAATGTCACACCCCGACCAAAGCGGCGGAACATGCCGGGGCGCAACTAAGATTGTTCAAATGCACACGACACTATTAAGTGACAATATTTAATTAACTCATTCATTTCATAACATGTTCTTACAAACACAAGAAAATAAATAGTTCTTAACTAATAACCTAACGGTCCAAAATAAAGTAACGTCTTTAAATCTTCAATCAAACGATAATCAAACCTGTAGCATTGCATAAAAAATGTTTTGTCAACATGTATGTTGGTGAACAATTCCACGAATTTATAAATATAATATAAGGGAAAAAATCCGCAACTCAAATATGTGAAGCCGTAAATAAAAGTGACAATTGAGGTATATCAATCATAAATAAATGAGGCTCCTTTATAATTGATAAAACTATCATATTACAAGGAGGAGCGTATGATCATACTTATTAAGGATGAGGATGAGGCTAAACGATCAAAATCAATAAACATGTAGCAATTAATCATATGAGGTATATAACATACAATTGGACAATTATTCTAAGCAACACATAACCTAGTGGTTGTGGGTTGAGGATCTAGATGTTAAATCATTTTTTTTGTTGAGTAAGTATGCTTGCTACCCCCAAAGTATAGAAGAGAAAACGGGGATGGAATTACTCACATGGAATAAAATGACGTTGATGAATAAAATTTGAATAAAATCTCCAAGTAAGCGAGTCCGACGGTTTTAACGTGCGTGTCCTAGATTGAAAGATCTTGAGTAAGTATTGAGCATTGAAGATGAAATATAAATGGTATAAAAGTTCATAAAAATAAGGCTTGGGTTTTCGGGAGTTTTAGTTATATTTTACAAAGTGTGTTTAAATAACGTAGGTATAAAAATGAGTTTTACAAGAAAACGGGTCCTTGATGTTTAGTTTTACTCAACCATTGTTAAGTTTTACATATGGGAGTTGGTTTAGTGCTAGTATGCATGATCCTATTAATATAAGCATCAAGGTCTGACTTACACTCTCTTAAACCCGAGTTTGAGATTTTAATTAATAAAGAAATTCGCTTAAACCCGATATTAGTATAAAACAAGTTTGGTTCCGTCATACCATAATATTATTAATACAAATAACATAAAGCGAAACATAAGTTAAAAAAATTAGGAAAGATTTTTCTTTTGGCGTTTTGAACGATGACTAGCTCGTTAAGACGATAAGTTCGATTTTTACTCGGGTTTATTCTTACCCGAAACTTGGTTTGAGCTAATATTTGTTCTAACACTTCCAAAATCTTAAGTAATATGAGTAATATAAATTAAAACATAACTAAAAAGATAGGTTGAACTTTTGGTGGTTTGAACATTGACTAACTCGTTAAAACAGGTGTTCGGTTTTACTCGGTTTTTACCCGAAACTTGGGTTCAAGACAAGATTTGTTTTACACCTCGATATCAACCATATAATAACTAAAATATCAAGAAAAACTCAGATCTAAAGTGTTTGATGTAATATGGTCACTTAAAAGTTATTTAAAGTGCTTAAACGAGCGTTCGGTTTGGTTCGGTCTTTGACTCGGTATGAACCCGAGGATGGTTACCATATGTCCAAAACCATTGAACTAAAAAATAAGGTAAAACTTCCAGATCTAAACTCAAACAAGAAAGTTAATCGAGTAAACTTCCCGAAAACGACCCAAACGGGTCTAAAATGCATAAATATGAGTTTGAATGCCCACAAGACTTAAATAAAGATGAAAATGGTTATGTGAACATAAAATAACTTAGAAAAAACTGAAAATAACCAAAATTACATACTCGAAATGATTTGAAATGCAAGATTCGGTTCCGTTGACTTTTTAAAGTCAAACTTAAGCAAAACTAGCTAGAACAATTTACAAGATCAAAACTTTTAGGAGAAGAAGATGAAAATGTGCAGGTGAAATGGTTGAGAATAAGTGGTATTTATAGGAAAAGATTAGGGTTTGAGGAAATGGGTAATGCGTTTGTCCGGTGGGTAAAAGGGTACACTTTGATTCTTTTATTTAAAATAAATTTTAATTTAAATAAATTATGACCAGGTATTTACATGTTTGGAGGGTTCTAGAATAGTTATGGGTTAGGTATTGGTTGGTTTGGATGGTTCAAATACAAGTCCGGACCTTAAACGAACCGAAAACGTTAAAAAAAATGATTTTGCTGAAACGAACTGTGGGTCACGCCACGACAAGTATGAAACATGATTACAACATAAAATCCATCATTTTATTAATATTCAAAGATCCGAAGACCAAAACGAGTCGGGTTTACAATACAGGATAACAAATACAAAGCTAGTCGAAAATGACGAATGTCACATTTAGTACCAGAGAAACATAAAAATTAAAAATTAGAAAGTTTAAAATTGTACCAAGTGTTCATCCAATAAAAATTAAAAGTTAGATATATTCATATTTCACTAATATTCTTATATTCTTATATATAACATATTAGGTTATAATCCTGTGTAATACACGTGCTAAATAAATTTACTATTACATGGTTAATAATATAAAAATTATGTCTTAAATATTATGTATTACACCATGTATTACACATTTGAAAATTTAAAGTTAACATACTTAAAATTTTAAGTATGAATAATTATTAATTATTGAATAGCTATTATAACATTCATAACTAAAAGATGAAAAAGGTAGGAAAACCAATTATTAAATAGTTTATAATGATAACAAATGTATGGATTAATTTTTATTTATTAATATAGAGATTTGTTGAAATATCAAGTTAAAAGATATATATATATACAAAAATGGTATAGAAGTATACTATTTTTATTTGTATATAATTATACAAATGGTGAAAGCGAGTTTAACTGCATTGGTAGGGTTATACACAGTATAAAGAGTAGTAGTGTTGTTTGTACATGAAATGAACGGTCAAAATGGGGCTCTTATCATTCTGTCGAGATTTCTTTGGGTCAGTCACAGTTGGTCCATATAAATCATTATTCTCAACCTTAAAAACGTGTCCACTTGATCACCACATCATAAAATCATAAACAACACCTTGGATGATAATGATACATGTCTTAGTAAATATTAGTCTCGTATCCGGTGGCGGACCTGGATTTTTAACGAGTGGGGTTATTATTTTTCGCTGATTCGTTTAATAACAGAATAATATAATTTTTTTTGGCTTGGCGGTTGGGTTTGGTCAGGTTGGTTTGGTTCGGAATGTAATTAAATTGCATTGAAAATAATAACAAAAATATAATATTAAAATGGAGGCAATCCGTCTAGTTTTTGGATGTGTGCAATCTGCAGATTGTGATAACAATATAATATCATACGTATATCGTAATACGTTGGTCACGTCTATCATTAGGATTTGTGTCTCCTTAACTCTCCTTATCGCGTGTACAATGGAGCTACATTACGTTTGTACAATTACTACAAAATTGTTCTAATGCCCCTAATAATTGTTTTCTTGGTGGGTTTGTCCACCCACACACATTATAATTGACCCCAGTAATTGGTCAACTAAAGGACAGCATAGTAAATCCATATCTACCTTGATTAATAATGTTATTATTATATGTACCTTTTTTATCACAAAAAAATAAATCATGCTTTAATGGATTAATTGATGGGATTAAGTAATTCTAATTACCTTTAATATGCTATATACTATTAGGAAGTTATTGTACCACGATATAGTAATGGTAATAGTCAAATACTTTTTAGAGAAAACGAGAATTCAAATTCTGATATGTGATAGATTAAGAGGAGCATTTTAAGAGTAAAAATAGATTGTTTGATGTTTTTAGAGAAAGTATTGTTTAATGCTTAGAGTAGTCAACGAATTGAATGTTAGCTTGAGTGATTTTCCTGACTGAAGTCATTATTAAGTAGAGGTTATTAGAAAAAAAGATAGAGATAGAGATGGTATATGTATCTATATGTATATGAGTATAGCTAGCTAGTCTCATGATGTGTATGGAATTATAAGGTTTGGTCACACTGATAGCTCATAATGATAGAGAGAGAAAGATAGTGTGTGTTAGATGTTTATATATGAATGAACGATTGAAAAAGGTGTATTCTTGTTGTTGTGGGCCTTTGCAAATTAATTACTTATACGTAAACACAATATTATTAAAGATGAACTACTGGTAAAACGTCCTAAAGATTTCTTAATATACTTGATTTCAAATCTTCCCTAGACAAACATCTTGAATGAAATCTTCATCGTTCAAAAGAAAATAACACAATAATTATTTATAAATAAGTTATATTACACGTACACACGCATACACGTGCACTCGCACGCGATCACACACATATATGTGTGTGTATACATATATATATATATATAGAGAGAGAGATGTATGAATCAATAAATGTGAGGAATCCATGAAGGTGACATTATAAAAGGGAGGAAAGGGTGTCTAGTTTTCCCTTCTTTTGGAGAAAGAGATATATCTATCTATATCTAAATATAGAGAGAAACACATGTATACATTTATATCCATATATACATATATATAGAGAGAGTAAGGTGAGAATGGAAGATCAGATGCAGCAGCTAAACCAAGTATCAGTAACACATCTGCTTCAACATACATTAAGAAGCTTTTGCATTCATGAAAACTCACAATGGCTTTATGCAGTTTTCTGGAGAATTCTTCCAAGAAACTACCCTCCACCAAAGTAATAAAATCCTATAACTCACTTTTCCTTTTCAAGTCTTCTTTTTTCCTTTTAAGTACTGGTCAATGTCAATACTTTTATAATCTTTCTAATGAATCCATGAGTTTTAGTTAAGCAGAACCTTTCCTTAAAACAACATAGATAATAGATTACTTTCTTTATTACATAAAATATGAAATTACTTAAAAAGTTAAAAGTATTATTGTGTCATTAATTATCTTTCTTGAATGATTGTTACAGGTGGGATGGTGTAGGGGGAGCATATGACAGGTCTAGAGGCAACAGAAGAAATTGGTACACTATTACCTTTATTAGCTATATAAATGTTGTTACTATTACAAATCTGTATTTAAATTATTGTGATTATTGATCTTTCAAAGCTTTAAGTTGAATAATTAGTTATATAAACAGGATATTGGTATGGGAAGATGGTTTCTGTAATTTTGGAGCATCATCAACAAGTGAGAATATTAGCACAAGAGATTGTTCAGTTTATGGTGATCATGAATACCAACAATGTCATGGGCTGCAACCTGAGCTCTTCTTCAAGATGTCCCATGAAATTTACAACTATGGAGAAGGGTACTTTTGGAATTTCACCTGCTAAACTGCATGCTTATAAGTTATAATATGTACTTAATTACATGCATTAAACACATTATAATTATGATTTTCCTGTACAAAAATCAGGTTAATTGGAAAAGTAGCAGCAGATCATGGTCATAAGTGGATATTCAAGGAGCCAAATGATCAAGAAATCAATTTCTTGTCTGCTTGGAATAATTCAGCTGACTCAGTAAGAAGATTTTCAAGATTTAACTAATAAAAATTAAATATTTTTATTTCTTAATTAGCTCTTATTTAAGGGTACAAATCCATTAAACACAATATGTGATGACTTTAAACTCATTTATGGGTGTTTCATTGCAACAGCATCCAAGGACATGGGAAGCTCAGTTTCAGTCTGGTATAAAGGTACAAGTTCATGATGCACAATGTACAATGACTTTAAACTCATAAAATTGTTGTTAAATGTTTTGGTGGATTGAGAAATAGTGCTTAAACTTTGCAGACCATTGCTCTGATTGCAGTAAGAGAAGGTGTCATCCAACTAGGATCCATCCACAAGGTTGATTCTCTTTTCTCTCTCTCACTCTCTCTCTCTCTCTCACACACACACACACAAAAAAAAAGATTCATCTTTTAGTTCAAACTCTCAAAGAGATTAATAAACTCTTTAGTTAAAACATAATCTTGATGTGTGTGTATATCATGCAGTAAAACTTGCACATTGTTCTTGCAACAAAAAAAGATACTTTTAGTCAAAATTCAAGAAAACACATGAATCTTGAATTCAAGAAGATGTGCGGCTCCTCTATATTTATAGTCGTTGTATTATTTTCAACTTATTTTTTGTATTTTCAGACTAGAAAAACATGTGATTTAATGTTTTTAGAGGGGTGCAATGAAATTTAGGGGTAGGAGTAAACAAAATGAGAATGTTGAATGTTGACACTGATAGCAAGAATGCAATAGTAACATGTACCATAAGCACTAGAACTTTGAAGTAAGATGAAAAAGTAGTGAACTTGACTTTCAAAAGTCAAAATTGAAAAGTCATGTTGACTTTTTACCACAAAAGAAGGCACATTTTCAATAACTTGATACTAATGAATACAAATTTATCATTTCAAAAGGTGATTGAGGACTTGAACTATGTGGTGCTACTAAGAAAGAAGTTCAGCTACATTGAAAGCATCCCAGGAGTACTATTACCACACCCTTCATCCTCAGGGTACCCCTTTAAAGCAGAAGGGTACAACACCTCTGAAGCATGGCATTTTCATAATGGCAATTTAACAATGGCTCCATACACTTACAACCAACCATTGAACATAACTCCATCCATGAGCAGCCTTGAAGCTCTCCTCTCCAAACTCCCATCAGTCGTGCCGGTTTCTTCATCATCGCCGCCAGTTCCACCCTTTTGTGAGGCTGTGCCGCCACAGTACATGGCGGCAGTAAGCCGCCCGATGGAGTTTTGGGCGGTTGAAGCGAAGGAGGAGGTAGAGGAGGAGGATGCAAAGGATAGTGGAGAGTGTAGCAGTTCAATGACTTCTTATAACCATGATCATTTTGGTTATCATCATGATGTGAATGGATATTAATTGGTAATTAAGTTGACAATTAGTGGTTGATTAATATTATGGTTATTGTTAGTACAAGATTGTCTAGCATAGCTTAATTACAAGTCATGGTCCCAACATTAACGAGTGTTATTTTTGGTGTGTTTAGTAATAAAAATGAATTAATAAATAGTGATGAAGGTCTCTTGATGTACATTTTTTGAGTTTGAAAAAGATATATTATATTGGTAATATATAGTGTTGATCCTTTTGATTTGTGATTGGTCCCAACTTGGGCTAAAACTAGACTTCTCACTATTAATTGGGTTGAAAAGAATCATTGGTCCAACTGGTCCCGGTATTTTTTTTTCTATTGATCTTTTGGTATTTAAAGAGAGAGAGAAAGATTGCAATAATATTGTTGATTTCATTTAACCATCAGGATCTCTTATTTTAAAACTCATAGGATATCAACAGTGTCCCGCTAACTAATAAGATCAGGTAGATCACAATTTACGTTACGTATGAAGACTTTAAGAAGTTATGATAAGAAATAAGTGGTAGAAATATTCAACTAAAACACCAGTTGCACTTAATGGATATAGATCTCGGAGCTAAACCTTAACCTATTCATTGGTACCGGTCTAATCATGCGCCTAATATTTAATCTTCACTATTACAGTCTAGGGACCATTGAAATCTTAATCAATGTCAAATTCTTTATAATTTGCTATCTAGTTTATGAAGACTTTATTCATATCCATGGGTGGCTGTGTAGCGTCCACCAACACGAGTGTTGTAACTCAGGACTTTAAAAAACATTGAGTCCATAGTTTAGCAAACCCAACCCTTTGAAAATTATTTTCAATTCTTAGATCGCACAACGAAATAATCTTGTTTTTTCATGTTACATTTCACGACACTAGCAACGAATACCGTCGCTAAGAGGATGCATTATGATATTTGGTTTTTGAAGTGATGCTATCATTGTATAGCCTCAAGAGGTAGGAGGGAGAATATAGATGACTAATTGATTTGTTGTGATATAGACCAATTATTACTTTATCATTAGATATGATATTTGAAATAGGAAATATTTACTCGATTCTAACCAAGTTTTCTAGTCGTGTCGATAGCTATCGTCCCACTCCCGCTGCCAACTTCGTGAGATACAACGCGTAAAAGCTTACCAACCCTTGACATATGAACAAGAAAACCTGTCTTTAACGGGATAGTACTTACTTTCATAGACGTGTTGTATGGTTGTCGTCAGCCCGTGTCGTGAGATGTTTGGTCAAGTCCTATAACGAGCCAAACCCTTGTTTTGTGTTGCTGAGACATGCGCCTAAGGAGAAAGTCTTTGCAACTGAAGTCAGCCGAGAAGCCGAGTGATGGCCATCGCTACTAATTGAGTGCCAGCACGTAGGACAGTGGAGGTGATACTTGCCCGATTGAAACGATTTCAAGGTAGCTGGTTTATGATAATAACCCCATTGACTTGTATAATTTAAACGTTTCTAACCAGCTCATTTACGTAACAAAATTTTATTGGCTGATAAACCAGTAACATATCTAACATTCACTTTTGTTATGTTTCATTTGTTTACACTCGGTTTACATATTCAAGCTTAATTTCACATGTATGTTTTTTTCCAATTTAATTAATAGTTATTTTTAATAGTTATTTTTACGAGTGAAATTGTGTACAAATCAAATGTAAATATGTAATTAGAATATTACTAAGATTGTTATTTATGACAAAAGCAAAACTTAAACGTATTATTGACCAAATTGTAACTATAATTATTATTAACAATAACTATTAATTTAAATTATTAAAATCTTATTTGCTAACATCTCAAGAGTAGACGAATGGTTAATGGTTGTATAAATAATGAGAGTGAATCTTTGTTCCAAAATCCAAATTATTATTTGTTGTAAGCCCAGAACATGTTTATAGATTGAAACCGTGATTTCTGATCGTACATTTGATGGGTTATGGGCTTTAAAAGCCCATAGTTCTACCTGGACTGTTCAAAAGTATTGGACCTTTTGGTAGCCCCATGCCACCGGCCCACCATGGCACCAGGTGAAGTTCATAAAATTCAAAAACATTGGAAATGTTTATTTTAGAAGCATTAATAAATAATTTAACCATCATAATTTTTTATTTTTAGTTTCCATATATAGGAAATATTATTCCTTATTCAAAACAAATATACACAAATAGCCTCAATAGAAACAATAATATTTTTTCATGCTGCTAATGTACAACTTCATATATTCAAATATCTAACATAGAAGTCCTACACACCCACAAAATTCCCTAGAGATGCTCTCTGTCACCTAAATAGAACCAAAAATCTAAAAATTAGCCGGATTGTACTAATTTATCAAGGCGGCACTTAGAAACTACTCTCAAGAAAAATCACGGGCCGCCCTAACAATGAGATTTAAAAAACGCGGTTCTGTTGGGCAAATAGCCTTCAAAGGGTTTAAAGATATAAACAATGGAATGTTGGTGAATTTCATCCCAATTTCTATCAAGAACACGGTTCAATTAGATGCTTTTGAGTGATAAATTTGTTTACTTATGAAAGGAGAACAAACTTGTGAAAAAATCATGACACTTTATTTTCTCCAAAGAATTAGCAATATTGCATTGAATTTGTTATGGAAACCCAGATTATACCTCAAAGGGAAAAGAAAAAGATGATCAAAGAATTACTAGAAATTGTTTAACGAGAAAGAAAGATTGAGTTAGCTTTAGAGATTTGGTGTTGTTTGGTGTAATTTTCAACCATAGTTAATATTGAAATTTATATTTGAAAATGAATTGAAACACTCTTATTTCCAAAAAAAAACAAAACTTGATTACCTGAATGTGTTTTGATTAAACCACTCAAGTTTACTTATGGTGCTTCAACTAGCAATTTTGATTAAAACATTCAACTTTGATATTTCAACTAGCATTTGAGTGAAACAATTGGCTTTAATGTTTCAGTTAGCATTTTACTAAAACGCTTAACTTTAGTGTTTCAACTATCATTGGTTTTTTATTAATCTTAGTTTTGTTTAGGTTGTTGTGATGCGGTGATGCTCTCACATAGCAAAACACAAATATTGTGAAATATATACTAACACCAATTAATTGAATTTATTTATGGAAAAAAGTAAAAAAAAAATCATTTTAATATTTTTTCTCTACAATCACTCACGTGAATATAGATCAATTAACTGTAACCTTTGAACCCTCTTTTATGTAATATATTTAGTTTCCTAGCGGTTTGTAAACGCGATGTCCTTGATTATACCACCATATATGTAGACGTTATTACATTTCACACAACACACTTTCTAGTCTAGCCACCTCTTGTTGTCGTATACGTTAAGGTCATAAACATTAAGGATCCGAAGATCACAACCCTCCACGTGATACCCCTTTTATTCTCATTTCCTCTACTAGGAGGGCACCTGTGACCTTTGTCTGGTTTTACGAGAGCCTTATGATTTGTATGCCCCATAAATCTGTTTGAAGCACCCCACTACTCTCTCATATGGTGATTTTCACTAATTATTAACAACATTTAAAGTTTTCATGATTTACACAAATATCATTGACAATAATATCACTGATTATTACATAAATGTACTAGGAAGTTTAATTAACTACATTATTTATGATTCAAGTTAGGAAAAAGTCATTTTGATTCTTATCTTATAAACTCATTTTAACAATTTTTCCAACATATGATACCCCTTAGCCGCTATTTTTATACTTAAAAGCATCAATTTTAAATCAATTTACGTCTGAATAATGAAAAAAACAAGTGGAACAATTATTCACATTATGTAATGAACACTTCAGCTGAGTTTGCAAACGAGTAACATGTGCCCGATTACATGATTATGTTCTTAAATGTACTAGCAACTTAAGGACACCTAGATTAAAATCACGAACGACATGACATATATATGTGATAACATCATAATCACATGTTAGTAGATCGTGCTTTTCATTTTCATATAGTTACATGATTATATTTTGCATAAATCATCAATCGAAATAATTTGAAGTTTGATTCTTTGTAAGTACATGATAACTTGATAAGTTTAATAGGTAGCAATCCAGAAAATGCATATGGTATTAATATAGCTAAACATTTGTGTGCTATCTTCCATTATATAGAAAAGAGAGAATATAAGAGAAGGAAAAAATATACACTTTAATGGTTGTTAATATTAAATGGTAGCATACTGAATGAATGTATAGAGTCTTACATTTAATAGTTATAATTTTTGGATCCATAGATAAAAATCAAGAACCATAAGGTAACTATGAATAAATTCTTGGGTCATAATATACAGAGAGAGATCACAAAAGCCCTAAAAATCTAACTAAACCAGTGGACTCATACAATAATCCATTCACTAGTTAGAATTTGATGGATTTTATATCGTGATCAATCATTCTTTGGAAATAAAAGTGACTTCAAATTGGAGAATGCTTTGCCTATCTATTATTTATGTTGAAGTGTGGATAGTTAGAAACAAAATTTGAGTAAATACTACATGGTTTATTGACTTAGGTTTTTAAACCTTTTAAACTCTTACGAAGTGTTTATCTAATATGTAGCACTATGTTTAGCTAATCTACATGCACGATTAGAAAACTTGTCATATGAATACAAAGACATTTTAAGGATATAAACCAAAATTATAAGTAGGGTTTGGGAAAAAGATGTAAGAGAGATAAGGATGGTGGGGAGAGAGTTGCTTCAAGAGGAACATTTTACCACTATGTTTCTTTTCCGTTTAAAACATAATAAATCAAATACCATGTAGTTTATGTGGTTTTCGTGATTCTTGACATATTTTTTTCTATGAAATGTTGTTTTATATGTTCATTTTATTTTTCCATATATAATTGCTATTGTGGTTATATTTGTGGAGTGGTATATATAACTACCATAGATAATCAAATCATTATATATATTAACCGAATAATCAACACATGCAATGAATAAACAATTATGATGGGAAGCATAAGATGAGAAGAGCCAAAAAGACATTTAGTGGCATGCACAAGATTAGCAAAAGGTGTGATCTTGAATGCTATTTTCTATTGTTTGTGATGTTTGGAAGTTACCGTTGGTGGATCATGTGCACCATCATGCTTATTTGTTTCATCAACCACGTGACCCCCTTTTCTTGCAAATTGTCTTATTCGTTCTTTTAAATAATATCATTAATTCTATAATTGTATGTTTTTTTAAAAATAAACACTTAATATTTACAGATATTTATGTTTAGCTTATTTTTAAAATCGTAAATCTTTTGATCCCCTTGTACAATAAAAATAAATAATTAGTAAGCGATGCCACTTAAGAATTATGATCTAATTAATTTTATAGTTTGTTACAAGTTTTTATAACGTGGTTGTAAACGGAGTAAGAATGATGAATTAATTATTTAAATACATATACATTCCCCTTTCATATTTATTTAATTTAGATATGTTACTCTATTTTATTTTACTTAATTCTTATAAAAAATATATATTAAATTATATATTCAACTAGTAGATAAACATATAGTTGATGAATATGGTGTGGGAGCGAGTGACGTATAGATTCATCTACATCTAATTGTTCGTAATTATATATAACGATGCATAATTTTTTTAAAGTGTTGTCTGTTACTACCAAACATATGTTGCGTAACTATGACAAATGGTGCCTAATTATACACGACATCTTAAGTTTTACGCTTTTTTTTCTTTCGTACCAGAACCTACATAAAGAGCTAGAGGATGTGAATATCGATTTGAATTTCTTTTTAGGGTTTGTACTATAAACAATATATTATTAACCAAGTAACTACTTTGAGACAAGCATCGTAGTATCGAAAAATATAATAATACAAAAGAGTATATTTAATCAACAAGTTGGTGACAAGGGTCTCAAGACATTCTTGATCCCACATGCACATGTTCGATTTTTATTAGCTTTTAAATACCCCACCCACGGCACCTCACTCTTGAATCTTGATGTACAATCATATAAAAAATATTATTTTTTAATCATTCATTGTCCCAATATTTAACACTATTACTAAAAATAACATTCCTTAATTTATACAAACAATTGTTCGTACCTTTTGATATCATCGTAAGGGTGTTTATTAGCATCTGTTAATTCAAATAACCGAAAGTAGATCTAATAACTTAAATTTTAAGTCACTAGCTCATAATAACTGATAAATTAAGTTGACACTCGTTTCTCATTCATTTTAATCACATTGATGATTATAATGAAGAAACAAAACATACCTTCGTTGTAAGTAAAATAAAATAAAAGTCTATAACAATTATACGAGTAAGATTATTCTTAATAACAAAAGTAAAAGCTAAAAATGTTATATATTTGTATAAATTATAATCAATCAATAATCACGTTAGAAATTCTTTTGTAGAAAAGAAAATTTAATATTCACTATTCATAACAATGGCTAACATACTTCATGTTGGTTGCATCATATAGGCATATGCCATTAGATATACAAGTTCTATGAACGCCTACTACTACTATATGCTTAAACATTCCAAAATTACTTATCACAATGAAACAATTTCAAATTCACTGTTTATTTATCACATAATACATCAATCACCATGAGCCAAGCCAAGAGGACGCGATCGAGAGCGCGACTTACTACGACGATCATAAACCGAGTTCCCATGATCTAACGGCTTGATCACCATTGATTCGGCTTGCTCTTGAACCGCACCAAACACTATCTCGTTGGTTTTCTCTCGACTTTCTTCGTAATAAGTTTTCGCCATGGAAGAGTAATACCTGTTGTGATGTTGTTGTTGTTGTGGTTGTTTTTGTGGTGGTGGTTGTTGTGGTTGATGATGATCACGGTCCCACCCACTGTAAAGGTGTCGGCTCTGACGAAACTGTTGTATTTTCTCAGCATCACTGGTCATAAAGGGGTATGTTTTCTTGGGGGTCGGGGTTCGGGTCTCAATGGATGGGGGTGGCTCGTCTCCGTCGGGGATCACATAGCTGTCTTGAACGGGCCATGGGTTTGACCCGTATTTGTGGTTTTGGTGAAATGGTGGTTGGTTTTGGTAGTGATAGTTCTGTTGTTTCTTTTTGAGGCCCGGGAAGACATTTGTTAAGATTTCTGAGAATGATGATGTTGCGTTGGCGGTGAGTTTCCCGAGAGATGCGATGAAACCCTCTTCCTGTCTTTCCGGCTCGTTTCCAGTCGGGATTAGTGGCGGCCTTAGAGCTGGTTTATGGTATGGTGGTGGTGGAGTGATGTTTGGTTTCATTGTTGACTCTGGTTCATCCTGCAAGAAATGAATAGACAGGTTTGATATGATATTCTGTTTTGAAATGGGTGTGATTTGAGTTTTTGAAGGGTCAAACAGTGTAAGTTTTACTCTAAAATTGCCTTAAATTCTATGCATTTGTGAGAAAGATTACAGGTTTAGTGATGAAGGAAGTTATAGAACTTTGGCATTTACAAAATGCTATGTTTTATCATCAAAGTCAGAGTGTTGAATTTTGAGGTCAAACACAGATACTTCCAACTTCAATTTGGGCATGATTGTTCAAACATAAAGAGATTGGCTTCCTACATATCCTAGCGCATATAACGGATACTAGTGATAGGCATTGCTGACCAGAAAAACTGTAAAGACTAAAAGTCAAATTTGACATTTGATGAATGCTAAACTTGACCACATAAATGAAGTATGCCAGTGTTAATCAAGTCAAGAATCTAAGACTTACTGCTTGATTGAAAAGCATGCTACCAACTCGGCGTTGCAGCAACGCAAGCATGTACCAAAGAAGCCCGCTGCAACCAACACAGCAATCCCTGCAACAAGTTTACCAATATTTGATAAATTATTACTTCTCCCCATGAAATCTTAACGGCCATGTTCATGTAACAGATAGACCGATGGTCTGTTATTCATGGTCCACGAGTTTGTCTTTTTCAGGGGATATTTCAGATTTTTGACAAATAGTCAAACAGGTTTCATCAAATTGTGTGACAGATTAAACCTTCAAATGGATATTAAACTTACCCATAGGGAAACCGCTTCCATACTGATAAGCACAATCCTCAAACGGTAGTTGGATCTCACGGATGGCTTGGTTTCCTCTATCTATAACAAGAAGAGAACAACTACTTCCAATGTAGACCACATCAAAATCATTAGAAAATTTAGCATCTTCACTTGGTCCGTCTATGTGACCCCCACGGCCCACTTTCCCACCTCCCGCAATAGTAGTCACCCCTGTTCCAAAAATAACAGTTATAAACTGAATCCATAGAGGTGAATAAGTTTCACATAAGCAATCATCATTAACCCCAAAAAAGTAAACAAGTATAAGCACTTTTCATCATCCTAACACTCAAACTCAAAAGTGTCTGTCTGCATTTAAAAAGACACGATAACTAGATAGTTATATTAGGCAATCCCAAACACCCTTAACAGATCATAAGAAAACATGCTTCGTCAATCTTGATCATTAATATGAATATCAAATGGTTTTGAATGAGTGACGACCAGCTATACATGTAACAGAACATAGTAACATATGCTAAGAAAAACACCATTGTTATACACCAATGTTAAATAAATAGACGAATATGACCTTATTACAATATTACCTGCATCGCTTATTTTCCTAATCGCCATGTTAGCAGTATCAGCAATGTATATATTCCCTTTATCATCAACCGTAAGACCTTTCGGGTGGTTCATTTTAGCTTCTCTAAGTCTCCCATCCACATGTCCCGAATGCCCATCAGGTGATCCAGCAACCAATTTTGGCCTACTATCTGAAAATGCACATTATTCCATTATAATTAAAGATCTAGTTAACACCATGTAGATCATACAAACCTAAAGAAAATCAAGATCAATATCATCTTAATACACACAAACACACAATAAGATCATCACATAAATGTTAAAGAATCGAACGAGCATAAGATCAACTTACATAGAGATAAAGATGAAGAGATCTTGTAAAGATTGCTATTAGCAGAATCAAGAACAAGAAGCTCCCCATTAGGCAAAACCTCAAGAGCATGAGGTTCAATCCCAAGCTTACTTCCATCGAAAACCGTCTCAACACTATATCCACTCTCAAATTTCATCAATGGCCTCCCAGTGACAGCTAAAACAACAAAATCCCACAAAAAACACACATTCAAAATCCCCATTGTTGGTAATAACTAATAACTGCAGCATTCAATGAACACCCACAAACTATTAAACAAAAATAACAGCCCCAATTGCAGCGTTCAATGAACAACAGAGGGGATTGAAACACGATCGAATGTAAACAAGAAAACCCACAACTATTAAACAAAAGTAGCAATGTTAGCGATTGTTTCCATATATAATTGAACAGAAACAAAGATCTATTACTTGTTTTAGTGGTGGTTTTGAGCGACAATGCCCATTTCATCAAACCAGAAGCAACATTTGAGAAAACCCCATTAACAATCCCTGCAAGAAATGCAAGTGTAAGCAAAAGTAGAGTGATGAATGTAGATCAAAATGAATGAAATGTAGTACACACTACTCACTTGCAGGTGGAGCAGCTGAAGAAGCACCAATAAGAAGCAAAACAGCAAGTGAGAAAACAAAGACAATTTTAGCCATTGTTTGTGAAGAATCAGAGGTGAGAGGAGGTGTTGTGCATTAGAGATGAACCCTAATGAGAATCTGAAATTGGGTTTGTTGAAAAGGGAGTGCTTTTTGATGGTTTTTGAGGAAAAGGAGTGGGAATATTGAGAGGGGTGTGAAAGGTAAATAGAGGATAGAAGAGGGTAAGATATGACAAGAAGTGATAAGATGGAGGGTATGGCCCATGGTTAGTGACAGTGGTGGAAGACAGTAGTTGGAGAGCATATTGGCAAATTGCAGAACATATGTTCAGATTTTTAATATTATTTTAAACTTCAAATTTAGTTTTTTTATTAAAATTATTACTTATTTTTTTTATTAAAGTATTTATGTATCATAGAACTTTTATAATAAAAAAAGTTATTTGTTATTACAGGCTACTTAGTTTAAATGTCGCGTACTCAAACTTTATAGAGTTCCAAAATTTTATCAAAAAATCAAAAACATAACTAAATATTTATTATAAATCAAATATTAAGACCATACTATACACATATGATCATTAGCTCGATTGGTCAAGGTGAGTTACGCATAATATGTAAATATGGAAATGTCATATGTTCAGTATCACTCGAAACAAAATGTTCAGAGTTGAGCCAAAAGAGTGTTCTCAACAATGGGTTTCCTCATTTAGAGGTTAGGGTACGGTCTTGATTGGGAAACAAAAATGTGAGACCGATTAAAATAACATATGTCCTTTTAAGTAAAATGACACATTTGTCGCTAAAAAAAGACCACACGATATGACACATTTGTGAATTTAGTTGCGAGTTATGATGTACGGCTAGTTACATACATTACATATGGTGTCATAACATATAGGTTTCACTAGATATGATTTATAACTTTTAACCTTAAATTTGCATGTATACAAATACTCACTCATTTTTGCTTAATAGAAATTACGCAAGTTCACATCACACGTCATTTTCCGTTTATTTTTATAATATAAACGAAGTTGTAAATGGAATATTATTAATATAAAGAAAACTTTTAGTGATATTTATTTACAGCAATTTCCGCTAGAAGCGGCTTTTTAGGAATATATGTGCATAACGAAAACGATATCTGAGTGCACTTTTTTTGGGAAAGAACGATGACAAAACTATAGGGTCCAAACCATATGCAATCCAATGGTTAAATCTAATCTTCAAATTATGCTGTATCTAGACTTGTAACTTATGCAATGAAGGTTGTACCTAATTTTGAACATGATATAAAAAACCCAACAGACTGTAAAATGCTTTGGATTCGATAAAGAGAATCTTTTCAACAAAAATATGGGGGCTCTTATATTGTTATTTTAGATTTTAGATGTAGTATCAGATGTGGCAAAATGGGTCAATTAGTTTATTAATCATCATATTATTAATTTAGTTATAAATAGGCATAACACTAATCTTGCCTTCTTGAGAAGAAACAATAGGAAAGTTTACAAGGTAAAGATTCAGTATCTTGTACTCGATGCAGCGAATGTAGTACCCCAACACAAGATGCCCAAAAGACAAAAGTGTAAAAGATATTTATAAGAGTGAATTTTTAATAAAACCAAAAGAGTAGGTATACATTAAAGAAAGAAAATAAGGCTTTGTGTTCTTTCAAGGCCCATACATCTCTATACATGAGCCCAATTTCCCCTAGAGATGCACCATTGCACATTTGCACCCCACAGCCAATTAAAAACAAAAAAGAAAAAAAACTTCAAAGAGAAGTACCAAAGAGAGGGAGAGGATAAACATCCATGGGCCGAGGGGAAAACGAACGACGGTTGATGTGAAGGAGAGAAGTCGAGACATTGCATGGTCTCGAGGCAAAAGTTCACCCACACGGACCACCACGTACCACCAGGAACCAAATAGATACATACATGATACATTTGAATGTTGCGTTTAGACTCATCAAAGTGACATTTTGTCGTCTATAATGCTTTCTATGTTCGCACCGGTTTAGTTAGTTTTTTTAATGTAGTTACAATTGGGTGTTTTTAATCAATCGATATATTTAATCCCACAACTTTAATAGACACACGCCATCAAGGTTGCTGCCTATGAGCATCATGACGACATGATTATAACAAATATTCTTTCATTCGGGTCCCATAAAATAAAACATGGTCCATTCCTAACAAAGGTCCAGACAACATTACTCACAATCACCCATCCAACACGAAAACAAAACAAATATAAATTTCTAGTTAAATGGTACATGTATAACTCATAAGTTTTGCCTCAAAATATGGCATGATAAAAGTTATATATATTAATATTAATATATAATATATCACTTCCTTTACCTGAAATTATGAAAGACCAAAACTAAACACAAAGCTACCAACTTGTCTAACTGCTACTATCTTCTATCAAGCTTCCAAAAACCGCAAACCGCCGCCCACGACCACCACGAGAAGGGGTAGATCGGCAGATATTGTCCGATCCATTGCCGCCAGCACCATGGTAGGTGTAAACCATAAACCATAAACCTTAAACCTTTCATGTATAGACTACAAAAATATATACAAAAAACATTAGTTATATTCACACATGATAAGCCATTCCCACTTCAAGGGTGGACGCATGTGGTACAGTCAATGACTCTGTTGATGGTCTGCTATTTCTTCTCAAGAACTCATAACCTAAATTTATAACAATCTTTTTAACCAAACTTGACCCTTGTTTCGCTTTGACATACGCGTGCCCCAAAATGTACGCCACCCCGGCTTCCCGAGCTTCCATTAGGTCCTGTAACTCGGCTCGTGAAGCTTCATCAATCTTCGGGCTCTCGGGCACCACAAATCTTACTCTTTTCTTCACTTGGTTAACGGGTGAGGCCCGTATTTCTTGAACCTCAGACCGCAACTGCACGCCTTCTAGGTGTGTGGAAGGCGTTCCGATAACAGTCATAGCCTCATCATCATTGTGTAGTTCTCCATCGACACTAGGCCCGTCAGGGGTAGTAGTGTCTTTTTGCTTCCTGATAAACTCGGCTACGCTGCAAACCAGATCCTTTTCAAACTCCACGTCGTCCTTGTGAATGTCACGATAACCATACCTGACTATGCACCGATAGACTCGGTGCTCTCGTGGGCCTATACGGCCCACGAGAAACCGTTCTTCATGTCCCACGTGTGGGACAGGAACCGACTTCACACAAAGGAAAATAAGCACTTGATGGAAAGCAGGGAGGTTGGTCACAAAATGGGAAAAGACTGCAGGGATGCCTGAAACGAGCTCGGTATGAATGAGCCCGATTCCTCGAACCCGCACTATGCCAAGCGTTGGGCCCAGGCTCAGTAGCCAATCGACCGATACCTTATTTTGGACATCGAAATCGTACTTTTTAATCGTACCATAGTGCCAGACGTACATCACGAGCATGAAGATAAGCGAGAGCGCAATCGGGACCCACGCCCCTTCGAGAAACTTTATAAGAGAAGCTGAAAAATACAAAGCTTCAATCGTCCCAAAAAGCACCACAAAACCAACCGCAAGAAAACACTTCGGTGCCAGCATAGGACGATAACGAGAGACATTAAGCAAGTTGTAACCAACATAACTGTAATAACCGCCAAACCTGATCAAGATATAAACAAATCAATAAAAGGTAGTTGATAACTGACAAAATGTTTAAACTTTTGTTAATCATTAATCAACATACCTGAAGCATTACCCATACGTTTTGTATCTCTAAACCCGATAGTAACAGCTAAACATAACATCATCAAGATCCAGTTGATCTCCGGGATATAAATTTGACCATGAAACTTTGAAGATGTATGGACTATTTTGACCCGAGGAAAGCATCCGAGAGAAGAACATTGTTTGATGATTGAAAATGTCCCGGTTATTATGGCTTGACTGCCAACGACTGCAGCAAGTACCGCTATTAGCAGTACAGGCACCCTCAAATTCTCTACACAAATGAAATGAAACAAATATTAATGTTACACTTTAATATTATTGTTGTTACTAACAATTAGCAACGTGTGAATAGTAACTTATATGATCATTTCTTTCTGTGTGTAGTAACTTTATGTGTATTGAAGTTAAAAAGCAACTTACTCGGTACAGAGATGTAGAATCCAATCCGATAATCATTTTCAATAACGTGATGCTGAGACAAATAAGCAGCTTGTCCCATATATGCAAGAATTAAGGATGGATAAACAAACGATGTAAAAGCTATCTGAAAAATAAAATTACAAGTTTAAAAACAAGAAAAAGGGAAATATAGGGGTAGCATTTTCGACCCATTTACTTGTCCATGGTTGATAACCCTAAGATTGGATCTTTTAATGGGTCAAACGGGCCAAGTGAAAGAATAGCTAAAGGTGAACGGGTCAAGAGGGTTGAAAGTCTCAAAAAGTTTCTTTTAGTGCATGTACTCTTCATAATTTTACTCAAAATGTTAGCTTATAATTGTAATTAGATAGTTTCTCTAATTTCTTCATCACAGTTAACTATTTATAAAAATATAAAAAATAAAAGTTTTTGGATAAAAGAATGTTGCATAACGTGGCATGATCCGTACATAAAAGGTCCTCATTTTGACCCGAACCCATTTACCCACCTGTTTTTGCGTATACGTACCTGGATAGACAACTGTGAAAAGTGTCCAAGATCAGCAAACATAGCTTCTGAGCCTGGAGAAATAAACAAAATTTTTAAAAAAAATTTCAACGTTACCCCTACAAGACAAACAATTTACACGTGTAACGTTAAAAGAAAATGCTTGCCTGTGATGCATAATAAGATACCCCCTAAAGATTTCCAGCCTCTGGATTGAGTTTTCTTAGAAATGTATACATGTGAACCGGAGATAATGCTTTATAGATATCAGGGTTCCAGTGAATAATATTGTATACGCCGATTGAACTGATGCACAAGAGCCACAATATAACAACAGGTGCAAACAAGTGCCCGACCCTGTGGGTCCCATAATGTTGCAGGGCAAACAGTGCTATCAGTATGATACATGCAACAGGGACTTCTACATCTGCAACAATGAACAAATTCCTTTTATCATTACTCATATTAATCTACAAATATATGTAATCGTGTGGTCGAATGTGGGTCCCCATGTCATGAGATGGTTAACATTGTATATACAAGATTTGCAACTAAATAATATATGATTCTTTTTAAGATTGTGGAGGGATGACCATTGCTTCCACAACCATGAATAACCTTTTGAAGTAGTTTAAACTCCATATAGTGGTGGATGATGTGTGATCCATTACTGAAGGGATGTTAGGGATTGGTTCTTTAAAAGTGCTAATTTACCCTAAAACACGCACGTTACATCTAAACATTTCAAACTGCTTTTCTGCGTTTATAAAACACGATAACTAGTTTATATACCAACCCAAAAGCCCTTCAGAATATACTATACCGCTAGGTCGAAAAATTTTACAACGGTGTTTGGACAAGAGCTTAACATATTATTGCAACCCAAACTCGTACTAATCAGTTAAGTTGTAGGAAAACTGATTATTAAGTTTAATGTAATATTACCTACCTATAGTTAGTTTTATCTGATTCTGATTATTTATATCAAAAAAATCAAACTTGCATCCAAAGAACCATAACATAATAAAGAGTGTAGCTTTTTTATACATAAAGCATATTGACTATGATATGACAGCTTAACTTGTTTCATTCACAAGTTCATAAGATTAGGGGAATTTGGAGATTAAGCTTACTTTAAATGATGGGAAGCTTTAACTAGTTTCATTCACAGGTTCTTAAAATTAGGGAATTTTGTTGGAATAACAATATTCTAGTCATGATTATATATTTATATATAAAGAATCCTAAAAATTAAAGACAAACAAGTTGTAAGAAAATTTTGACCAAAGATTATGCAGATGATAGAGACATTAATCACACCCAATTTTACAACATTGTAACTGAGATGAGACTTACATTTGTGATGTTCTTTGGCCATTGCAAGTTCAACACCCGAAACTGCTGAAAATACTGCAAAAATTATCAGTATAACAATTAATCAAGCTAGTTGAAAGAAACAAAGAAATTTATAGGAAAACTTGAAGAATTTTCACAGAAACAGATAATATTATTGTCCTTGAATTCCAATAAATCCCCAAAAAAATTAACTCACAGTTTGATATCTATTGAAAAAATGCCACAAAACAGCCAAATTTGGACTATAAAAATTAGGGAAAACATAGAAACTTCAAGTGCTACTGATAAATACACAAAAATAAAAGTCAAAATCCCACAAATTTGAAATCAACAAGCATAAATCAACCAAAAAGTTCAATAAACAACAAACCTGAAAGAGCAGGAGTTAGAACACCATCACCAATGACCATACAAGCCCCAACAAGAGCCAACACAAGAAGAAACCTCTGCAGAACTCTATGTTTCTCCAAAGTAGATTTAAGTCTTGACCCAAAAGAACTTAGGGCTAAATTAGGTATTTCCTTTTTATAGCTTGATAACTCCTCATCAGCTAATTGACAATTAGGCAAAGAACTCACTTTAGCATGCCTACAAATCAAAGAATACAGTGCAAATGTGCCCCCTTCACCATCATCATCAGCTTTGAGCACAATGAACACATATTTCAACAAAGGGACTAAAGTAAGAGTCCAGAATATAAAAGAAAGAGCCCCAAATATCTCTTCATTAGTCTCTGAATGTTCAATATCTTCTGCAAAAGTGCTCTTAAACACATATAAGGGTGATGTGCTTAAATCTCCATACACAACACCCAAACTTTGGTATGCCAGTGCCAAAACTGTCCTCCATGATTGCTTCTGCACACATATTGAACAAAAAACAACAAAAGTTCAAATGGGTATCATACAATTTGTATTTTAACAAACTGTAACATACCCATCTCACCTTTAGATGATTCTGATGAAACCCAGTTTCCAGATCCATGATAAGTTGCTTCAAATCGATAAAGATGCAACCTTTATCTTGATTAACCGATGTCTCATTGAAGAAAAGTGATCAAATTGGGTTAAATTTGCGGTTCAATGACTCAATCTTGATTGAAAAGACGGAAGTGAAGAGTTCAATTAGTTCATCAATTGACTAAAATGCAGAGAAACACTCAATAAAATACTCAGGATTTGGTTAAGTAGCACCAAGAATCGATAACTACAACAATGGATGACGAAAATGGTTTGTTTAATGTGAGAAAGTGTTGAGATAGCAGTTGAACTATCATCAAAAGATACAAAAGAAGTGCATAAATGGAGCTTAAAAACTGTATTTTAATAATTGCGTGTGATGGTGGAAGAGTGTGTGAGATTTAGAGAGAGAGATTGGGGAGCAAGGAAGATGTATGTGAGTTTTTATGTTGTTTTTTTTAATAATATTCTATTGTTTATGGATTTCATAAGATGTGTGTTTTTGTTTTTATATTTGACTAATTGTGGTTAGCATTTTTGTTATACCGACCTCTTGGCACAAAATTCATTTTCTCACGTAATAGGTTCAAAAAGTTGATTCAAATGGGTCAAAATTATACAGTTTGACACGTTTTTCTCACGTTTTGGCACGTAATTGTTCTTAAGATTAATCCATGTTTTTATGTAATTTTTTAAAACAAGTAATTAAGAAAGATGATCCTGAAAGTTATGAAAATTGTACATGTAAAAAAGCCATGTGTTATGATATTATTATGTAAATAAAAGAAATAATGTAATATTGAGTAGATTTTCTTCATTAACTTAAGACGTTTTAATTTGGTTCGTAAGATATGATATCTCGTATCAAGTGTTTGTTTGCTCGTAAGGGTTTTATAGATTTGTTTTTAGTTTTCTAGATGAAAATTTCTCATACAATTATTTATCATGTATAACTTTCACTTAAACATGTTAAAGTATAGCTTTTTTTCATTCGCAATCAATACATTAAATATTTGTTGGTAATATTTGGAACAATATATTACCTATGATCCGATATCTCTCCTGTCCCAGAACATAACGAGATGATACATGCATAAGGTGTCACAAATGGCTTTTAGGACTTATTGTCTTTAATAACGTATATTCAAACATTATAAACAGATAGAAAAAAAAGAGTGACTTTAATATTATTTGTAACATTGACATCTCATATCATCAAATATACATATTTTTGTTTTTCCAAAAGAAACTTACAGATTTGTTCTGGTTTCGTAATTTCCCGCAAGGTCAATCATCATGAATTACTTGATTCAAACACGCTTCTCTTTCCGGTCTCATCCACATCAAACGCACAAAAAACATATATTTGTGAATAGAACCAAACGATGTGGGTGACACTTGAATGAAACGAAAAGTGTTTAGTTAAACACGTCTCGATAGAAAAATTTATAAATGTAGTTTATATTCTTTTCCAAAATACTCAAGAAATAATTTCATTGTTGTACTTATAGGATGAAATACAACTTTTAGACGTAATTGTCCATAAATCTTGTAAGAGATACTAACAAAATCGTATTAGTATCTTACTTTACTATTATTGTTAATAATAACTTTGATTTAGATATCATATCAGTTTGCTTTTAGTTAGTAGGTAAGTTTAACGCTTTGATTAATATTGTCACTAGTTAACAATGATATATTAACTGTATTTAGTAAGTTGCTTTCTTAATTGCTATTTTTCAACATACTAAATTTTAAAGAAAAATATTTTATAATGAAGGCTCTTATTGATTAAAATTTTCGTTTTTAAAATTTATCATAGAATTATTTTTCTTTTCACCTGCAAAATATAAGTTGCATGTTACTTTCAACTCTCCATAATTCTGAAAAGGTAATTGGAGTAACGTATATATATGCATTTACAATGAAGTTGAAATGTAACAATAATAGTTGTAGAAAAAAGAAAATTTTCTTACTTCTTTTCAAGTCAAATATATGTTTGAAAATTGTTTTTTATATGTAGTTTAACAACATTAGTTGAAAATGGAACTAAAAATTAGAGACGAAACTTGAATCTTTATTCGTGTTAAGGTTGAAAAAGTTGTAGCTTAAAAAAACAAAATATAGTATATCTCACAAATAATATGCTACATCGTGAAGTCTTATAAATAAATTTACCAGTCAGTAATGTTAATTTGTATTTCTAAATAAATAGTGAACTTTTATAATAAATCTTGTTTTATATAACAGATCAAACAATTCTGTCAACCTAAATTGACTTAAGCAGTTATAACTATTTAATTAAATATATATTTTGTTTATCTTATATAAAAATTTGTCACTTCTTAATAAAAACAATATTTAAACACTAAAATATTTTTTATAATATATTAGTAGTTTATCTATAGATATGTTTTATAATTAACTAATTTTAGATTAATCAGGCATCAAAATTAATATATTTAATATCATAGTGTAAATCTAGTCGTTCCCGTTATTCTCATTATGGGACGTAAAGTTACTGAACTTTTATATATGATTTAACGATATCACGAGATTAAACTCAATGGAATAGTTTTATCTATCAAACATCATTGACAACAAATAAAGTTTTTAATGAAATTAATGAAATAATTTATATGATAGAAAGTAGAAAAAAATCCATTCATATTTTTCTCTTATATAGTGTAACTAGTTTTAGTAAACCCATGTATTATACGGGTTGAATAAATAAAATATTGATATAATAAATTTATTAATTATATAATGATATTTTAATATATGATATGACTGAAATAATGTATCAAAAATGACTATAAATAATAAAACAGTGATATCAACTTTTTAAATTTTTTTTAAAAATAAAACATTTTATTTTAAAACAAACCGTATAAAAATATTATTTTTAAACAAATTTCTTATTACAACTCCTAAATTTGATAAAAAAAAATTTAAATTGACTTATTAAAAATATCAATTTATTAGAAATAACCTTAATAAATATTTTTTTCTTAATTTATTATATATTTAAATGTATTAAAATAATTTTATTAATAATTAAGGTAATTATTTAATAGGAGAGAGAGGCAGAAAAAAAATTGTGAGAATAAATGTGGTGTTAACACATGACACCCTCATTTACCTTTTTAGTAGAGTAGTAAGATTTAAAATACATTTTTTTGCTTTAGTCATTTGATATGTTGGCATATCCTTGCTTCAGGGTATAACCGAAAGTGATTTAAGTTTATAATATACTAGCTTAGAACCCATGTATTTCATGGGTAAAATAAATAAAAACATTAAAATCATTTGTTTTATGAATATTTTATTTTCTTAATATTATTATCCATTGATAAAATAAAAATATAATGAATATTTAAAAGTTATAACACATAATGAATTAAAATTGTTACTCTATATTTAATGTGTATTAATAAATTATTAAAATAACTATATTTATATTTTAAACGTTTAATAATTGAGTTTACTTATTTACAATAATTATCATTTAGTATGAGAGAGAAAAAAACACAAATATAAATATATTTTTTAAACATATTTTAGTTAAAAGAAAAGTCAAATAAATTATTTTTCTATTTATTATAAGAAAGAAATAACAAATAATTTTTTTAATATGCTAGAATAATAACACGTGTTATTTAATATGTTAGAATGATGACATGTGTCTTAAAAAACTTTCTTTTATTATATGCTATAAATTATAGATTCAATAAATTAGAAGTTTGTTGGATGGTTAATACTTAATAGTGTCATGAGTTAACAATATTTTTTAATGTTAAAAACTATATTAAAACAAAATATACAATAAATGTTATAAAACAAAGTCTAATCGTTGCCGTGATGTGAAAAGAAAAACATGTTTCGCTTTTAATATGTTAAGATTTCAAGATATCTTATTGCTAAAGACAACTTTTACAAAATTGGGTTTACACCATAAAATATATTGTATACAACATAAGAAAATCACAATCAAAGAACTTTCAAGATTGATGAGATATCTCAAAAGTCAAAAGCTTTCATTGGTTAAAGATCATGTGCATTTTGGATATACACACCACGATTCCACAACGAAGTAAACAAATTATACGAATGCATACGAACTTGTGAAATAATTACACATTGATTTTTCTTAGGGCAGCATCTAAATCAGTCTCTTATAGGCTATTGACAGCATCTGAATTAGACTTTTAATAGTTCAAATATTTGAATGGTTCAGCATTTAATGATTCAGACTGTTTGTTTCGCAAGTCAATGTCTTAATGGTTCAGATATCTGTCTCTGAATTGTTAAATATTATATTAATGCTAAATGATTAAGATATCTAGTGTTTAATGGTTAATACCTTTTATCTGAATTAGTCAAACATTTGTTTTTGAATAGTTAAACGATATACTAGCTTTTAATGATTCTGACATTTTAATAATTCAGCATTTAATAGTTCGGATCTATTATTAGTTCAACAATTAATCATTTAAAAATTGTCAAATAGTCAATGTATCAACGTTAAACACATTGGCAATGAAATGAATACTTGTTATCCTAACGATCCAAAGTATGGTTTAAGATTCATTTACGGAGCCACAAAGGAAAGTTAGTCTATAATTTAGACATTACCCTATTTGTGCTACGTATTTTTCTTTACATATTAATTTCTGAGTTTCATTTGATAGTTGATAAAATCCGTCATCATTTTTCTAAACTTAGCACATGACTTACGTCTAATTTTATGGTTTACAAATTTAGAAATAAGAATTGGGAATTTAAGCTTTAACAATGGAAACAACTAATTAATGAGAAGAAAAATTAAACAAGAACAAAAAATAACAAGAAACAAAACTGTTGGAACCAACGTGTTGGCTGCTCTAGCCAACGTCAACAAGCGAGGCGGAAGGGTGATCGATGGTGGCAAACTGGTGTTGTGGTGTTGGCTTTGTTTTCGAGTAAAATTGCTTGAACTTAGGGCATCTGATAAACTCTCATAAGTTTGATGATGAATTACGGTCTCGTAATCTCTCACTCATAGTTGACGAATCATGAAAGTGATGTGCTGGTGAATGTAGGTAATACATGGATACACCTATATATCTTTTATGAATGAGTGAATGTGTTCTGCTCATGTGCGAGACACTCATCGCCTGCTCATGAATGCGGAGAGTAGTGTTATACGCAAGAGTAAGCTAAGACTCCTAATTAGACTAGAAATAAAAAACTAAACCAAACAAATAATAAAATATTTTAAACATTATTCTAATAAAAAATAACTTTAAATAGATAAACTAATATTTATCAAGATTAACTCATCACAACATACATAAAGTTGTGTAATTAAATACCCCTTCGTACACTTCGTGCCATTTTCATTTCACACCTAAGCACCCTATGTGTATATATACAATATGGAATTTCTAACATTTTGATTTGTTAAGATACGTTTACATTATAAAAAGTGAGAAGAAAACTAAAAAGTTTTTACATGAAGAAGAATAAACAAGAAAAAAGAATTCATAGTGGGAAAAAGGAAGTCCACTTAATTAGAAATCGCTTTATATGTGCACCCACGACTCATGAATGGAGATCACATTGCTTTTCACCTTTGTCTTGTGTTAGGTGCCATTCTTTCTCAACCTACTTATCAATCTTTACCAACTTTATTTTTTCCCCTTTTCTTGTTTTTCTTTATAAATCAACAAATTAATGTATTATAATTCTTTAACTAGAAAAAAAGCATGTTATTTGCTATAGAAGAATCAAAAATGGGAGTGGAAGTAGAGATTTAATTTTTAGAAATAGATTATAATGCAACATTAAGTTTCTTCAAACGTTATATGTATAGAAAAATCATGACAAAACCATAATATTTTTTAGAAAATAAAAAAATTTGAAACCAATAGATCGTATAGATTATAAATTATTTTTAATTGTTCGAAGGTTCCTTAGTTAATTTGCACCCCGTTATTTTAGGTAGTTACATTTTAATTAAAATCACTCGGATTCTTTTATGCTTAGTTTCTTTTACTTCAAATGATGAACACAATCTCCCACTCCTTTATTTTGAATGATTCAACCTCTCTCTTCATAGGATTTTGACAAGATTATGAATTATTATTGATAGAAAAACCTAAGAATCGGCTTCTATACAAGAAGACAACTTCATGAGGAGAGAACCATTCTCCTTTCTTTTTAACCGAACAACACAAGGCTACAGATCATATCTTTTATTTAATTCAAGTCTCACATTCACAAAAACATCATTACATATCTTCAGTGAATAAGAATAGGAAAACCATTTCTACATTTCTACTTACGTACGTGACGTCAACGCAATAACATTATGCTTAATTGAGTGAAGCATCACATATAGCCTGATAAAAGTTATTATGCTTGCAATTCGAAGTTGACCCAAGGTCCCAAAGTGCTCCACCTTGTTAAACCTTATTTGTTTCCATATAAATTATAATGGGCCTCTCTCATCAGGCTCGTTAATGTTGTGGCCCACTCGTTTTGTCATTTTCATTGTGAACAATATGTCAACTATTACAATAAATGCCATAATGTCGACTTCTTTATGTTTCACCACATCCGATCTTTCAAGAACACTCGTGCGGCTTTCTTGGGATTTTCTTCAGTTTAATTCAAGTTATGATCGTTAGTCAAATTCTCTGACACAATACATACACTTGAAACAATTACATAAGGCGTCATACACTTATCAATAAAATAATTACATAACGCGTCGAACCAAATGTTTTATTAAAGGGCATGTTGACTATTCAACTGCCCAATTAAGTTTTATATTAATAAGGGTGATAACCATGTCAACATAACTATCTCATATTATTTGTTTGTTGTGGCTACAAAACATATGATACCGGACACAAAATTATTATTATTTTCTAAAATTTTGTATTTAAATGATAGAATAGTTAAAAGAAGCGTAATTAATTTATGATCCTCGATTAAGAGGCTGTTTAGCAATTTTTTAATGATTAAGTGTTGAACCAATAAGATGTCTGAATCATTAAAAACTAGTATAGTGCATAACTATTCAAAGACAAATGTCTTACCAATTCAAATAAAATATCTTAAACATTCAACATTAGATCTTTTAACCATTCAACATTAATATAATATTTAACCATTCAGAGCCAAATGTCTGAACCATTCGGACATTTTCTCACGAAACAAACAGCCTGAATCATTAAGTGTTGAATCATTCAGACATCTGAATCATTCAAACATCTTAATTATTAAAAAACTGATTCAGATGTTGTCAAACAACCCCTAAATATTTCTACCCCTGCCTCTATATTATTGCCTTCATAGAAGCTAAACTCTATTTACCAGAAGAATTATACCTTGAATAATATACAAGCAACGTATCATTTATCTTTATGTTATATACTTAATAACAATATAATACAACAAGTATTTAAATTATATGTTCAAACATATATTTCGGAGTGTCCATCACACCTAAAATATACCAATTCTAGTTTCAATTTGATGACACCGTTTGTATTTGAAATGAAATTTAGTATATGATAAAAAACATTATTTTACATGACTTTATATATTTATTATTTGTAAGAAAAGTAGTAGAATATCATATATATATTAAAAATGCAAGGGGATAGAATAGTTTCTTAAACTAATCAAAACTATCACGTGACAAGTTCTTTTTTTTTCTATTTGAGTTTCTCGTATACTTCAAAGTTTAAATTAGATACAATGTCACTAGTAGAGAAATTGTTTTTTATAAGCGGTGAATATAATGATATTTATTTATAATGTCTAGTATAGACGATAAACAACAAATAGCATATACAAAATATATAATGATAATCATTAATAATGTCTCTTTTATAAGATTAAACAACTTTAGTTAACTTCTTTTAGAGTGAGTACTCTCAACCATCCACTTTTAACATACAACAATTTGTAGTTAATTTCGTGTTTCATGATTTGAAACTTGATCTTTTCCCCTAAAAGCAAGAGTCTTTACGACAAAGACATAGCCAGAGTTACAAAATTAGGTAACTATCTTTTAGCTATTTCAAAAGAAAATGATAAAAGATATAATTAGTGGAAAGTGACATTGATATGGACCAAACAATTAGGGACCAATAAAGGTTTCAATCCTCTCAACCCCCATTAGAAATACGTTGGTCTTATAGTAGATTCATATCTATATCATTATTCTTAATTTTCAATCAAAAAGTGAGTTTTTTACTAGATTAATATTGCCACTTTGTGGATTCTTTTGAGTCCTACGGCATAAATTTCTAACACGATGCGTTAATCCATCTTCAATGCATAGAGAGAACCTAAACATAAGATAAGCGGGACTCGACACAAATGCATAGTAACCTTCATTTATAAACTAAAAAGACAATCATAAATCGTTAATGGTATTGTTCTTAGGTTGGCTAGTTTGGATGTGTGAGTATCCCAGCGAAACTTGAAGACAAATTTCGCGTCTATGGAGGTCTAAGAAAGTGAGTATTAACTTGATTCATGTGTAATCTTTGCTAAAGTTGTACATAGGTCGATCTCAACTATCCACATATTGAGTATAGCATGTAAAGTTATTTAGATGGGGTCTTTTAACATCATACATATAATAATCCATTCACTAACACATGAGTTATATGTGTGAACTAAAAACCACCTTTAATAAACTAAGTGATTCTGATAATAATAAAAAACACAAATCTTGATCTTGCAAGACTCTTTGAGCACTATTATGAATAAACAAACATGATAAAAAAATTTGGTTCTGCTCAACCACAAAGAAATTCATTTGATTGGACCTTACTATAGTCTTATTGCCTTTAAGATGATACTAAATGTGTTGACCAATGGATCTTTCAATATTTAGTGTTGTTTGTGAACTTTTAATGGTTTTAGTGTGACTTCCAAAAATTTTTAGTTTACGAGTGTTCCGTGAACCCCATTTATGGAACACATCTAAGACGTTGCCAGCGGTCTGTAAACCCTAAACATCAACTTCAGTTCTGTTGTGCCACGTAGAATGGTTCTGTAAATAAGGTTTATGGAACACCCGTAAATTCATGAAAATTACACAAAAAACCATCACAAGTTTGCAAATAACACCAAATTATTAAAAAAAATCCCTTGACAAATACAGTTTGAGCAAAATTTCAGCAGATGTTAAGATGAAAAGTGCATTGCCCTTTGCAGCAATGGTGGTAGATCAGGTTGCACAGGTGGGCTTATCATTAGCAGGGGAAAAAGCCATACAAAATGGGATGCATATTCTTTCCTGTATAATTTACACTAATGCTACAGTATCTCTTCTTATTCTTCACCTTGCTCTCTTCATTTACAGGTAAAATAAATACACTGTTTCTCCATTGTCTTCTAGAGGGTGGGCTTTTGAACAACTAGTAAAATTGCTGCTTTGTAACCTTGAGGTCATGAGTTTAAGCCATTGGAACAGTCTCCTCCACAAAAGTGCAGGTAACGCTGCATACATCATATCACGATATGAAGACAAAAGTAAGTCAAACACCAAATACGCCCCTCCATTTTCTTTTACTGCATCAAACATGTTATCATGTTAAACTGGGAATATTCATTAATCATATATTACACAGATCATCAAATCGTCCTATGCTAGTATGCTTACAATCTCAGTTGCGGTGATTTTCTTGGGCTTGGCATACCAGGGTAACTAAAAGCTTGCACATTTGATCATATTTGCAAATGCCCAATGCAACTGTTTTTGTCTTCAAATGATTAATGTACTTTCAAGAAAGTTCCATTTGGGTCATTGTATTTACTTTTGTTTGGAAGTGATTGTTAAAAGCATGTTTTCTGCTAAGTTATGGTCATCAAAGTTTTGTTTGTTGTCATCTTTCTTCCATTAGGACACGTCTGTGGTCTATGTTTGTTCCGTTAATTGCATGAGAAAGCAAAACATTTGCCTTTTAAAGATCAATATGGAGAAAAAATAACCGAAATCACTACTATTACTTATTACTTACTACTACCACTACTATACCTCTACGTACTGCCACGACTACCTCTGCTATTTTTTCTACTACTACCAAGTACCAAGTCTATTATGATATCAGAGCCTCTCTAATCACCAAAACTCCAATCTTCGATACCATTCTTTCCCTTTGCTGTCTTAACACCTCTCCAGCCGAAATCACCAGAACCAGGTAATAAGCATATAATTGCTCATGTGGTTTTCGGCTTTCACATTTCTCTACTTAAAACCGGTTCTGTATTGAACACTCGAGCTAGAAATTACATCAATACACAAAGATAATAGCAAATTAAATTCTACATATGATATTTTGGCCAGTTAGTATCCAACTCTTGCAGAAAATAATAAATCAATTTCAAGAAAACAGAAGAGACTAGTTTTCTGCATATCAAAGGTAAAGAGTTGATAAGATTGTTAAGAATATAATTATGTGACAAATAAATCATTTTGATTGGATACACACCACAAGCATAAACATAGGAAACGAGGTGAGAACTTACAATCTTGCCAGTCAATAATAATATAATCAAATAAGTAAATATGATGTACTTATACTAATAAAGAAACATAATGAGATTATTAAATTATGTGATTTCCAACATCACTTTCACTAGGTGGTCCTGATAATAAGAAACTCATAAATCTTGATCTAGCTAAATTCTTACTGGTCCTCGGTAACATCACGGATAAATAAATAATAACAGTAGCATCCTATGTGGTCCTGATACTAACAAATCCATTGGATTAAGCACTACTACACTCTAATTGGATTCAACTTTATACTATGACTACCGTTGACCTATACAGTTTGACCAAAATATAAGCAATCTTGCGCCTCCAAGATCTTCAAGATGAAGATGAATATGAAGGATGCATTGCCATATTTGGCTATGGTGATTGCTCAAGTTTCTCAGGTGGGATTAACAATAGCAGGCAAGAAAGCAATAGAAACGGGGATGCAAAACTTTTCCTATGTATTCTACTCCAATGTTTTAACATGCCTTGTTCTTCTTCCTGCTGCTTTTCTCATTCATAGGTACTTGTGTGTGTATGTGTTCATGCGCATGTTTGTATCTGCATCCTAGAAGCGTGTATTAGACTGAGATTGTTTGTTTATTTTGCAGATCACCGAATCGCCCTCCACTAACTTTCTCAGTCGTTGGTGGCTTCCTTGCACTAGGCATACTTGGGTATCTAATATCTGCATACGTTATCTCACATATTCACATTTCTACTTTATTATGAAAGCTCAAATTTCTTAATAATTTGTCTTCATATCTATTAGTTTACTGCTTAACTGAGTTTGTAATATACATGTACTTATACCTGACCATATAAGGAAGAAACTGCTCTACATAAACCCAAGGAAATTGTTAGGACCACGAAATGACATTTTATTTCGAAAATAAATGAAATATGAACGAAAGACAAAAATGATGTGCTTTCGAGAGATAACCCGTCTCTCCGAGTTAGAAACTTAATCTAATAGATCAAATTAAGCATCATAAACTACTTCCCCTAACCAGAATGGTTCTGATCCATTTTTGTTTTTACCATTGAAATTCATTTTCAGATTTTTGGCACAAGTAGTTGGGTATGCAGGGTTTACATATGTTTCTGCAACAGTTGCAACAGCAATTCTTAACCTCATACCAGGCTTTACATTTGTACTTGCTATCATCTTTGGGTATTGATCAGATAATCATATCTATACTTAACTCGAAAGCTCACTATCTAACTAAAAGAACAGGAATTCACTACAAAAGATCATATTTTCAGGGTGGAAAGGCTAGATAATGGAAAACTGGCCATGTGGGTCAAATTCATTGGAACAGTAGTTTCAGTGTTGGGTGCTCTTATAGTAACTTTCTACACAGGGCCTGCCATTATAGAAACATCTCATTTAAGTTCACTTGGCTCACAGCGTCTCCTTGGGCAACCATCAAACTGGGTCCTAGGTAGCTTTTTGATGCTACTTGACAGTGTATTAGCCGCTTTGTTCATAATAACACAGGTATATTACTCTTCATGCACTTGCGTGCTCCTACTTGCATATGTAGGTTTGCTTACTTATGAATATTTACAGGCGTTAATCCTCAAGAAATACTCAGCAGTACTGATTGTGATGTTGGCTTACTGCTCCGTTATAGTCGTTTTATCTTTTTCAGCATCAATGATTTTGGAACACGATCCAAATGCATTTAGTTTACAGTCTAAAACGAGGTTACTTGCTATTCTGTACTCCGTAAGTTGACAAGATCTTCTTACCTATTTTCTTTTTCTCTTTGAGAGTTTTATAATTATAAAATTATTTATAGGGTTTCTTTGGAGCCGGTTTTCAAATCACAATTGGAGCATGGTGTGTGAAGATGAAAGGGCCACTTTTTGTTGCCATGTTTCATCCGTTAGGAATCGTAATTGCAGCTATTTTGGGTGTCATATTCCTAGGAGACGGTCTCTATCTTGGATGGTAAATACACATTAATACTTCTAGGTTATTATGTTACATATTCAAAGCATGTCGTTGACACTTGTGTTAAAATATTTGGCAGTCTAATTGGATCAGTAGTCATTGTTATTGGATTTTATGGTGTAATGTGGGGAAAGTCTAAGGAAGATAAAAGTTTTGAAGTTGAAAGCTCAAAGTCCCCTCTCTTGCAAGACAATTCCGAAGAGCATACTGTTGTGCTACCATAAGATAAAGCAGCTCACATGCATATTTGAAAATTGTAACTCTGTATAATGCTTCATGACATGGATTATCTAATGCACTTATATAGATATATGAATCTGGAGTTGTCTGGATCAAAGGTCTCGTTGCTCTATGACGCTTGGTAATTTCATTATCATTATACATCTACCTTCTTTCATCAACTGATACGACTTATAAAAGTAGTAACTCACTGAGGCCTAAAATCAAGCAGTTAAAGACTATAATTTTTTAATCCTTGAATGACTACTTTATGTCAAGCAAATTTCCATATTACTTGTACGCAACGATCTTGTTTTATTTCTCAACTACTATAGAATATCTATGATCAGCAGTAACAGAAACACGAACGACCCATGATAAGAAAAAGAGCATCAGGCTATAACCACAATGGAACATGTAACAAACAATTAAACAAATGTACCCAGTAAATGCCAATCAACCAAAATAGAAAATGTAAGTGAGTATAGATTAACAGTAAGAAGCTTACTCATGTGATAGGTTTCCCCCTTCTTCCATTATGTTGGATGAGTAGTTGAGTGTTGACATGAGCTGGCTGTAACTGGAAGATGGCTACTGCAAGTTCTCATGTCAACAAGGGGAAAAATTAGAATAATACATATGTACATACACAAAATGTCAACGAATCTGACTTCCAGCCAAAAGCATACATAATTTTGACTTTTTTGTGTCTTGTGTAATGGTCAAAAGACAGTAGCATGTCAAAAAGATGAAGATATTTAGATGCTTCTGGGTAGGAGTCAAACACCTCTTGCATTCTAGAACTATAAAACATAATATTGTATTTCTTTATCTTACACATGATCTACATCTGAACCAAAATGTAAGGATCCAAAATTCTATTACTTGGAGTCCCTTGATGTAGGATTCGTTCACAGCAAATCTTTATGATCATAACAAATTTCACATAAGCAGTATCAGAATCCTCACAGTTTAGCTGGCCATATTTTAAGTCATGACAATGTTGAGGGTGCAAAACCTCTAAATTAGCCATGATCTGCATAATTGCATATCCTTATTGTATTTAAATTAAAAAATTAGAAAGTGTACAAATGCATATATCTTCATATGGCATTGATAAAAAGATAAAATTAAGGGCTGTTAATTTACACAAGTGCATGCTAGCTAACTTGTAGTGTGACAGTTAATAAGCTTATACTATAACTATACAACATTTTCCACACATGTATGCATGCTAGTGCCAGAAATTTTAATATAACATCTATAGCACATTTGTGATCAAGTATAAAACCTAAGTGTGTGTATATATATATATGCCATGCATGTATGCACATGTGTGACGCTTTTGTTACCACACAGATTTACTAAAATCACAAGTTTAGCAGTCTCCAGCAAAAAATTATTTAGATAAGATAGCCAGAAAGGGGCTAGCTGGAGGATGACTTGTTCAAGTTCTAACATTAATGTGGTGAGCATTGACGAAATACAAATGAGCACGCGCACGAAGTAGTCAACCTTGACTTCTTGTAAAGTACACATCATTTTTTGAAAAATTCATATGTAGGTATAAGATTCTTCATGCTGAAACTAGGAGGATGTTCGACGCTTCCTAACAAGAAAGAGTCGGTTGTATGCAATACCCTTTGGAGCTAAAAAAAAGTTGTATTTAACATTACAATATTGTATTCTTTTCTACTCGACGACACTACAACAGTCATAAATAAAATCACATAGTCTCATGTTTGACATGTTGTGAGACAATATACTTTACTGTTATCAATGTTGGATTATATCTATTATCTTTTCACCTTTATTCCTTATCAGCATAACGCAATTGTAACTTATTAACCTCAACTAAATGCTTGATAATCACTTATTTGCATTCACAATCCATGAAATTTCTCAAGTACTACCTTAAAATCTCACTTCAGTTGACATCAAACAAATGTATGTCAGCACAAACTTAAAGCAGTTATCAGTTATGTAAACAAGGTTTACTGACTTAATGATAAATGGTTATGACATTATTTTTTTATCTTTTATAAGGATTTAAACACTTGACCTCTAGTAAATAAACAAGATACCTTACCACTCGAACTGTCCCTTTGGGATGCTTATGGCATATTATTGATTATAACATGATGATCACTTTCTCTGTTCCTTGTAAGTTAGACCTGAAGGGATATGGGAAGCACGACCAATTGTTTAATCAAAGTCAAAGTATCACTATTATAATATTATTCATTTACTACACTACATTTAATCTTGTAGGCTTCAAGATTACCACCATCCACCTATTAACAATTTAACATAGGATATACGAGGTCATCACAGTCTAATAAGCATTTAATCAAACACTTGGTGTGCAAAAACATATCTTTGTCATCTGGGTAGTTTACTTTTTGCCTATATCACTATCGATTAGATAAATTGAAGTATGAAATTACTGTTAAATGCTAAGATGAGAATAATAATACAATTGTCATACTCTTTTTGCAGCTTCATAAGATCTAAATGTTGGTTTCATCGGCTACATCTGATCGGATGCTTTGTGCTTTAACCCTTCTCTAAAGAAAATAAAGAAAACGTTCATGTTTTATTGACAATACACAAGTCATAAAAGAGAATTCTTGACGATCAAGAATACAATAAATAAGCTAAGAAAATTTTTTAACGTTAATCTCTTTCTTAAACATGCCTTAGTTGGCTCCTCTCTATCCTAATTTCTAAAATTTTATAATTTTTTCTTAAGTTATCACATATGTTTTCAATAAGTTTAGAAAACACGTGTATAAAACTAACGGTTCGTAAAACTATTATATTTTTTTAATAAAATATATATGAAATTATGTATAGTTAACTACATTACTAATGAAATAGTAACAATATTTTTTTCAAACTTTCATCATTAAAAAAGCTTTTGTTTTAAAAAGATTACTACTTTTTAAATAATGTAATTTTTTAAAGTTCTTTGTTTATAAACTTCATATTTCATAATTTTTTGTTTTACAAAAATATGTTTTTAACAAAAAGGAGTATATTTTTAATTTATTAAATATCAATATTATAGTTTTGGTATATAATTATAATTTATAACATTAGCATTAGTTATCATTAATAGTTGATTTTCTTATATGGTTGCACGTGATCAAATGGAGTGTAAAAAGACTATACGTGACAAAACTTATCATGTTTTATTAAAGAAAGATGGTTTAAAATCATTCTTAAATTTTTTAACCCTAAAGAAGATTCTTTAATCCCAGTTGAACTCTTTTTACATCTAGATAAATTGATTAACAAGCTATGCTTGCCTTTTTAAGGTTCCTGAATTATGTTTTAAATAGGTACGTATCTACCTATCCTACTTATGATAAATATTTATAAACTTTATCTCGTGTCACTATTACAAACTAAAGTTTATCTGGATGAATGGTCCGTAACAATAAGAGGTTTATTTTAGTTTTAAATGTTGTAACAAATGAGTTATGCATATTGACGATAAGCATTTGAAATTCAATTATGTTCTTAAACTTTAGTTTTCTGTTAAAAAATGTTTAATAAACTCTGATTATTTTAATTATACACATCATCCTTACCACTAAATATATTTATGTTATTTTAATCGTACTAACGGACGTTTAAATACCTAATTTGGGACAAAATCTATCACAAATGACAAGGGAAATAATACAAACTTTATACAAAAATCATTAGCATCTTACTGGTATGTAATTACTCGTTTATAATCAATTTAATAATTATGTTTAACAAAAAAAAGTTATTACAAGTATATGATTTTATTGTTACGAAAATTTTATAGGTTTTAAGATTTAATGTTTTAAAAAGGTTAAAAATATTGTTATATAAACAAACTAGATGTTATAAGATCAATATCACTAATCGCCCTTAAATTATTTTTTTCATATGGAACATGCTAAACGCATATCATTCTGTTTTAATTTTTACATATCTTTCTTTAAGTTTTTATGTCAGTAATTTTTTTCCCTCACACTAAGAGACAGAAAAACACTAGATCAATGTTTTCAAAAGAACATATAACCTATAATAAAAAAATATTTTCTTAAGACACGTGTTATCATTCTAGCATATCAAATGACACGTATTAACATTCTAGCATAACAAAAAATATTTTTCCCGCATATCTCTCATAATAAATACCAAAATAATAAAAACAATTAGTTTGACTTTTCTTTTTAACTAAAATATATTAAAAATAAAAAAATATTTATATTTATGTTATTGTCTCTCTCATATTAAATGATAATTATTGTAAATAAAAAAAACTATTAAGCATCTAAAATATAAATGTAGTTATTTTAATAATTTATTAATACATATTAAATATAGAGTAATAATTTCTAATTCATTATGTGTTATAAGTTTTAAATATTCATTATATTTTTATTTCAACAATGGATAATAACATCTAAAATATAAAATATTTATAAAACTAATGATTTTAATATGTTTTATTTATTCCACTCATGTAATACATGAATTCTAATATGAACTCTAATCTAGTACAATGAATATTTAAAGGGTACGCATAACCGGTCTTTTTTCATATTTCAATAGTCATGTTGATCTCGATTTTATAAGTTCTTAATTCAGAATTATTCTATTCATATAAAAATATCACATTTTCTTTACACAAATTGTTTTCAAGGATTATCGATTTGTTTAAAACATATAAGTTAATGACGTTCTAGTGTACATGTCATTTTCCTTGGAATAAAAGAATAAGACTTGTCAGCATTTTGTCATGTTTGTAAACATTCATCATGGTATTTTTGTTTGATGTGCATATAAAAAGAAATAAAAACCGTAGTATGAATATATATATATTTAAATTTTAAGTATAAAAAATATGTGTAAAGTTTAAACTTTTAGTCGATGAGTAAGGTATTGAATTATTTAGGATTGACGCGTACATAGTTTTTGATTTTGGTGGGGTCACCTTTAATATGAGCCACTAAATCATATCGACGTCATTGCCTACTAGAAATTTTTAGACATTATTCCTTTATTTTTGTATTGCGTTAATATTTTTTCATTCGAATATTATTTTTTTTTCTTGTAATTATTGGTATTATATGTATATCTGTTTCCCAATTAATTCAAATTATTAAAATAGCATTTAAAAAATTTCAGCTCATGTCTTATTAGTTATTAGTGAGGCAGCTCGACAGTAAAAAGACATAATAAGTGAAAAGGTTGTGATTCTTGATTTTACGTTTTAACTTTGTTGAATTCTCAGGTTTGAGAAGAAAACAAAGAATCAAGATACTTGAAAAAAATTTATTTAGTTTATTCTTATACAAGAATTGTGTGTGTAAATCTTATTTGCATGTGCTAATTTTTTTTAAAGAACTATTTATATGAAATGTAGCATGATGTTAGAATCTGCTTTATGTTTACGAAAAGATTGAGATGACGATGCTTATGGATAAAAAGTAAAATCTAAAAACACCATAAAACTATTTCTTTTGTTAGTTTGTTTTTCTTTTCTCATTTGTTATTTATTTTAGCATTTTTTTAAACGCTTAACTGAATCACTAACTTGTCATTAGCTCATCCGATCGTCTCGATACTTAAGTACAAAACCTTAGGACATTAGGATGACATGTCCCCGATGAAAGCTCGTATTTCAGTCTGTTTCCATTAGTCTCGAACCTCAGACCACTTTTTGGAGAAACCTAGATCTCTTTTTTTAATCTCAAGTGTGATTTAAACTCAAAACCTTCCAATATTTTATCACCTATTCCAATAGGTGAAAACATATTGCATAGACCTACCTTCAATTCTCTGCATGAAAAGCTAATTATCCACCTAAGATATATATTACATACATGTAGTGTAAGAAATTTGATTTAACAACCGGATAATTTGAGAGTCGTATAAAACACTTTTAGATCAAAATTATTTAGTGGTTAACTTGAATAAATCAATCAATACAATACGAATGATAATTTGAATCAAATATGAATTTTGTGAATATTTTTTATGAACCAAAAGAAGAACAATGACCAAATGTCTAGAAATTTGTATTCTTCGGGGATGGAGCAAACCGTCAAAACCAGTTATAATGTTTAAGATTTAGCCATTTTCACATTTGAATATTTTAGCAAAATCAATTTTTGATGCATTTTCAATAAAGCAATACTTTTAATTTCATGGCTCGACCCCAACCCTTAAACGTTTGACACCAGCTGCCTCCCATTGAATCCCGCTATCAGATGCGCTCACCTCAATCCCTTCTAAGGAAACGTTGGCCCTTGAAACCACATTGTTTATGAGGTTTCACCTAGTATTTCTTTCTAAATAATAATAATATTGATCATTATAATGAGAAATTAATTAGGTCTTCAATGTTAAATGATTTGTATTACGGTTATCATCATTTAAAAGCCTCATAAATATCTTAACGACTAGAATAACTAGTATTAATAGTTTTTATTTTTTTATTTTATACTTTTTATACGTAATTTGTATGTTTATGTACATTAAGAACTATTGTAGTAATGCTTTCCTATGTTTTTAAACTTTTTATTATTTGTTTACCTACATATGTATAGATAGTAACATACATATAACTTATAGATAAAACACAATTCTATATTCAATTTATTATTATTGTTATTTTAATTTCAAGAGAGACGAATAAACATTATACTTCTAATATATTTTGTATAAAACATGCAAATAAAGTTTGTGTATTGATATTCACACTTTTGAAAATTTGTAAGTTCTCAATCATCCTAATGTATGAGCAATTAACTATTTCAAGGCCCTAAGTGAAAAGTAAAAAAAGCGGGACCTTTTACAAAGTAGTAAATATTTTTATTTTTGATTTAACATCTTTTAAAAAATTTAACATATAAGTCTAACAAGTTTTATGTACACTTTAAGATAGCCAATAAAACATTCAATACTAAGTTATTAATTAAGTTATGTAGCTTTGGTTTATCTATAAAGTTACTATTACGATAAAGTAAACAAATAATATTAATTCACAATAGATATGTACTTCTAAAATTATAAAATTCCAATCAGGATTCCACAACTCCACAATAACATGTATTGTGGAGGGTCAACTAAATCTTTTTGGATGCCAAATGAAATTCTAAAACCAAGGCTTATTTCTTAAAAATATATTTCTTTATTTCAGATCTTAACACATGAAAATTATGATCAAAATACGTGTGTTGTAAATAATTTCTCAAACACACACAATCACATGTATTAAAGAGAGAGTGAGTTAAGGTAAAAGAAAAAGTAAATTACCATTTGCATCTCTGAATTTTTTTTATTTTAACCATTTGTATTTCTGTAGTTTTAAAATATTGATTCGACCCCTAACGTTTTATTTTTTTCTTCATTTGAATCCAAATGACTAACTCTGTTAAAATTTTCAGTTAAATCTTTATGAAAAAAACTAAATTGCCCTTAAAAAAAACTTGTGGGACCACCCACACCATTTTCTTTTTCTTCTCATTTAACCCACACAACCTTCATACCTCACGCATAGTACCACCACCCACTGCCATTGGCCTCCACACCCCCACCACACCCACTATCGCCAACCTCCACAACCCCTCACCCTCAATGTCGCTAGCCTCCACAACCCTTGCCACCCCTACTGCCGCCGGTCTCCATAACCCCCACCACCTCCATTCCCACCGGCCTCCACAACCCCCCACCACCTACACTCCCGCCGACCTCCACAACCCCCACCACCTCCATTGTAAAAAATTAACGGAGTTAGTCATTTGGATTTAAATGGAGACAAAAATGAAACGTTAGGGGTCAAATCGAGACTTTGAAAGTGCAAGAATATAAGTGGTTAAAATGAAAAAATTATCAGGGATACAAATGATAATTTAGTCTAAAAGAAAATTTTTAAATATACTGATTATTTGATATTTTTGTCAAAATTAAAAATTAAACAAATACTCCCTATAACCTATTAAGATACAATTTGTGAACGTAAAAAAACACAACAATAAATGAAAGTCCTTTATCTCAACTTTCTCATATATTAACAAGACAAGAATTACAAATCATATTAAAATAATTGAATAATGTTGTACGATATAATATATAATCAAGAAAATTGACGGCCCCTAAATATGAAGGCCTTAAACGATGACTTATTTTTTTACATTGTTGAGCCAGCTCTGTCTTAATGATATGAATATATTCATGATATAATTATATAAATATATTCATATAACTTTTTGTTGAATGGTTGTTAATACGAGGGTATATATATTAAAATGATTAATAAAAATGGTGACATCATTAATGGTTGTTAATACGAGGGTATATATATTAAAATGATTAATAAAAATGGTGACATCATTAATAAAAACAAACTTTAGTATATGTGGAGTCAATCAATAAGACTATATTAGCTAACTGATTTTAGATGACGTTATATTGATTTTATTTTATTAAGATAAAAAAAGAAAAGAAAAGAAGAGAAAGATACATCAACTCAAAATGTTTTTAACAGGGCTAGAAATAATAGCATTTTCTTGTTAGTGCCTTTTCAATTATTTGACATCGAATCATTACAAAAATTTCGACCACAAGATTAACTTTTTTATATGGTTGGTTTTAATAGCAATTTAGATATGAACTATGAAGGCCATTAAAAACCGAGTTTAAAAAATGTTATGAATAAATGTACTAATGTAGTATTTTGTGTTAAATGAAAACTAAAAGTTTGCAATGCTTATCTTCAGGTTTTTTTTAATAATTTTATATATTATCATAAAGCATTTGAAAGTGTGTTTTAAACATCTTTTCTAATAATAATGAAAACTAAAATTTATTAAGGGTTTCAAGTAACCGTTTTACGTATCGTGCTTTCAACTTTATGAGAAGGTTAACGTTATTGTAAAGTACAAGAACGTTATTTGAAAGTGTGTTTTAAGCATCTTTTCTAATAATTATGACTAACATTTGTTAATGTTATTGTTAAGTACAAAAACATTTCAGTCTTTTCACATTCAAGGAACAAATTACGTTACTTAATATTCTTTAAAAACAAAATACCTTTTTCTCCATTGCCTCATCATCATCGCATCATCGACAATACCTTCACACCACACCCATCCATCTCCACCACCCCTCTATATTACACCGATAACATCATTCATTGTTACACTCCCCCCGCCCTCCCCAACCCCAATTGTTAACCTTAATATCTAGCCATCGTTTCTCCTTGTTAACCCTAATCTCCAACTCTCATTTCCCCTTCTCCAACTATTAGTTGTACACCACCCCCTCCGGCCCCCTAAATCATATCTATTATCTATCACCACCTCCTCCGTCGCTTAAGAATTGAAAGATTCAGATGTCATCTAGCGATGGTGTTTGTTGCCACAGATTTAACATAAAGAAAAGGATAATAGAAAATGGGAGTAGGGGTGGCAACAGACATATTAGAAAATAGTCGATCCGAGAATATTTTTAGTCATTGTATTAAAGTTAATAGAAAATCTAATGTTTGTTAATACTAATACTCAAACTCCTTATGTAATTAAAAACAAAATTATTTAAAATATATTACGTAAAACCCTTAGCATTCAAAATTATTATTTTGAATAAACCACATGGATTATTTATGTAATTAACTCTTTTATTATTTTCTTGTAAATTAAAATTTACGAAAACTTTTGTAGCAAACACCATTGCTTTTTCATCGGTGAAATTCGTCATCGTTGATATGTTGATGATTCATGCTAACTACCACTAATGTTCGTCAGCAATTCATCACTAAAAAATATGTCAGTAACCCTTCGATAAATTCCATTCTAACCCGTCAATAAACACATAGCTCACGTCAAGTTTTGGATAAAGTATCACTAAAAATCCATCTACAGTAAAGAAAAATTCGCATTAATCTATTAATTCTTAAAAAACATGCACCTAAATGTATTCAAATACCCTAGTTAAATCACATGTATAATCGGATGTTACATATAATAATTGTGGGGCCAGTATGAGTAGAACATAATAATATTATATAATCAAAATAGCTAGATTGCCTTCCCTCTATGTGATTGGGCCATTCGAGTTGCTGCAAAACCTCTAGAGTACCTTCACCATTTCCTCAAGGGTTACTCATCACCTCATTCAACCCTTTAAATGGGCTCGTTTGCAAACAATCTTGACCATCATCTAGACGAATAAAACTATAGCTAGACGATCGATAGACATAACAAAATCATGAACACGAAGGCTATAGTTGTAGGTGAAGTAGTGCCATGCATTCTAATGGCTTTGATGGAGTTTTGCACCATCGGGCTAACCATCTTGGCTAGCACCGTCTTGGCCAAAGGGCTAAGCCCCTTGGTGTTCGTCGTCTACACCAATGCCCTTGCTTCGATCTTTCTTCTGCCTTACAACACGTTCATTGTTAATAGAAACAAGTGCGGTTCTTTCTAGCTACTTGGTTAATATAATATAACATATATGATGATCCAGATGTATTTGGATCAAACAGCTGAACCAATCAAACCATAAGGTTTGATTGTGCTTTTCAGATACGAGTGTGTCTGGATCATCATAAATTAATAGCATGCATAAATGTATGCATGAAGAACGTTAGCTTCATAATTACAATAATTATACTAAAAGTTTAATTATATGTTGATTATCTTGCAGGAAAGAGGAGCTTATTCCATGGTTTTTTCTTCTTGGTTTCGTAGGGTTCGTACTCTTGGTCTTGATTTCTCGTACGAAAAAGATTATTCTTATTAGTGATGACAATATATCAACCGCTAAATGGTCTTAGCGATAATGTAGTATTGACATGTAAATGATGGTGGTTACTAATATTATGGTAAAAGTGACGAATGACCTAGTTTCTAACTCTTTCGAAAGGAAATGAAGTGAATTGAACGATTATTTAGTATAAGAAAAGTGACAATAAGTTTTGTGTTCGTGTTGGGTAGAACCTATCAACCCATGAACACGACCTGTTTAATGCCTTTAATCTTTATAATCGAAGAGCAATTCTGATTGGAGGTTCAATTTGTTGTAGGGTGACAATGGCACAAAATCTAGCATTTGTTGGATTGAGTTATAGCTCCCCGATCGTTGCTATTGGAATGGGTTGCTTGATCCCTTCTATTTCATTCGTTCTTGCGGTCATTTGCAGGTTCGCTTCTTTTCTTTTTGTAGAAACATGGGCCGGCTCAACTTTTTTAGAATCTAAGCAGATTCTAAAATTAAAGCTTTGTTCATGATAAAATCATATTTGTGTTTAGTATCATAACACAGATAACACATCTTGTATAGAGTTGAACCACAATCATAACACATAAAATCATATCTTGTATTGAGTTATATTTGTGTTTAGTATCATACCATTTCAACAAGCATCACAATCATACAATTAGAGTTGAACTCAGTTTTAGTGGGGAAAAATATTTGATCAAATATACTAATTATTTGCTACTCTTGTTTATTAACTACAGGAAAAGTACTACTATCTTGTATTTTTTTTAAATAATTCTTATTAAGCTGATTTATGCTTATGATACTGATTAACAATATGTTAAGTAATTATAAATAATGAAAATAACGTAAGTTGTTAACCGACTTTCAGGCTATTGTTAGATTCCTATAATCACATCAATTATGTTTTTGTTTATAAATTAACTAAACTAATTAACATAATTATATGATAATAAATATTAGCAAAAAGAATATTAACATGGACAAATCAAGCATAAAAAACTAAGGTTATATGTAGTGATTGTTTGACTAAAATATAACCTACATGTCATGTAGATAAAAACCATTTTATTAAAGCCCTATTTAAATCAAGTAGAGTCGCAGACTAATGTTTGTAGCCTTTATTGATGTAATAATATAGAAAGGTTGTGTTTGGCGCTTGATAAGGTTTGATGCTCTTATGTATCTTGTAATGATGTTTTGAGTCTAACTTATGTCCGTATCATCTTGTTTGGCACCCTAGAATGACCACTCCGTCCAGTCTAATGACTTTACTGACTATATTTTTGAAACTACACCGATATTTACTCCTTCGTTAAACGTCGGTAATATTCATTTTATTAAAAATATTGGTACATAATGCATCGAATTTCCTTAAAATCAAAAGTAACTATAATATTTGAAAACAAAAGGTTACAAAACATTAATATAATAAAAAAAGGATACTGTAAGCAAAACATCGAGTTCGCCTACAGGCGCCACCCTCCTCTTTTTTCCGCCGGTAGTGTTAATTTTTAGTCCGTTAGTGTAAATTTTTGGCACGGTAGTTTAAATTTTCATATAAATATCGAGTTCGCCCCCCTTAAAAAAATTTAATTTCACCCCCGCTCCCCATACGGAGATGTTCAAGCTCCGCCACTGCATGTAGGCGCTTGCAACGGTCAAGCTTGTCAAGTTCAGGCTCACAAACTCTTTCAGTAAGTTCATGAAACATTAATAGAAAAAAAACGCATGGTGTATCTGTAAACGTAAACTTGAGCTAACATGATTTCCTCCCCCTCCATTCACACACCATAGCACCCACTCTAAGCACACGAACAAGCTAGTAAAATAGTTCAAATGGTGTATGTAAATATTCGGATTTGTATATGATTAATAAGTCAAACCTTATGTCATTAATAACTTGATTTATAAATGGTTTAAAAGAATATTTGATTCAGAAATCAGTGGCTCCCAAAAGCACCCCGGAAAGACAAACTGACGTCAATTTTGTCTGGTCTCTCATCTTGTCGCTAATCAAGCCTCGTGCTCAAAAAAGAAATACACTTGTGAATACAAATATTCTAAAAAGATAATGAACTTTTCTTGCTTTTTAAAAATAACAAAAATAATAAAAAAAAGGTCATTCATATATTTTTATTTCGTGGCTAATTTTGCAAACGATTATTTTTGTTTCCATTTGCTAATTTAATTTTAGTCGTTAGTTTTACGACCTATTTGATATTGGTAGCTGATTTTACCACCTTTCAATTCGATCACTAATTCTGTTACTATGTTGTGAGTCAGTAAATTATTATGGTCGCTTTTAAAAGTCGGTCATTGTAGAAAAGCAATGATGAATATCATACATACAATTATACGAAATATTGTTAATTGTGTTGAGCATATGTATCCCTACAGAACTGTCGCTCTAGCTGTATACATTATCTTTTTTTTAAACGGAAAATGTACGACTCTGCTTCGGATAATAGATTTTATCCTAACCGAATTCACATATTCGCTTTCTAGCCAGGACCGCACCGCCAACTCCCACGGGAGAAAACCCATAACTAAAAAAACTTGTTGGCTTAATCTTAAATATTTTTTCTTAGTATGAGACTTAAACCCAAAACTTACTTATATTTACTTGTGTTTGTTACATACCTTAACCACTTAGGTCAAGATTATTGGTGTATAGTGTATAAATTATCTTTTAATTAATATACTGTTCTTGCTCAAGATCACATACATTCCATAAAGATCAATTCAACTATTAAGTGTAACTATAACAAATTTATCATGAATTTTCGTTGTTTTTTAATCTATTTTCACACAATAATATTTATTAATCAATTCCTTGTTGTTTATAGAAAGACAAACGTGGATTTGAGAAGCTCAAGCACTCAAATAAAAATGTTGGGCACATTGATCTCAGTCATTGGAGCCATGACACTCATCCTCTATCGCGGTCCAGTCGTCAAAGACCCTTCGACTCATCTTCAACTCGCTCCTCGACTCTTTGTTTTCTTAGCGCAACACGAGAACTGGGTCCTTGGTTGCGCTCTTTTCGCAGCCGCCTCTTTGTCTTACTCCATATGGAATATTATTCAGGTTTCTCACATCTTAACCATCAAACAAAACGTAACAAAAGCAGTCTAAACTGTCGTCAGTGATACTCAATATTCTTACAGTAGTTTTTACATTTTATTATGGGCGCGCGCAGGTGGGGGCCGTTGAAAAATGCCCAGAAGTAATGACAGTGGCTTCATGTTCTAACTTGTTTGGGACATTTCAATCTGCTTTGCTTGCAATAGCCATAGAAAGAGACCCTATTGCATGGAGGTTGAAGTTTGATATGGGACTTCTTGTTATTGTGTTAACAGTAAGCACTCTAGCTATTTAGATTATTATATCATGATTGCATGCATGCATGCATGCATGTAGGGTTAAAATGATAATGAATGCAAGATATATAAAGGTGCAATTTAACAGATACTATAATTAGGGTTAAGCCCGTTAGAGTTTGACAGTTAAAGTACACAACTTTAATTAATGGGCTTCACCTTAATTAATTACAGTATCTGTTATGCTTAACGTGGATATATACGTTATAAGTTATAAGTATGGCTTATGTGTTTTTGAAACAGGCGATATTTGGAAGTCTAATCAAAAGTCATGTGCATATGTGGTGTGCGCGACAAAAGAGCCAGTTTTATGTGGTTATGTTCAAGCCGCTTGGTGTTCCAATCGCTGGCATGTTTGGTTGTGTTTTCTTTGCTCAAACGTTTCATTACGGAAGGTAATCATCAATGTTACATTATCTTAAATTGTTATTTATATAATCTTAAGTTCTTAATTTGTTCTAGCAATAACTTGTTGTGAGATGTAAATGCAGTTTGATGGCAGCAGCGATAACTGGAATCGGATATTACACGATGATGTGGGGTCAAGTTAAAGAGGATGAAAGTAAGAGGGCTAAAGTGGATTTATTGGAAGAAAAAGCCCCTCTTTTGCAAGAAGAACAAGTTTAAACTGAAAATTTTTCACATACATATATGTATGTGTGTGTTGTATGTATGCATGCAAGGGTATGTTTTAGAGGCCCTACGAGCATATATAATGTATGATATGATGCAATGAAATAAAAAGCTATATGTTTTAAGACTTTTAGTAGCCCTAGAACATATATAATTTACAATATTATGCATGAAATGAACTAAAACTAGTTCTCATACAAAGCGTTTTTAGCCACGATGCAATAGTTTGCGGAGTTGTCTTTAACGCTACATCCTCATTATTCTCGTAAACAAGCCTAGTCAATTGTCAAAACACCTTTTTGATCGTTCATCATACAAGCATATTATACCCACGATGTTATCATACTCTTTCCTGTAGCAAGTATACTTGTATACAGTGATGGATCTAAAATAAAAGCTTAGGGGTAATGTAAAAAAAAATTATCGTACGTTTATATTAATGAAAGAAAAAAAAACATAAAGGTGTTCGAAAGAATATCATTCAAATCTAATCCATTTGGAATCGAAAGAATTGAACTCGAATGAGTTGTTGACTTAATATAAACATCATTATTAGAATCAATATCCTACTCTTGAATTTTCTTTTAAGAGATGTCATTAAAAACTTATTTTTTTCATCTTTTAAATCCGTATTTTTATAACAAATAACACAATAAGATTACAATTGCAATTAAAAATAACACAATTAAAATCCTTAATTTTAATATCATATATCCAATTCATCTTTCAAATACTTATTTCATATACCTAATTGCATAATCTCTAAATATTAGAAATTGAACCACATAACCATGAACCAATATTCGCATCTTGAAATCTGTCAAATCATTAATTATTATAACAAATAACACTTAAATATTATAAATCAAACAATATAATATAAACCCTAAATCCGTAAATTCATAGTGTAAAAGAGAAAAAAACTAGAAAATTTTCCTTGAATTTTTTTTTTGCTGAAAGTAGAAAGAGTAGCGGCAAGCATCGCACGTTGATGGCAAGGCCACCGTCGCAACAACAGTTTGGCGGACGACAGTGGTTGGTCGGTGACAAGGTGATCGACGACAGTGGGATGGCCGAATCGGATAGGGTTGAACGACAACAGTGGGGATTGGGGAATAACCAGTTATTTTTATAAGTTATTTGAGTTATAAGTATATGGGCTTGTAAGCTTGTTAGGCTTTCTAAAATGTTTAATTTTTGGGCTTATTTTAATTTTGGGGTTTGGATATTTTGGGCTAATTAGTTATTAATAATTTTATAAAATGTAATGATTTTCAATAAAATATTAGATTACTTTTTATAAAATTTAAAAATTTCTATGAAATATTCGAGTTTAAAAAAATTTAGGGGTATGGTAACATAAAACCGTAATTTTTTTCTTTTTTTTAACATATAAACGTAATTTTTTACACTAACCGTAAAAAGTAGAGGGGTAGTGGAGGCTACCCCTAGGGTGAAGGTATGTCCGTCAATGCTAATACACCCTTTTAAAATGTTGATGTAAAAGAAAAAGAATACATTGCACATTGGCGCACGACAAGAAGAACAAGAATACATTGCACACTAACCGTAAAAAGTAGAGGGGTAGTGGAAAATACGCTCCCTTGGCATAAAAAAATAAATATACATTGCACATTGACACGCGCTAGGAAGAACAACCACACATGAAAAATAAACTCCAACTCTAAAATTTGAAGTTTATGGAAGGCGTAGTTGCCCGATAAGCTACGTCTTTTTGGCTCAAATGAACTCATCATGTAAAATGTCACCGGTAACCGTAACTTGTTAGCCGTGTATGAGCCATGAGCAAAAACATTATCACATTTCTTTTTAGTTATTTGTATAATATATGGTATCAATTTTTATTAAACTAGTTTACATTATATCATATAATAACCTTACGGTTATAGGGTGAACATTTGGTTCTAGGTATCTAACGGTAAAAGAGGAGTCTCGCAACTTAAAAAGTTGTGGGGTTCTAACCTCTTCCCGAGAAATATAAAAACCGTTAAAAAAAGCTATGCATTTACAAACTATATCATTTGTTATTTTTTCATCTATGAAATCGAATCCTTGATTGTGTTTTCCATTAAATACTCGGTTTATATTCAAATATTGACAAAAGTTAAGAAATTTTTTAATCGACTCCTCTCCAGTTGGTTTGTTTATAAACATGAATTATGGTCAGCTATATGTTGCATTATCTCGAATTAAAAGTAGATAGATAAATAGATAGATGTTAAAACTATTAATATTATATAATGATGAAAACATTACCAACATAACATCAAATGCTGTATACAAATAAATTCTCGAATGTTTATAAATTTGAAATGTTGTTTTTTATGTTTAATTTAATTTGTTTATTATTTAAAGTTCTTATCTATAAATTTATTTTATTTCATATTATACAGTATTTAAATGTATAAATATTAATAGAGAAAACCTACTAATGTTACATATAGTTAATGTTAAAAATTATACATAAAAGTCGATATACAAAGTATTATCAACAAAGTTATAACTTACGCACTTTTTTAAACAATAATAATATTTTTTTGATTGAACTCGTGTGTTACACGAGACTTTAGCCTAATTTAACATATACAATTACAGGTGTCATAACTACCCATAATTCATGACCTTACGTATTAAACTGCCAATAGGGATCTCTTTATGCCATAATCTTGACAACCCTTTGGTGCATTTGGAAAGGAAAAAAACAATCGGACTTTTCAAACTTCTATAAAGATCATAAAGTGATTCTTGAAGATGTAAAGTTGCATCTTACCTTCTAGAAGGAGATGGGTTAGTCTATATAATGAGTCTTGGTGTAATTTCAATTTTAATGTTAAATATTACAAGATTATCAACTCTAAGTAGTGAGGGTTTAAGTGTTATTATGCACAAATATTGTAGATTTGAAACTAGATACAAAAGGTATGTGAGTTTCACGTTCGGAAAAATGACAAAATACAAAAGTCTGAAACAAACATAATATGAAGACTAAATTAGTAAATAAATCAACAAATAATAATTTGAATAAGAGAATATAGAAAAATAAATAATATTTGATCCAACCACCGGCTCAAACCAATACTCAAATAACTCAAATAGACTCAACCTGACCGGTTTTTAATCCGCTATCCGGTCTTGGGCTATCCGGTCTTGTTGTCGGTTCGATCCTAAAACCAACAATGAGTCACATTTTGTAAATCTTTTTACGTCATGTCATTATAATTTTGCTGGCCCAACAATTTAGTGGAACACGTCATGTCGCATCAAATACTTATGCAAAATATTTAACAACAATTCTAGACATATATAAGTTCCAAAAGCATAATAGTTCAATACAAGAAATTAATCAAAAATTAAGAGCAAGAAAATGATTAAAGAAACATCAGAAAAAGACTTCACAACCACAATACTACTCCCCATCCCTACCATAAAATTCAAAAATTAAAAAAATGTTTTCTTGATGCTAGAATTGTTAGATACAGAGCAATAATGCCACAATGACTTGTACATCACGCAATGGAAGTTGTACATAGATGTGAATGAGCAACTACCAATTTGGAAATAGGGGTAAAGTTTGGAGGGAAATTGCAGTTCTTCTTTCATTTTCAAAGATCACCAACCAAACAACCTTCAAATGGGTCAAGAAATTTATGAACATTTATTCTTTTGTTAGAAAATTAATATATTTCATTTCCTGTTCATTGCTTTATCTTCTACTTCAAGTGAGAAATCCCTCAGAAGGTTGTTGTTAAGCTACACTTGCTTTATACGTACTCCGAATACGATCATCTTGCTTTCATGTATGTTTATGATGGAAAACTAACATATAATGATGGATGTATTTCAGTGAATAAGCATCATCATGCCATTCGGGTTAGTTTCGGCTTGGAATAAACGAAGGAGAAGCAAGTCGGATGATCATCTTGATCCATGCAAGTGTTTTAAGTTTCTGCAAGTGTACACTTGCGATTTCTTGAAGTTCTAATGGTGAGTGATGAATTTGCAGGGGTTTATAGGCCTGTGGAGCTGTGGAAACTTGAACATGATCAGAATATTCAAAACCCGCCTCCGAAAAGGAGGCATGGATCCTCGGTTTTTACGCTAAAGGAAATGGAGGATGCAACTTGTTCTTTTAGTGAAGAACATCTGCTTGGGAAAGGAGGGTTTGGCAAAGTTTACAAGGGAAAGCTGCAGTCTGGTGAGGTAAGTTTTCCAAAAAGTCATAATCTTGAGTATATAATTTCTTAAAGAAAATCAGATAAATTGACGAATAATATCTTGAATTTTTTATAAAGTCATAATATTTATATCTAATTAGGAAGAAGAAGACAATTTTCTAGTGTAAAGTATGAATCTTGAATTTTCATGTTGGAAGGTTGTGGGCTTGTGGCTGTCTAGATATCGAGTTTCCTTGAGTTAATCAGATAGATTGACGATTACTATATCGAATAAAGACGAGTTTAGATAAAATTAGGGAAACGTAACAGCTTTTGAATGAAAAGTTAGAATCTTGAAGTTTTGTATCGAAATGTTGTGGCAATAAAGATATGCAGTCTCATAAAGAAAACTGGATGAATTCACAAAGATCGTCTTGATTCTCCTACTAGTATATACCTTATGTTACTTGTATATCTATACAAAAGAAAAAAAGAAACGGTTTTTTGAGATGAGTGTCTTACATAGAGGTAATGTTTTTGAGACGAGAGCAGCCTATATGTCTCTATCATAGAGTTACGGTTCTGTCTCGTCTTTACATTGACCCTACTTTTATGTGTTAGATAGTACTGGGTATGTTTGTTTGTTTGTTTATTAATTAAAAAGAACGGATTTTGAAAAACAAGAACCTTAGATGTTTTTTTTGTTGGAAGGTTGTGGCAATCAAGAAAATGGAGTTACCACCATTTAAAGCAGCAGAAGGGGAGCGCGAGTTTCGGGTTGAAGTTGATATATTGAGCAGATTGGATCATCCAAATCTTGTTTCTTTGATAGGGTATTGTGCAGATGGGAAGCACAGGTTTCTGGTTTATGAATACATGCAAAAAGGAAACCTCCAAGATCACTTAAATGGTATTAAATATTAGTTGTATTCAATTAAACATTTTTATTCATATTGTTATCTGATAGAATTGATTACAGGAATTGGGGAAAAGAAGATGGATTGGCCTTTGAGGCTTAAAGTGGCAATTGGTGCAGCAAGAGGACTTGCTTATCTGCATTCAAGTTCAGCAGTTGGAATTCCTGTTGTCCATAGAGACTTTAAATCAACCAATATTCTTCTAAGTGATGACTATGAAGCAAAGGTATAGATAATCGTCTTCTCTTTCATAAATATTCGGTTTCTAAAATTGGTAACTAAATGGTCTTCACAGATATCAGATTTTGGTTTGGCTAAGCTAATGCCTGAGGGTCAAGAAAATCATGTGACAGCAAGGGTGCTCGGTACATTTGGCTACTTCGACCCAGAGTATACATCAGTAAGTAGTAATCATATTTGTTCTATGATAAACAGGATTACATTGGGTTGCCTAAACTTGTAACATAACCGCACTTCTGTTAATATAAACATTATAGACAAGTTCAAGCTATAATTGTAGCAGAACAGGACCCTCAGTAAATAGAATCATGACATGAATGTATACACAGGTGTTTGGCGTTGTTAAGTGATATGAGATAATATCAGATAATCAGTTGTGCATGACAAGTTGCATGTGTTTCTGCTATCTGAAGTTGTAATAATCAGATTTTTTTGCAGCTTCCTCTAAACTGATTATTTGACCCTTAAGTAGCCAGGTAACATAATCATTTTCATCGTATCCAAACATTAGAAACCGACTATAAGTCTATATGCATCTTGAAAACAACATAATCAGATAATCACTTTAAAAATGCAATGCCAAACACCTCCTGCACATCATATTGGCCTCAACATTAGGAACGTATGTGCCGCGGTGTCATCTCGTGTACTTACTAAACTACATATGTTTCAAATAATTTGAACATTCTATCAGAATGACTATTTTTCAACTTAACAAATACTACTTTTCTAACAGACAGGAAAGCTTACTTTACAAAGTGATGTCTATGCATTTGGAGTTGTTTTGCTTGAACTTTTGACTGGGCGTAGAGCCGTGGACCTCAACCAAGGACCCAATGATCAAAATCTTGTACTTCAGGTATGGTTCTTGTACAATCCAGGAACTTATAATGGTCCCTAGGTCATCACACCAGCAAGGGTATTTTTGGAAACTTGCAGGTTAGGCATATATTGAATGACAAAAAGAAGTTGAGAAAGGTCATAGATCCAGAAATGAACCGAAGCTCATACACAATTGAGTCAGTATCAATGTATGCAAACTTAGCATCAAGATGTGTGCGTGTTGATAGTAATGAGAGGCCATCAATGGAAGAATGTGTGAAAGAACTCCAAATCATCATTTATACAAACTCTAAAGGACTGGGCATGGCAATGCACGTGCTTAGAATGTTATGAGAAGTTTATAGACTCGTTCATGTTTCCAAAATAATTATTTTCGTTTTTGTAAACAAGTATAGCATAATCTCCTTAAAGATTTGGTGTTTTCCTAAGGAACTAGAAGATCCCACAAATATTCATACAGAAAAGAATAAGAATATTTGATATTTGTTCCTTTTTCAAGAAAACATCATGTACTTTTCTTATGTTAGTATCCATGGTAGGATTATTTTCTTTTGTGTTACAAATATACATTCAGAAACAAAAATTCTATAATACACTAGTGTTTTAGACATCATACCTCATGCCTATGACCCGAGGATGGCGGAAGTGCCATAACAAGATCGAGCGTTGACTTTTAACAAAAGTCAACTCTGGTAGCCGACTTCTAACCAGAATGGACAGACTTCAAGAATCTCTTCATCAACACTTTTATACATCAGTTGGTGCAAGATTTTTGTCATCTTCATACAATGAATTTGTCTCTGAATTGATACTTGTGGCAGGAGGAAGTTGTTTACGCATTAAATGCTTACGTCTTTGTAGTGTTAAAAGGATCAAGATGCTATCAGTCTTGAAGACAGAATATCCTGCTTTCGAATACATGTTAAATGGAGCTGAATCGATCATTCGACAGTGCAAGTAAACCTCTCTGACTGAACTCATTTGAGAAATAAGTTCTTCGCTCGCCTTCAAAAGTTGCCAACCAATGCCCTGCCTGAATGAGAATCACTTGTTAGACTTCAAAGAGAGTTCTTATTGGTGAAAATCTTATGAATTTATATAATCTTGATGGCTATGACCAATTATTAAGATCCCTAAACTGAAAAATAAAAAATAAACAATTCCAAGGCAAGAAACCAAACAAATTGAATGATTGATGCTTAGGTTTAAACAATTCACAAAACACATTCACTTGTCAACACTTGAATTACTGTCTATATAGTTACAAATCACAATGTAGTAGACACCCACAAATATAACAGTGATTCTATTCTAACATAAAGATTGATGATTTGTATGCAATATGAGATCTAGAAGAAAAGGTGTTTGACCCCCCAAAGTCAATCTGATCCAAGGACATCATAACCATTGCTTTTAAACATCTAAATTGTAGTGAACTTTTTCATCAACATAATCTTGGATATTGCATAAACATTCCAATCGATCTTGAAATCTAATGTCCCCCCATTCAAACCTCAAAACCATTGCACGTTATAACACCAAATGCACGACTAAAGATGACAAATTTACAGCACATAATTTTAGGATAAATGTTACCTTCTTAGGGACTTCTTAACTGTCATATTACATATATAAGGTGCATCCTTTGGAGGGGTGGGAGTTGGAGGTGACCCATTAGCCCCCAACTTATCAAAACTCACTTCCACAGTCCCTGCTAATTGAATATCTTCCACTTCACCCCCTTCATCATCAACCTCTCTTCTATGAAACGCAATCAAAGTGGCAGCATGAGGCATCAAAGCTCTCCTCTCAATCAAATACTGCTTCACCAAAAAAGCCAACAGCTTCACATAAGCTTTAGGCAAGAGCATAGACTCTGCAAAAGATTCAGCCAACAACTCAACAGTCATATCCATTTCTTGCTCTTGCATCACACGGATCAACAGCATCGACCCAGATGGCAATTTGTGGAAAATCTTGAAACTTTGGAGGAATTGGAGCTTTTGGAGATCTGGGTATGAGAGGAATTTGCCTGTGGGAAGGGGGTTTTGATGGATTGATGATGATGATGAGGGTGATGGGGATGATGATGAGGGGGATGAGCAGGTGATGATGAGGTTGAAACGAGAGGTGGATTTGTGGGAGATCTTGGGGTTTTTGATGTGGGTTTTGGAGTACGGTGGTTGGTGGCGGAGATGACGGTGGTAATGGTGGTGATGGTGGTGGTGGTGGCGGAGATCGACGGTGGAAGAAAGAGAGAATGGTGTTGCAGCCATGGGAGTAGGAGAGAGGAGTGTAGTGCGGACTGTGGAGATTGGGTGTTTGTTTTGGGGGGATAAGGGTGTTTGGTGTTAACCGGTAAAAGAGGTTTTTTAACCGTTGACGTATGACTTGTTTCGAATGACGATGCGTTTTTAATCTCTCTTTTAATATCGTCATGTCGAGGATCATACGTCACGACTTGTTCAAATGACATCTGTTTTTAATCTTCTTTTGTCGAAGATCATACGTCACAACTTGTTCGAATGATATATGCTTTTAATCTTCTTTTATGTATCGTCTCAACTGTTTACGTCGTCAAATAACATAATATCACAATCTTACTTGGTACGAGTTTAAATCTGAAAAGACTTTTCAGACGTTTTATCATAATATTGTTTGGATTTTGTTTTCCAAATATGATTCGAATTAACTATGTAAAAATTATCTGAAGTTACTTATTTTATTTAACAAGCAAAATTGAAATAAATTAAAAAAAACTAATACTAATTGTTTACTTAGTATTTCAAAATGTTTTACTATGTCAAAATGACATGGGTAGCGGCGTAAAAAGGGACCACAATAAGTGAAATGTTTTTGTTGTGTCAACCCTTAAAACAAATATTTGGTAATTATGAAATAAATAAATATAGATTTTATTAATTATCAATATTAATCTCAGCTAATAATTTGATCAGTATTAATTTTGACTTTTAAAATTTCTTACTAATAACAGTATCAGTCTAAGTGTTTGTTAATGTTGTTAGTTTTTTATAATGTATCACCTGACGTGGCATGTGACGTATTACATAGTTACAATTAAAAATAAAAGTGTATTAATGAATTCATTTTTATAAAAGATAACTTTTTAAAATTATTTAACATAACCCTTTTGTCGTTGGTTGAGTAGTTTAGAGACAAGGAGACGCAAAAATTAATTGATATATTTATACTAATAACACGTCATGTTATATGCCACGTCATGAACAACATCACGTGTCACATCCTAAAAAACTAAACATGGTTAACCAACAGTTAAATAGAAACTTTTATTGGTAATAAAATTAAAACTTTAAATTAATATGAATCAAATTGTTTGTTGGATTATTAAAATCTAATTTTGCATGTGTATTATTCTTGAAGGTGTGACGTATGGTTTGCTTTTTTATATCTATGTATATTGTTTTTCTTTTTTTCTTTTTACTATAATTACGAATGCTATGAAAGAGGATGTTTTATCGCTTAACAATATCAGTTTAAAGCAACACGAATCTTACTTGTTTGTATTAGATGTAATATCCATTCAACACAATATATGTAAAGACTAAAGTCACTTCCAATATTCAGTGACATGTAGAAATTATCTTGTTAGTCTTTCTTGAGTCAACATGAAAGTGGCTCAAATCAATATAAACATATGACCACTAAATCTTAACACATCTTATTCAATGGGCACAGTTGACTTATTAAAAAACAACACTGATACACCCCTTCAATAACACACAGACAACATTAACTTCCATCACATCCACCACATTACATGCCACCCTAAAATTCCCATAGTCATATTATTTTTTTCCATCAAACAAAACAACAGCCGCGAAAGAGAGTAGCTAATCTTCTCATCGCGCGTACACTGAATCCTCGTACTTTCCAGTCCACCTGCATACCAATTTGCATTGATACTTTTAAGTTTCATCATCATCAACCTCTCGAAATGATTTATGACAACATACATTTACAAATTTGTTATGAAAACATGCAGAAGCTAACCTCTGTTCTTCGTTTTCAGGAATATTGAGCTCCAAACCCTCTTCAAATGGTTGGAAAACAAGATCCAGTTTCTTGGTGTCAACTTCACCAAGAGTCGGAGGACCCCACTGTAGTTTAAAAGAACAAATGACAGTTAATTATGTAGATAGCAACTAATTTTTCCCAGAATCTACGACGAAAAGATTACCTTTGGAGAGTTGTCTTTGTCTATGGTAAGAGCACGAATACCCTATTTGTTGCCAAAATAGAAAAGCTTGTTTAAGTTGTGTGTCGAAAACCAATAATGTTACTATGTTATTATTCACATTCTGACTTATATTAGTTCATAGATATTTGAATAAGGGCAAAACCGACGGAAATGATAGAAATTTTCCACTTTTCCTACTTTTATCGACAACTTTAAGTAAGGTGCAATATACAAAACCAACTTACAAGTTATTAATAATTCTACCTTTAACTTTTAAGCAACCCTTAATTTAAAAGTTTTATCTGGTTGTATGTCAATTCAAATGCTTCCGATTATCCAAAAATGCTCGTGTGTAAAAGATAAAATAATAAACCATTTTAAAGTTTGAAAAAAATGTGTTCTTCTTTTATGTTCAAAAAGATAATTAAGTCTCACAAAAGCAAATTTCGAAAAAAATAGTAAAAAGATGAAAAATGTAGCTTGGTTGCTATAATCAGTAGGAAAATGAAAATTGAGTTCTGTTTTGCCCGTAATCTAAAGTTGGTTGCTAAAACTGAGAAGAAAAAATGTACAAAGTGTGTTTCAACTTCAAGCACTTTGCCCATTTGAATAATACCTCATAAACATCACCAGATATCAAGCATCGGAGTATATTTATGGTGAGTCGAAATTCTTTCTTCAGGCACTCTGATAATGTTTGCTTCCTCCCATCACGAATCTGTCAAGTAAAAAGAAACTGTCAAAATGGTCTTAAAGTAGGAGTTCAAAGTTTGAATCTTTGGACTTATGCCCCTTATTTTAAAGAAAGTACCGATTTAAGTGTTATCTTTAAACCAGTAGGAGACGATCTTTTTAAGCCTTTAAGCACGGGTACAATCCATTCATTTCCTTCCTTTCGTGACTCAGCTTCCTGTGAAGGTTACAAGTAAACTTTTACAGCATATAAGCACGACTTATTGTTAATCTGCCTATAAAGGAAACTTACAAATGATTCTAGAATTTCTTCCACAGAATCCTTTGAAAAACACTCATCAATTGCTTCCCGTCTGAAAACAACTTTCAAGCATCAGTTTCATGTAAAACATCCAAAAACAGAAACTTGGATTCTTGATTTCAGACATTTACTTGTGTAATAAACTTTCTTGACTAATCTGAACATTAACAGAGAATTCTTCAATGGCAGCTTTCACTGCACTCTCATCCCCAGAATTCAAGCTCACCAAACGGTTTTCTAGCACCGAAAGTTTCTGAAATGAGTTTAAGAATGTTGTAATTAGTAAACTGCGACATTTACGAGGGAATATCTCTAAAATAATCTGTTTAGATTCTTAAGTTCAAACTCACATCTAAAGGAACGAAATGGGTTGCAAACCCCGCTGCAACTAGTTCCTCACCACTTAACCGGGCCCCGGTTAAGGCAAAGTATTCACCTGCAACAAAACCACCAAAAATAAGGTATCTTTTCTTCATTTCAACACATCCCTTGGTTTTCTTTCATTCTCTTTCTAATAAGTTTGCGTGTTTTCATTTGTGTTATTAAAGACACTGAATAAACCAGTAACTATTTGTCTGAAACATAGTAATGGGGTGTTTGATTGCTTGTTATAACTATTCATCGGCTATTCGGCTTATTCGTTTACATAATAAGCAATTCAAACTGCTTAACCAGTAACCACAAATTTACAACAGTTTATTTCGGTCACAGAACCTGATAAGCAGTTTGAATAATCATTGTCAAGCATTAAACACCCACAAAACAGTTTATTCTTGTATTTAAACATAATAAGCAAGTAAGTAATCTTAATAAGAAATCGCAAGCACCCCCTAAGATGAGTTGAATATGTACCCAAACGGCCTGGAAGACGAGAAAGAATGTATGAGAAACTACAATCAGTGTGAAACCCGATACTTGCTTCTGGCATGGCGAAAACCTAAAAGTCAAAACAAATTATAATATAAATGGATTTATTTGACAAGAAGAAAGAGGAGGTTAAACATAAATACTAAAACTTACGGTTTTCTCTGTGACAACTGAGAACTTCATTGGAACCATAAGTGATGCACCTCCGCCCATAGAAATCCCATGAACAAGAGCAACCTGCAAAAGGAAAACAATAGAAACTCACATTCCACAAAAGAAAACACCATACTTTCAATGTAGCATGCGCGAGTGTTTTGCATTTTTGCAAAAAGATTGAAAAAACACCTGTGGTTTCTTGTAGGTATGGATGTGATAGCAAAGCCAGTAAAATCTATATACCACTTCAAGACAGTAATCCTCTGTGACATGAAAGACAACTTGTAATGACCAAAATGCAAATTAAAGGGACAATAATACATTAATTGAGAATTATGAAATTACTTGATTTCATGCCATCATAGAACATTTTTAAGTCCCCACCAGCAGAGAATGCGCGACCAGCGCCCTAAAAGAACACGAATAAGTAGCAAACGAATTTATACCTTATACCAAGTATTTTGTATTGAGAAACCTGTTTAATTTAGTTAATTAAGTTATAAGCTATACTATTCCTACTAAGTAAGTAAGAATGAGAATTATAGGATTTGGACACAAATAACCTTGATAATCACTAAGTTTGCATCTTCATCTTTTTCCCACTTTTCCAAGTTCTCTGCCAATAGATAAACCTAACAACATACATGATTAATAACATAATTAGTGCTTAATGATCCAAAAACATAGAAAAAGACACAAATGTGAGGTTTCTTCATTTTACCACTTTGGATGAGATCACATTTAGCTTTCTTGGTTGGTTCAAGGTGATCAATCTCACATGACCCTTTTCCTCAGTAAGAACAACCTAAAACAGAGTTGAATTTCCTCAATCACACACATGGTGGAAACCCCTAAATTTAGAACCCTAAAATAACTTGAATTAGCTAACTTATGGGTTTGCTGATTACCTCTTCTTCTGGGTTCATTGCCATTTGAATCAACTAACTTATGCAAGCTATCAGAGCAGAAATCATGAATTACCCAGGTGCTAAAACTTGATAAAGATTAGAGAAATATCAATAGAAATGTGAAAGATGGTAGCAGCTTAATATTGTAATTAGTAAGTAAAAGATTGAAACTTGAACTTACTTGATGAAATCAAGAAGAGAGTGCTGGACTGAACAAAGAAGAATTAAAAAGTTGATTTTTTTCCTTCTTTTAGACCAAAGGAAATGCATAAAGATTCCATGGAAATTAATCATCATTGATGGAGGTTGGTAGCGATTTGATGTGTTTGGTTGGAAGGGGTGGTAGGTAAGATTATAGGATGATCGTGGTGCGCCCGTTTGTGAATTATATTATACGTGTTGCAATATTAATTTTAACGTGATTAATTATATAAAAAAACATATTATGTTACGGTTCAGTTATGAAGATTGATACATAAATAAAAAGAGTTACAAATAAAATGCCCAATTTATTTTATAAGTTAGTTACAAAGAAAAAATAATAATAATAATAAAAAGAACTATAGATTAGTAATTCAAAAACATATATAAAAATATAAAAAAATATGGTTTATCATTCCGTGAAGTCAAAGTTCTTAGAAGCATAAGCTTGCTAGTAGGCTAAGAGCTGGATTACGTTTTCAATATGTATTCGACAAAAATAAAAACAAAACAAAAAACATAAAAAGTAAATTTAGAAAACAAAAATTGTGGTTGGCCAGTATGGTAACCCAATTGGATGAAATTAAAAATTGTTACTCACACTCTATCTTTATTTTCATCCTTACAATTACATAAAAACAAAAAACGAACCGTAAATGATTTAACATAAAAATACATTGTTTTTTATGAATGTTGATAAAACTCGATATTAATTTGTGTAACATCATCATTTAGCCATACCTTACTCATATTCACTTTTGAGTTTATTGTTATGTTTGTTCCACCTATTGCTCAAACATAAACACTTATCAACACACAACAATGTAATATATTTTTTAACTATTCCATTCTAAATATGAATATTGATCCTATCTTTTGTCTTCCAGCAAAACTTAGGTTATCTAACAAACAATTTGAGATCTTGAACAATTCAAGTTCATTTGAGAGGAGAACGAGGTATACCAATTGGGGCACTTGATGGGAGTGAATATACGGAGGACATATTTAAAAAGACGTCACATAAGGAACGTGGCATGTAGAAGTGTAAAAAAACAAGGTCAAGAAAAACCAGTCGGGTTTTAAAAAGAAAGTTTTTAGCTAAACCGGTTCCTAATCCAATTCTAAAACCGGTTTGTATACCGGCTTGTTAGCCCGACACCTAAAAGCAGTTTAAAAAGCATTTCAAAGGAAAAAAAGATTAAACCGGCTTTCTCTAAAATAAACCGATCCAAACTTGTTTGAAAGTTTGAGTATTCAGTTTGAAAAACTGGTTTGAAAAGAAACCAGTTTGATCTTTGAACAAAAAAACCAGTCCTAGTTAAAAAATAAAAACCAAACCGTTTGAGGAAAAAACCGGTTTTTACCTCTACTGGTACATGTCACATTGTCACATGTTAAGTATTAACTATGGATGACAACAGGTTGGGTTTTGGTCAATGTTTTCAGAACCGGATCGAACGTCAAACCGGACGTCAACTGGTTTGGTGGTTGGACCGGATTTAACTATATTTTAATTATATTTATAAATGTAATTAAATATAAGTAATTTATATATGATTTATATATATATTATAGTTATATATAAAACTTAACTATATTTGTATATCCGACGTACGAATTTACGGTTTAACACCCCGTTTTTGCCCACTAAAAAAACAAAAACCGATCCGAACCGGCCGGTTCGACCACTACAAAACAAATCACACCAGACCGGAACGGACAATCCCCCGATTCGCGGTCGAACCAGTCGGACCGGCCGGTCCAATCCGGTCTCAACAACAATGGTTTTGGTAATCCATGACATGTCATGCCTAATTATAAAGCGGCCCATACTTAGTCCTATATTTGACGGCCCATTAAAGACCTCAGTTAAACAAAATTGTAGGGCCCAAAAATAAGAGCCCAAAAAATAGATGGCCCAATTGTAACCCGGCGTATTATTTTAATTGAGCCCATTTATCCGTGTCCCGGTCAGAATTACACTTCTAACCCCCTCAAAAGTAAACTAATTGCTGGAAAAACTTTTTTGTCTCAACTCTGAATATATTGCCTAAAATAAGACTTAAACACATAACATCATTTATATCCGGAACATTAACAATACATATGGGTCCATATTCCACAACCATCCTCATTAAAAATTACATTAATAGAAGGATCTTGGTGCTAAAATAGTTGAATTAAATGTTATTAAGTAATCCTTTCGAATGTCAAAAAACTGGAGAGTTATGAAATAGCTTCGATCGATATAAGTATTTCTTAACTTGATTACATTCATTCAAATTTTTATGTTGAAAAATCGAAACCGGTTGATTTTGTTTTGATTTGATTAATAGTATGTATCATAAACTTAAATCCTAATAAAAAATTGTTCAAAATAAAAATGATAACAATAATAATATTGGTGTATGATTTTGTCAGTTTCAAATGGGATTCATTGGATCCTCCTTTTATTGCAGTTTCAATAAAGTATTAAAAAAGAAGTTGCACATGACCTTTTCTCATCACCTTCATGTGAACAATCATCTACCATCATATGAGTATATGCCAGTTGTATAAACCATCAACAAAAAGAACATTAATTAATGTCAAATTGACTTTTTCTTTGACTATTCTAATAACAATACAACTGTTAAGATCTAAACAAGTCAAGAAAAACAAGAGACACAAACAAGACTATGTTCAAACAACAAATGTATGCTTACCTTTTCTTCATATGAATATATATGAACAAATAAACATACACACATATAATATATGCATATATGTATATGAATATGTATGTAACATGGATATTGAATGTGATTTACCTTCAGGATTACAGAATATGAAGTAATTCCATCTTGTACATGGATAAAAATTAGTTCTTGGAGCGCCATATCATGTTCTTCATCAACATGTAGAAGAATGTTACTTGATTGTTTCCTTTGACTTGATCCAATGGGTCAAACTCAACTAAACGTACCCTACAACCTCTTGATTATGGATTCAAGCCTTCTTGTAGACATTGTTGTTAAAAAGATCTAAACTTTTTAAAGATACCATCTTTTCATTATATCTAGCATGATCTCATTCCATGTATCTATAGGCCCGGGTAAGCACCAATGAACACAATCGTTTGGAACCCTTTTCGGCTTTCCATTTGCAAAAGGAAATGGATACATGTAAGGCCCCGGGTGCCCATCTGGTCTCATTAATGCCAATTTGGTCACATCTAACGCCTCAAGATGGAATTTTTGCGATTTCTGGACACTTTTCTTGGCTGAAATCACTTGTTCAATCTCTTGTTGTCTCATTTCATAATCCATTCCTTCAAGATTCTTCTCATTTTCCTCAAAAGGTTTTGTCTTTGAACAAGCATCTAATGAATCCCAGTCACCTTCAAAATGGGCAGGCGAAAACGTTGTTACAATCACATCAATTCCTCTATTGATTAATGCCTTAAGAGTAGTGTTAAATGCCATCCCATAAACATCATAGAATCCAACCTCAGTATGGTTCTTGTTATTACAATAATGACAACCTATTACTGAATCACCATAGTAAAACACTGCTGGATGAAGATACCAATGACCAATCGACAACACAACCATATCGATCTCGCCTAAATCTTTAGCCCAAACATCATTAACAGAATCCAAATACAGTCTATTATAAGGCACTTCTTCTGATTTCTCAACACCCTTAACAAGAAATGGTGACCAATAAACTGAAACATTAACATTATGAGATGCAAAATGCCACTTTCTGAACTTGTTGTCTTCACCATTGGTGTAAATCAACTTAGGAACAGAGACAGTAGCAAGCAAACACAAGAGAGACTCCAGTTGGTTTCTAGCAATGGAGTCGCCCACAAATGCCACGTGTCTGTCTCTGGTTAGCTGGAGGAAGGTGTTGGGGTCAAACCTGGGGAGATGACACATGTTTGGCTTCCATCTCCAATACAGATAGCCCATGTCTGGCCTTCCATGGCTTGCACAGTTCTGACCATCTTTAATTGTACCACATGCAGTGGAGTTGTACATTGGGCCCATATTGTCATGGACCCATTTGCCATTGGTGTAGTCACATTCATTGGCTCCACCCTCTTCTCCCACAACACCTGAAAAAATCGAACAGTCAGAACCCTTGATCAAGAACAACCTGTAACTACTTATTTGTAATTAATGGTTAGTCAAAAGATTCAAACTTTATCCCACAAATCAGAACAATGGACCATTTACTCCAAAACCCATGATCAATAATCTCTAATTAATGATTTCTGTTGCATAAAGATTACAAGTTTATCACAAAGATCATAAAGGGTTGACCATATGGCCCATTTAGAAACAAACAAAATCAACATAGGTATAAAGATTGCACCTTTGGAAGTAGGAGGAGATTTGGGGGTGAGAAGACGATCACCGGAGACGGCGGCGGTGGTGGTGGTGGCGGCGATGGTGGTGGATGATGGGAGTGAGGTGGGTGTAGGGAAGAAATACAGATGAAATACTACAATGAAAAGCAGAGCATACAGAGCATAAGAGAACAGTTTCTTTCTAAGAAAATGAGGGTGATCTTTGTGATCTTTAGGAGTTAGAATGCCCATTTTTCATGAGTTTGAAGGCCCTGAGGTTTGAATCTTTAGGGTTTTTTTTGAGTTTTTGGGGTGGGAGATTGGGTCAAGATTCAAGAAACACAAGGGAAAAGGAGGTATATAAGGAAGTTTTTGACAACTATTTTCGTTTGGAAAATGGAAGCCATTGGTAGTGAGAACAAAGATGTCATCCATAGTATGCACGTTGGACCATGTGTACCACCTGCTTGTTTAATTTGTAATTCTTTTACCAAGATTATTGACTTGTCACCCATCTAACAATACACTTTTTTTAAACATGCGTATTTATAAAACCATTTAAATTGATCAAATTGTTCAAATAGAGTAAGTTCCACTCGGTTAAGATCCAAACAGTATTGCATCCGGTTTGATTTAGGCGGTTTGATGGTTTAAAAGTAAGGTTTAAAACTTAGAATTGGTAATTTAATCTATGCCAACACTCACCGTTAGTCTGGTTTGTCATTCCTTGAAACAATCATTAGTGGTTTGATCATAAATATTTTAAAAAAATCGAGTGTAAACGCTAAACACTCATATCATAGTAAAAAAAAGCAAACAAAATTTTCATAGAAAATAAATAATCTTGATATTAAAATGTATATTATTTTTATGTAAAAAAGAGTAATTCATATATTTTTTTAAAATGTTTGAAAAGTATACTTCAAAGCATAAGAATATTTTGTAGAAGTCAAAGTTATAAATGAACATATAAATTGTTTTATTTTTTTTATTGTTTGTTTCATTGCTATAATTAAACTAGCTTAAAGCGAATATAATATAATAAAAAAAATAAAAATAAGAAGTAGATTACAACTACACATGTTTGATGAATTGTGAAACCACAATTAGAAGGGTTAGTAGCTTAAGTTGCATATGAGAATTTATAAACATAATCTAATTGTTAATAAATAATTATAAATATACGTGCTTTCTTAAAAAGTAAAAACAATTACAACATAGTACATAAAGAATAAGACATATCATGTGGGGTGATAGAGGTCTGGATGGTTGAATTTAAGGGGGAGATGCAAGAAAGTTATTGCATGTCAAATTTGAAGAATTTTTGCTTGTTTTTATTTAGAAGTATGTTAAATATATCATAAACTTATAATTCAATAACATCACAGGTCACGTTGAAATGATAATAAAAGATGCGTGATATAAAAGTTAAGAACAAGCATGATGTTACATTTATTTGACTTTAGAATACAAGAAAAAATGTAATATCTATTGATTTTCCATGCAATTAGCATTTATTGTAAGTTAAATACTTTCAGCTTCTCTTGAGCTGTTTTAAATGTAATTATAAAAATATTACATAATAATCATATTAAAATAATAGTAATACTAATATTAGTAGACAAAAGTAGGAAGTTTTATGAAGGATTAGGAATGATGTTATTCTCATACACAAGTGTAAAAACAAAATTATGTCTTATTTCTACCGTATATCTTATTGCTCGTTACTTATTGTGTTTGATGAGATGTTGATAATCAGATGTTTTAGATTGGTTTTTGTGCTTTTTAAATATAAATTTCCAAAATGAATTTAAATTCATTTCAAAATGAATTCAAATTAAAAAAACTTACATGAATTTAGGGGTTGGTGTTCCTGTTAGGGATGATATGTCGCTATTTATCCTTGATGCCACCATCTGTCCCCTAAAATTGTGTGGGAGATTGTTTTTTTACAATAAAAGTAAACAAAGATTGTTGGTTTAATTGTCGATGTTATAAGTATTAAAGATAAACTTTTATGAAGAGTATACTTATGTTGAAACTTATTAATATTTTAAAATTTGTCATTTATGTATACATTACAAACCTTCATAAACACTACTTTGTTGTGATTGGCCGGGGTATCACGTTACAAGCCATGATCGAACCAATTTTTCTATAATTATTTTTATTTTGTTTTTGTGAAAAATATTTTCTGTATAAATTATTTGATTACATAGTTTAACACACAATGTCTTTTTATTTTGGCCATCTGATAGAGAGGCATGCTATCAACTTGTACTATGAATTACTCAACCGCGTAGCAAAGGTTACAAAATCTTGTATATTATCATCAACAACAAGGAAATTTCAATTAAAACAAAAATTCAATCAATCTTTCTTATAATTATGTTAGATTTATTTTGAACGGCAAACGAGAAAATTTAATTAAAAACGCGCTAGCAAGTTGCTAGAATGGGAGAGTTACATCGACGTAGTATAAAAATTAAAATTACACTATACATGCCAACTGACATTAATTAAACGAGCTCTATTTTTATCCACCAGTATGAGATCACATTTATATCATCTACCACTCGTGATATAAGGGTCTACCTGACAACCATCGAATATGAATCGATCTCTAGCCAACCAAATGAACCATCACACCGCCATAGTGATGCAATACAAAACCTTTTTCAGCTTTACTCGAAGAACCACAATACCCGTTGCGCACGACATTATAAATTGTGTTAGATAATAATGTTTTGTTTACACTAGCTCAAAGGAATATTAACCAAAAGTTATTTGAAGAATCGAGTATATGTGATCATTTTGTAGGAGACACGTGTAGAGGTTTTAAAGGGTGCTCGTTTACCTACAATACATGATGTGACCACCACGATACCCGTCGCACACGACGTACGACCGGAACGTCATCGGTCACATGGGCCATGTTTTCTTCCGTTGATGCCGCTAAATGTTTTAATCAACATGTCAACAAGTTTCTAGATTTGTATTTTCAAAATTACGATTTCTAAATGTTTGCGCACGCTAATTTAACTTGACATGAATCATCAGGGGAACGTCTGGTTGGAATGAATTGAATGGAACTAAGAAACTATTTATAATTTTTAAGTCAAATTATGTATGAGTTCGTATGTAATGAAATGTAAAAAATTCAATGGAATGTTTCACCTCAAATTACTTTGGTTATGGGATTTCAAATTCACTTTTTGAGTGGAAGGATTTTGAAATCCCACAACCAATAAAATTTAAGATGAAACATTTCATTAGATTTTACATTTTATTACCAACTCAAACATAAATTATACTAGTTTCTTAATTTTATTTCATTACATTATATTCTTTCCAACCAAACGCCCCCTAAAGATAGACAGGTGGAAAACGGATAGTACCGCGGGTATATGTGAAACCATAGAGTTGGATGTTGCTTTTGACTGTTTTAGGTTGGTTATAAATGAAAGATTGCGTTGTGGTCGTCACCCTTTACGGTAGTTTTAGGGTACATTCGAATAAAATGATGTAACATTGTTTTATTGTTTATAAGTTAAAACGGTTTTGGGTTAAAATAGTTGTTAGTTTTAACGATTCCATTCCTTCAACCGTATATTTGTTATTAATTATTTAGTTTTATTTATAGAGAAGACAAGTGTATAAATAAAATTTTCAGTAAAAATGGCTAATTGAAGATGGTTAAGAGAAATAATTAAATTACTAGAAATTATACATGTTTAGTGACATTATAATTAAATGGACCATAGCTGAGAGGTTTTCAAACAAATTATAAGTATACGAATCATGATTGGTATCATATTACTATATTAGAGTGTACAGTGAAAAAAAAAGTTATAAGAGAGACATTAAGTCTAATAATGATTTGCACCACATATTTAAGAATGAATTTGTGGTTGTCGTTCTTAGTTACAAGTTTATTTCTTCTAGTTGATGTTGGTTTAAAATTATAACCGAGTAAAACTAAATAAAATAGGTTTTGAATTATGTTGAGCGAATACTCATATCTAATTAGCTTATTAGTGCAAGTGAACTTGTGTTGGGTTTATGAAATTTTGATATGGGCTCGGGTTAAAAGACAACTTAATGATAGATTAATTAAACTAAAGACCTAACCTGTTTTTATTTAATTGTAGCCTATTAGGATTTTCTTAGGAATTAAGTTGTAAACCCTGATTTTTCCTAGTTATATTGTGTATTGTATTTGTAATTTCTCACGAGTGAGTCATAAAACAATAAAAGTATTATCCTGGTTGCAGCCTGTGGACATAAGTCATATCGACCGAACCACGTTAAATCTCACGTGTTCATCTTTGTTATTATTTTCTTTTGTAGTTTGATTGTGTTTGTGTGTCGATTTACACCCGAATCCCTAACAACTTGGACCCAAACTTGATCCGAAATCATTTCTTTGTTAACAAAACAAGTCTAATCATATTTTAACTCAATTGCAACATATGACTCTGGTATAATATTGCAACATATGACTCGGGTATAATAGTACATGCATGAGCCTTATAACATGGAACTATACTATAACTAGACTATGAAGTATGACAACACTTTCGATATAATCATAAACTCTGATATCATCAGGGCCGACCCTGAGGGGGCAGGGTTGACGACCGCTCGGGACCCAATATCCTCAGGTGTCCGGAAATCCGGAAGTTTAAACAAATTATATATATATATATATATATATATATATATATATATATATATATATATATGTATGTATTTTTTGAAAAGCTATAAAACCAAAAACCATTAAAACACCTAATAATAATTAATTATTTTAATCTATTAAACGTTACTTTAGAGCAATTAACATTCCAAATAGTTTAGTCAATACTATTTACCCAATCTAAACTCAATATAATATGAAAACTTGATCGAAAACTTTGTTGAAAGTTTTCAACAATGCTAAGAGAACTTTCCGATTGATTTAAATAAATAATTTAGATTATTTTGATACAATATTTTTGTTTTGTTTATTGTTATAACATTTATCGTCGTATTATAAAATTTGTACATACAAGTTAATTATTTTAGACTTTTTTATATATACATCGTATTACAAAAACCTATTTTTTGTTCTCGCTCCGGACCCACAGTCTTTTGAGAATCCTCGAGACCGGCCCTAGAAATCATTATTAAAAACTAATAGTGGTTTTTAAAGTCTACTAAAAAAAATTCACCAGCTTTATGCTTTACAATTAACATGCGATTGGCTCACATATCATTATTGGCATTATGATGGGGATGATTGAGTTTGGCATATATAAGATCACATGATTAACCCAATAAACATCCATTTACTCATGTTTGCTCTCATTTTTGTACTCATTGTAAGCTCGATGCACTAACCAATGATACCATCTCCTAGAAGCCCAGATTGATAGTACACTCTCTGTGTTAAATTAGTTGTTTAAATATAAGTATCAAACATTTGTTGCATTTTAAAATCAAAACAGCATTTTATGACTAAAATAACAAATAAAAATAAATCAAATATACAATGAGCTGTACATACATGTACCTAAAATAGTCTCAGACTCGAGATCTTATAGAATAGAAAAATATTAACCATGACGCACTTTCGTGGACCATGTTATTATTATCATACTTTATGGTTTTAAAACATATGTTGGATCTACCCAATATTATAATGTTCTTGAATGGCCACAACAATGGGCAAGTGCGTTTTCTTAATTTGCAAAAATATAATAAATAATAAATAAATAATTCCACCGAACAACTTATCATGATTTTTTTATCATCCAATTAAATCCATGTCAGAAGAATATAAAATAACAAAATACCTACTTCTTTAATAAGTTAGAACAATGCATATAACAAGTAGTATAAATTGTAAATTAATGAAAAGTAACATTGGTGTCTCATATTTAAATTATAAATTATATTATTCTAGTTCATTAAAGTTAAATATGAGTATTTTTGTAGTTGTATAACTTTTCACATGCATCAAATTTTATACAAAGTAACACATATATATTTTATAATTTGCACAATCACTTTATAAACATATGATCTTAGTAAAAAAAATGTAAAAATACCAGTTCTATATAAATCACACTCTCTCTACAATTTATAGCATCCATACACAAAACGGAGCTCCAATACTCCGGTGGGTGAACCAAACCCGTATGTTCTTCAAATAACAAACGGGTTCGGGTTACCTTTGGATTTCGGATTATAAATTGATATATAAAGTGTAATTTTTTAAATCAAAATGAATCGAAGTAATTCACTTTATTCCCTGCATGTAATTGATTTAATATTCATTTCAGATAGTGAAAAAATTCAACCAAAGAAACTAAAATCCCCTAGCACTCCATATCGTTAATCTTAGAGGCTGTTTGTCAGCATCTTAGTCAATTTTTTAATTGTTTAAATGTCTGAGTGGTTCAGAACATAATGGTTAAGACTGTTTGTTTTGCGAGCAAATGTATAAATAGTTAAGCATTATACTAATGTTGAATGGTTAATATGTCTAATGTTGAATGGTTAAGACCTCTTATCTAAATTGGTCAGACTTTGTATTTTAATAGTTAAATGATATATTAGCTCTTAATGGTTCAACATTTATGGTTCAGACCTCTTATTAGTTTAGCACTTAATGCTTCAGAAGTTATCAAATGGTCCCTTAGCCAATATGCCACCGTTTTTGCCACCATCACCATCTGAATATATTAGAAATACGTAAGCACAATTAACGAATATATTAATTTTTTATCTTTTATTTATATCATTAGAGCCGAGATCATTCAACCAGTGAGCTTGTATCAATGTATCTCATGGATATCATAACGTAAAACATGAATTAATGTGTCCCAACAAACACATTAAAGAGGATTATCTATGATGATGGGAAAATGTCACATAATAGTAACTAAGTTTCAAAAGTGTTCTAATTTAGTTACTCATGCATATCTTTTTTAAATTGAACCATCAAACGATCAAATCGAGTCATTACCAAATTTTATTATGACAAGAAAGTAATAATGAAAAAGACGTGGGAGTCAGAATTTTTAATATATAAAATTATATTAAAAAAATATATTAATTATGAAAAAAATAAAAAAAATGCCTAAAATTTACGTCAACGTTCTATATTAGTATCAAAAGATAGAAAAAATTATTTTTAACTGAATCCAAAAGTATAACATGCTAAAAAATATGTTATGACTTTTAATTTGCATAAAATATAAAAACTGAGTGATCTAATTAGAACACTTTTAAAACTTGAGTTACCTAAATGGAACACTTTTGAAAGTTAGTTACTATTTTAAAAAATTACCCATCTATGATTTATCAAAAGTTTATCCTATTGTTGACATGTGTGGATTGCGACGAATATTATTTTGAGGTTTTGGTCATCAATAAGCACTTTTATATGTTTACTAGGTTAGTATTGCGTATATTACACGGGTTGAATAGTAAAATAATAAATAATTAATGATAAAAATTTATGAATTATAAAACAATGTTTGAAGATAAAATATGATTATAATTGCATATGAATAACCATTTCAAGTAAATAAACAATAAATATGTTATAAACAGATAGATATATAGATAAATAAATAGTCTAGAAACTCATTTATTAAACGGATTATAGTTAGTAATAAACACGAAAAGTTACAGTACGATATTTTAGTATAAGATACGTATAAAATTATATATACGTATTTGTTCAATAGATAAAAAAAATTATACTATTTTTAAATCTCTTATTTAAATAGTTTCATTTTTTAATATTTGTTTTAAGATTTTTTTATAAAAATTTATTGTTTATAAAAATCTTGTTTATTAAAAACTCAAATTCTAATTATTCTGGTTGTTTTAATAAAACTACTTTAGAAAATTCCATATATTTTATAATTATTTTAAAAAAGACTGATTTAAAATAATTTGTTTCAAAAGGTTTAATGTTTTAAAAAATATATGAATTTTGATTTTCTTAATAAAGTTTATTTTTAAAACATAGTTTGATTTTTTTTTTAAAATATAGATGAAAAAGAAAAAATGTATCAATTGACCAAATTAATATTTATAAAGAGAGAGAAAAATTATTTGAGTGTTTAAAATACTTTAATACCATTTTAAAGAAAAAATAAGTAAGAATGTTTAAAAAAATTACAAGTGTCAAAAAGTTGATTTTAAAAGATGACAAGTGTTAAAATAAACATTATTTTATTAATATATATAGATTTAGTTTCTTCAAACCTGCATGATATAAATCGTTTGAAACTATTTATATTTTTAACCTTTGAACTCTAATTGATTGGACATTGGTTATTTGAGGTTGAATTAACAATAAATATACCAAGCTTGATGCTTTTGTTTAACCCAAATAGAAATTTGAATCTTGTTTTCTTTTGAAGATATAAGTATTATTAGATTTTAATAATCATAAGTTTCATTTATTGATCAGTATTAATCCAAACACCGTAAATGTTGGAAATTTGTTGATAATATTAATATGGTTATTAATATTTAGTCAATAAATTAATGTGTTGAATACAAATTAATATGTTTAGTGGCATTAGAAATTAATAATGTGAAAAATTGTCCCACATTGAAGGAAACAAATAATATAAAATAGTTATATTCTATAACCTCTTGTTTATATTGTTTATGTTGTTTAACTCACACGCGCGCACGCACGACGTGGGCATTTGGGCGCAATGTGACGCTTTGATGGTGCACTTCGCACATTCGTATTGCCGCAAGCCGCTTGAGAGCCACCTTAGTATTTTTAAGGTTGGTTTGAGGGTTTGGTCAAGTGCAACTGACCTTGGTGCGCGATCAGAGCTGTGACTCGTAATAGTTTTCGTAACAGGTTGACCGAAACCAATGACTGTTAATGACGAATTAAATGAACAGTTATAATTTCAGATTAATGACTAGGTGATGGTTGGGTGGCTGTTACGGTTCGAATTCCACTATAAATACTAAGGGTGCCTCAAAAGAAATATACACCAACACAACTCGAAAGCTGCATCAAAACAGGTTCTATAATCATCCTTAATCTCTCTGGTTTTTTCTATAAACAAGTTCTGGTTCTAGATCAATCTCTACAGTACAAACTGTTTCGGCTGTTGTACCATAGGAAAGAAAACGAGTTCTCTTGGGAGGCTCGAAAATTGTTTTAAGGGTCCCGTGTTAAACACGATCCTTAGCTTTTACATTTCTATTCATCTATTTCTGTTAAATTTATAATTGTAAAAGAGACTTGTAATCGTTTATTTATGTTCATTTGTATTGAGTATATTAATAAAAATTGTTTGAGTTTATTTTTATATGAACGGTTCTTACTGTAAATGTTTGCAGATACTCCACACTTTGAGTTTATTTTCCTCAAACGATCCCTTACTAACTGAGAGTTAACCTCGTTAGTTTTTTATAACGTGGACTGTTTTTGTAGCCAAAACACTAAACATAAAGTTGAAATCTATCATCTGGTCCGTCAATTTGAAACTTCTGATTTGAACCACCGAACTCGTTGGAAGTAGATTTCAAATGATGATGGAGGCTAGAAAACACAAAACGGACCTAATTGAGTCTAGCTAGTGTTGTAGTTGAATAATGACTTAAAATTGGCCTTATTTTATAAAAAAACTAAAAAGAGTTAACTTTCAGTTAATAAAGGATCATCAGATGAAAATAAGTTTAAAGTTAGAAATGACCGTAAACATTACCTGAGTTGTAATTAATTTCGGCCAATAAAAGAAAGTTAGGATTATTAAAATCTAATAACCCAAAATATAAATATAAAGTATATATCGATACTTATATTTATTTCATTTGCTTTGCTTTGCTATGTATCATAATTATGTATCATAATTAAGAATCTTAAACCTTAATTATCAAAGTTTGTACTTTTTTTTTCTTGATTATCTAAGTTTGTTCTGGCCAAGGTTTACTTAAAATACATGATTCAAAGCACCGTTTATCCTTACAGCTTTAATATTTTCTTTATAGTCATACCACGCTTAATTACTTATAAAAAAAGACTACGTGTATATATTATGAAAAGGAGTACGTTTATAATTTTTAATTTTAGTGTTTATATATAACTTTAATTTATAAAAACAATTTCATCCTATATAAAAGATAAAACCTTCATCATATTATCTTTTTAGATAACAAAATTCATTAAACCAAAAGATTATATTAATCAAAAAAAAACTAATTGCGTGGAAGACCACTGATATTTCCTATGGGATAAAACTATAAAATACATGTTAAAGCATCAAACCACGTTTGTTCTTAAAATGCTTTTTGAGTGATATGTGATATTGTTTACAAGCTAAATCCGTTTAAGTATAAACAAACTAAAAACGAAAATAAAATGAAAGTTATTATATTATTATTTTAACTACTTTAATACAATGAATGTTAATAATATGGTACGCATTCAAAAAGAGTATTAGTGCAAATATATTCTAAAATTTTGTTTTTGTTCACTAGTTTGGGTAGTGTATGGTTTAGATTTGAATATTTGATAGGCTTGTATAAAATTCGCCATAATTTGGTTTGTTTTTGGTTTAATTAGTTAAAATTGGGCTCTTTTGAATCTAAAACTGAATTTGGGCTCGTGCGATAAATCGCTCGTATTTTGGGCCTATTGGATACTAATGTTTTTTCAGGGTTACATTAGCAGCCCATTGTTATCAAGCTTTACATTACCGCTTACCCGATCCGACTGATAATGACCCGACCAAAGCGTCACTTTTTCATTGGCGGCAATAAGAATTACACTTGCTCTCTATTGACCATACTTTAAATCTAAAATTACAAATCGATAACTTTTGACTATTTTTAATTTCTATTCAAAATACTTTTCAAAAGAGTACTTATAAAGCTTAATTTTACAATGTGAAAATCATATATATCTTGTTCACGATTGACATTATCAAACGAAGGATCCCATAAATTTTAAAAAGAAAAAAAAAAGTAAAACTATAATTATCCGTCAGTAATCGCTTGGTAGTTATTAATAGATAGTTATACCAGAAAATGAAACTCACTAACGGATAACTAAGAAACCACGACCCAAGTAAGTCAAAATTTTGTTTGTTATCGGTGGGAACTTTTATCAACAAAGATTTACACAGTTTTCCTTTGGTGATCCGTTTTGAAAAGTTACTATAAATGAAAAATAATGACAATTGTTATCAAATGAATATTCTTTCAATGCCTATTAATACTCTTCTTTTACTCGTCTCCCCCAAACCTTCTTGTTTTTCACATACATTACACGCACCACTTTATTTGGTGGTAACCAGTTTTGATGGAATATTGGTCGAAATTAAAATCGACCATGCATATCTCAAAGAATATAGGAAACGAATGTTATTTTTCTAAATGTGTCAGCCTCACTTGTGATAATCAACACTTCTACATGTATGCTTCCATTGTTGTGCATGTTTTAACATGTTTGAGAATCACACATCTTGAAAGCTATGATGTATAAGAGTGTACGCCAGTTTAGATACTACAACAATATGGTGGTTGTTTAATTGTCAATTTGATAGGCTTGACATTATGTGTGCATTATTGGCATATATTTCATTATAGCTCTTGAAAATAATAATTTGGTCATAAGTTTCTTGAATAAAACTAAGATGAGAAGTAACTCATATGTCACCCAGGTTTCACGTTTTATAAATTATATTCTCATGGATAAGGGAATTAATGGTGCACATGTAGTAATAACATGGAGATATGGAAATGGACGGTGCATGAAAGTATAAGATTTGACTCGTTAAAACCCTTGCAAACCCTATTATGTAATTAGGCCTGATATTAATGTTAACAATTCTTTGTTTTGTAAATATTTAATTCCCGTCGCAATGCACGACATATGTTTGCTTGTTCATTAAATTTATTTGTTACTTACTAACAACAAGTCTTCTATTTTCAGACTTTGTGATGCTACATTTTATATATATATATATATATATATATATATATATATATATATATATTAGTAACACGTATAATTTTCAAGGCTAATTTTACTTTGAATAAGGTTTGCTCGTATAACATTTTTTATTGCGAGACTCGCTTATTACCACTAAACCCTATCCCCTATATATGTCTTGAATTCTTAATGATATTTCAAACCAATATAATTAACATAACATCGATGCATAATGCACATACTTGAAGAAGATGATATACTACTTAAATAATATATGTTACCTTCTCATCGTTAAAGAAGAGGATACATTATTTAATACTTTAAAACACAAAGTTGTTGCACTCATTCGATAGAAGAAACTTAATAAATTACTTTATTGATAGTTTAACCGAAAGTTTTAATTAATAATCAAATATTATATCAAATATTCATTCAATTAAATAAAGTTAAAAAATTGTCCTTGGCCTCTAAGGAAGATCTTGCGTGCTTTGAATCTTTTTCTTTTTGTAGGTGATGCTCCAACCCCTATCTGCATACTTAAAAACTTGCCTATGGGACGTGGGCATGAGTAGATGATTACTTTTTTATTTGTAAATTACTTACGTATTTACTAAAAATACATACATACAAGTCATACATACATTACATCTATGAAAGCATAGATGGAAAACTTGATATAAAATAGGGCTGACAATTTCTGACACGAATATGTTAACACGACACGACACGACACGGAGTTAACATGTTTTGTATTTGAGCTTAACAAGTTTCGTATAATTAACAGGTCGACACGTTTAAGACACGATAAGAATCGTGTCTTAACAAGTTAAACACGTGTTAACCTGTTAAGACACCTATTTAAACATGTTTATATTTTTCGCGTATTAAAAAATAGTTAAATATATATTTATGATATATGTCATTGTTGTTCATATTTATTTTGGAAGCTTTATCGTTTGCCCAACCACTTCAATCAAACGTGACTATCACAATACCACTAACCGAGTCTCTCATCTCTTCGAACTAAATGAACCTGTTTAAATTATGATATTGGTTGATTAACATTTTTATAGACTTTTGTTTCAAATATATCAAGGATTGTTATGTATAAGTACTATGTATTATTTAAAACTTTTATGCACTTTTAGCAACCTTATTTAAATTTTTTATGCACTGTTAGCAATCTTTTTTTAAAAGTATGTTATTTTTATCGTGTTTATTAACAGATCATATTGTATAACATTTTCTAAATAGATTCGTGTTTGTGTTTGGAAAAATCAACACGATTAGTTATCCTGTTATGTTCGTGTCTTATCGTATAGTGTCTGATCTGTTATGCCAACCCTAATATGAAAAAAAAGTATCATTAATTTGATAAGCCGAAGGGAATGCAACATATAAAATAACGAGACAAATATATTGAACACATCTATTAAAAAATTTGGGTCATGTAAAACGTATTTCCTTTCGTTTATTTTCACTTTTTCTGAATAATTGTTATTATTCTTATTGCACATCGTTGAAAATGCTACTATTAGTAGGAATTCGTTTTTTTAAAGAAAAACAAACTTAATTTACTCGTAAATATATTTCATTTGTTCACAATAAAACCTGAATTCTTTATGCTTATAAAAAAACATGATTTGAAAACTCAATTGCTTGTGATAATTGAGGAAACCTAATATACAGACACCTAATATACAGACACTTCATATTATAAATTGACACCCTATACGTTTCATATGACACCATACGTGACGTATAGATGGAAAACACTAAAAACGAGGAAAACTCAGAGAGGAGGTCAGAGGGCTTTATGTCTCATATAACCCTATATAACCCCGTATATAACATATATAAGGTTATACAACGCGTATAACAACTATGATAAAAAATTCATGTGACTGTTAAAGGGGTTATACGTCTCGTATAGAACTATATGAGCCCCATTTATATGACACGTACGAAACTATACGACATGATAGAACTTTGGGGTTTTTTTTAATTGTATGGTGTTTAACCATCCATTACTTAATTGATTTTTATGTGAAATATTAAAGGGATTCATTTGAACTTTTAAGAGGAGGAGTGAATATAGGTTCTTCTAAAATTTTTTATGTGATTAATACAAATCATTAAGGCAGGGCCATATTAATGGCTTCCTTGTGCATGACTGTACAAAGTGCAGTGATGAGCAAAAGTTGACAGTGGGGAAGAAGGTAGAGAGAGATGCTTTCACTTTAAACTTTTCCTTTACAAAAAAGTGAAACTCTCTAAACCCTAAACCAATTTTCTTCACAAAAGATTCCTCTCATCATGATTTATGGAATTTTATTTTCTTCATTCCTTACTCAACTCTCTCCTTCTTTCTTGAATCTGTTTCACACCCCTTTTTCTTTTTATATGTCAAATTAAAGTGTTCATTCAACCCCTTTTATGTTCACAATCAAAATTGCATTTTAGCATAGACATTTCACACTTGTGTTTTGATAGTACATTTGGTCAAGAATTGCTTTGCAGGTTATGGTGATCAAGATTTCTGGGGTTTGTTGAACTTTTGTTTCAAGATTTTGTGTCAAATTGGTGAAATCAAGGTTTTTGGTGTGAAAGATTTGAGGGTTTTTGTTGGAGTTGAAGAAAAAAGAAGGGTATGGCAGGAGGAGGAGCAGCACCACCACCTAAACAAGATGATCAGCAACCACACCCTGCTAAAGATCAGCTTCCAAATGTCTCTTATTGCATCACTAGTCCACCACCATGGCGTAAGTGTGCTAATCTGTGTGTTTAAGTGTTTAACTGCGTGTAAACACCACTGTAAAGTGTAAATTATTATTGTTGTTATTACTGTTGTTGTTTGATCACTGTTAGCATGGATTTATGGTATGTATTTCAGTATCTGTGTTCTTTAACGAGTAAAAACAGTCATGTGTGCTATTTGGTAAGAACTTGAGCCATTTACTGTAAACAAAAGCATCATACTTTCAAGAATTGTAAAAAGAAAGAAGTTAAAACTTGGATTTTGGAATGAAAACTAGTTAAAATCTAGATGGTTTTATCAGCAGTTACGATTTCATAACTTTAACAAAATCATTCACTCATACAAAATCACTGGTTGAATTCTTGATCTTGCTACACTAATCTGACCCGACACACCCCGGGGACCCACTCATGTGGGAGCCTCATGCTCTACACTAAACTGAGCAGGATAACACTGTTTTAGTCTCTGGTGGGTGCTTTAGTCCAACACAATGAGATGAAGTTACAAAAATGACCTTATGTCCTCAATCTTGATCCTTCATTTTGTTAGTGTTAAATGATCATATAGCTTTTTTTTAATGCAGCTGAGGCAATACTGTTAGGCTTCCAACATTATATTGTAATGCTTGGAACAACAGTTCTCATTCCTACAACTCTGGTTCCTCAAATGGGTGGAGGGCATGTAAGTCTTTTCACAATCTTGAAATATGAAAATTTTCAAATTATAAACTTGTTTTGTTGTTGATTTAATTCAGACACATTGGTGGAATTGTTTCATTTTAGGAAGAAAAGGCAAAGATGATTCAAACACTACTCTTTGTTGCTGGTTTGAATACATTAACACAGACAACTTTTGGGACGCGGTTGCCTGCTGTCATTGGGGGATCATATACTTATGTGCCTACAACAATTTCAATCATATTGGCGAACCGATATAGTGACATTGTGGATCCTCAAGAGGTGGTTATGCTACCAACCTTTTATGAAATTTATCGATATAATTTTTTTAAAATTAAATTTGAATCCATTTTAACCCAAATGTTGATTATACAGAAATTTGAGAGGATTATGAGGGGGACTCAAGGCGCTCTTATTGTTGCTTCAACTCTTCAAATTGTGCTTGGTTTTAGCGGCCTTTGGCGTAATATTGTAAGGTTAGTTTTGAACTTTGGGATTGTTTTTATTTTATTTATTATTGTTATTTGAAACACATTTGAGCCTCTCAATTGCAGGTTCATGAGTCCATTGTCTGCGGTTCCATTGGTGGCTTTAAGTGGATTTGGACTATATGAGCTTGGTTTTCCCTTGGTATGCATCTATATATATATATATCTTATATACATATAAAGGAATCCTTATATAAAATGCTTCTAATTATGCCTAAAATATTAGTTTAATATAGTTGCATGATTTTCCGTAGGTCGCGAAATGCATTGAGATTGGATTGCCACAGATCATTTTGCTGCTAATTTTCTCTCAGGTAATGTAACAATATTCTGTAGGTTTCAATATTAACCAATGTTTGGGTAAACTGGTTGCTTAGGGTTTTACTTGTCACTAACAGATCAAATGGATAACGATTATAACAAAATAGCTAATATGTAATCTGTTGAAACTTGAAAGTCGCACAAAGTGTGTACAAACTATGAAACAAGTAAAAGCACCTAAAATTGTTTTTATCAAAATTTTGATTATTATTGCAATAGCAATATAGTTTTAACCATATTTATCACTTTAACTAAGTATAAAACTCAGAAAAAGGTAAAAAGAAAAGGATTTTTAAAGACCGAACAAGTCGATTCGGTTTGTGCCTTGTCTCTAAAAGGTCAAATGGGAAACTTAGAAGAAATTAGCTAAAATGAAAAACCGATTAATGGGTCAAGTGGGTTGAAAGTCACGTGAAGTGTGTACAGAAGATCATTTTATTTCAAAAGTTAAATTATCATTTTAATGATATAGTTTTTAATTCATCTTTTACACATTCTTTATGCATAGAACTCAAGAAAAAAAAGAAGCGGATGTAGGCCAGCTTGACCCGACCCACACTATAATTTACAAGTCACCCTGACCCATTACCTGATCTTTTGTCACATCTAGTATATTGATATATTCCAAGAATATGGTTTTGTGCAGTAAATACTCATGGTCTAACGTTAAATAATGATAATGTCTATTGCAGTACATACCCCATCTTATGAAGGGGAAAAGTCATATCTTTGACCGCTTTTCTGTTATATTCTCGGTGGTAATCGTGTGGATATATGCTCACTTACTAACTGTTGGCGGGGCCTACAAGAACAAACCTGAAACAACTCAATTAAGTTGTAGAACTGATCGTGCTGGAATCATCGGTGGTGCTCCTTGGTATATGTTGTTTGTCAGTTGTTGTTTTTACATACTTCATATGCTACATCATCATTAAAAGTACATTTTTTTCTGTAGGATACGCGTTCCCTATCCGTTTCAGTGGGGAGCTCCTACTTTTGATGCTGGAGAAGCTTTTGCTATGATGGTTGCTTCGTTTGTAGCTCTCGTCGAGGTTTAATATTGAATCTATAATGTTCTTATTTTATGAGATAACCATTTGTTTTCTAAATTATTATTCACTTGTTTGTTTCAAACTTGCAGTCTACTGGTGCGTTTATTGCAGTAGCTAGGTATGCAAGTGCAACTCCTATGCCGCCTTCTGTCCTTAGCCGTGGCATTGGTTGGCAGGTATTGACATTTATTTGTGGTTACTATAATTTTACATTGTTTTCAGGATCATAACTGATTAACTTTTCTTTTATTTTTCATAGGGAGTTGGCATTTTATTTTCAGGAATCTTCGGGACAGGAAATGGTTCATCTGTATCTGTGTAAGCTATACTTGTTTGTTTTAGAGGTGGCCAAAAGAGTGATTCAGGTGGGTTGGTTAGAGGGTTAAAACGGATGCAAGTTGAAACTAGTTGTTTCTAGGACAGGTCAGGTTGACACACAAACAACTTTTTGCCTGTTTCTTTATAATAATATTTAATGGGTCAAATATGATTACAAAAGCTACATTACTTCAGTTATAACTAATTTTGTAAAATAAAATGAATTAGTAGGTTGTAAGCTTAATCAAGTACACTTCAGTCAACTTTCAACCCGTTTGTCCCACTTGATGCGTATCCCTTCCATTCAACTTTTTTTATTTGATCCATAACTCAAACATACCTTATTAGTAAATGGGTCAAAGGTACCACCTCTAGTTTGTTTCAAAAAATTTATCAAGATTCTAATCCTGAATGTTTGACAGTGAAAATGCTGGTTTGCTTGGTTCAACAAGAGTTGGTAGCAGAAGGGTCGTGCAGATATCTGCTGGTTTCATGATATTCTTTTCCATTCTTGGTATTAGTCAAACATTGTGTTCTCTTGTACTCACGCTTATGATTCAACATACTTTCTCTTGATGTTTTTCAAAACCGATTCTAATTTGCAGGAAAATTTGGTGCGGTATTTGCATCCATTCCAGCACCTATTGTAGCAGCCTTGTTTTGTCTGTTCTTCGCCTACGTGGGTATGCATGAACCACAAACTCTTTTTTAGTTGTATTCTACATTCTGATTCCACCAATCTGTTCATGAGTGACAATTTTCTTGGAATCTTCGCATGAAAACAGGGTCAGCAGGACTTGGGTTTCTACAGTTTTGTAATCTAAACAGTTTCAGAGTAAAGTTTATTCTTGGATTCTCTATTTTCATGGGGCTATCAATACCTCAGTACTTCAATGAGCACACTGCTCTCAGGGGTTATGGTCCTGTACACACGAAAGCAAGATGGGTAAGAACTCCCATCCTTTTACCAAGAGAAAAAAAGTCAAAAACAATATCATTATATTAAGGTCAAACATGCCACTCTTTAGCTTGTAAACAATATGAACCGTGAATAGTTTTTAAATAGATTACTTGCACCAGATTGGCATTAGTAGTGAATCCTTGTAAAATTTTCATTCTATAACTACCAAATTTGACCTCACAAGTCAAACTTTCTGAACAGAGAAAGAGCTGACTTTTGAGGTCAGTATGATATACGAAATCAAAATGCCATGATCCTTTTACCAATTTTCTAGAATATTCGCTAGCCACATTTAACTTGGTTGTAAATATGTTAACTTTATTCTTGTATTCATTATGCATTTGAAAGTACTAGATTTGACCTCAAAAGCATCTTTTGAGGTCAAAGAGTTACCATAATCTGTAACCGCCTAATTGTCATGAGTATGATAGATTATGTTCTAGTGCATTTTATCCTAGTAGTTGATAGCAAACAGACATTAAACTTACAAGTATGGTGATATTGTGGATTTAAAAGTCAAAATATTAAGTGGTATATTCCCTTTGACTTCATTAATTTATATATTCTCTTCCAACTACTGTGCATTGAACACTGAACAAACACTTAGATAAATTAGAAACATGTTGGTTTTAATCATCTTTGTAGCAAAATTAATCAAATTTGCAAATGAAAAGCTTGAGCTTTGACCTCAGAAGTCGAACATAAGCTAACAAATCACTCTTTCTGCTTCTTTCTTCAGTGGAATGATATGGTGAATGTACCATTCTCTTCAGAAGCATTTGTGGGTGGATTATTGGCTCTGTTGCTAGATGTGACATTAAGGCAGAAAGATCCTGCAACAAGGAAGGACAGAGGAATGCACTGGTGGGACAAATACAGATCGTTTAAAACAGATTCAAGAAGTGAAGAATTCTACTCTTTGCCCTTTAATCTGAACAAGTTTTTCCCTTCAGTCTGATTGAAATTCTGTTTGAAATTTGTTGTTAGCTACTGCATTGTAATCATGTTTGATCTTTATGCATTCTATTTTGAATCTTGATCATCTTTTCCAAGCTTGTTTCTAGAATCAAAATGAAGCATAGTGCATTTCAAATTCGCATAACTTCAAAAAAAAAATTAAGCTCGAGTTCAAGAACTGAATGTTTTCTAATTAATTTCAAGAATAAACAAGTTAGTAATTTTATCTTCTTATTATTTAAGAAAAAGGCAAGAAGGTTATTAAGAACAAGATGGACCTTGGTTTTGTTCTCTTCAATTTATAAAGAGAAATCAAAGGAAGCAACATGATAATTTTACCTGAAACGGTTTCCGAAACCATTGAATTGAAATATTTAATAGAACAGTAAACTTCATTATTTAACACCCTGAATATAATTGCACATTTGTAAACCATTAAATGGTAGTTGTATGTCTTTGAGAGCTTACAACACTTTTGAGAGCATTCACAACCCGTTTGGTATATGTATGTGAGTGTAATTCTTAAATTATATGGTATAATTATTGGTAGTTGTGAGTGGTTGTGAGTGAAGGAAAGAAAAATGTTACTCTTCAATCTGTAAATTTAAGGATTTACTGTTCAACATTTATAATTTTTTTAATATTTTAAAAAGTTGTTGTGAATGTAAGAGAAAGAAAATATAATGATTAAGGTATAAAAAATTAGTATTTAATTAAAAAGATGAGAGAAAAAGTTATATTTTTAGTGTAATTATATGAATAAAGATAAAAAATGGGTTATAAATGGTCTGAGTACACAAATAAAAGTGAAGTGAAATCTCAATGTCAATCACGCTTAAAACCTTCACCAAAATTTTGACGGTGTTTTTTAAACCTGTAGAGACGGCCATCCTCGTAGTGACCATACCGTCACTGAACAATCTATCATGTATGATTATCATGCTGAAGAAGTGAAGTGAAATCCCAATGTCACTATTTTCTCTCATTTAAGCTAATAAGGGTACATTTGGTATAGTGAAAAAGTTAAGAGGAGAAGATACTTATTAGCCTTTACAAAATAGAACAAAAATAAATAAATTCTAACAGTATAGTAACCAAAAACACACATGGATGATGGACCAAACAAATATTTTCCCTCGAGTCTAATCCTCATACTCAGTCTCTTCATCATCGTCATCATTATCAACGCCACCACCATACCTCCATCCATCCTCACCGTTATCTCTATCTTCTTCGGTCTCTTCACTGTCTTCTTCCTCTTGCACGGGTTGAACCACCACCGGCCATGGCTGCTTCTTGGCTGCATTTGAAGCAGCAGGCGCTGGCTGTTTACGCTTTACAGCTTTAGCAGGAGGAAGCTTTATGTTGGGTTTTGGGCGGCTCGTTTTCTGGTTTTTGGTGTTTCCACGTTTGACTGCATATTGACCATCATGGTCACTTCCAGCATCCATGTCAGCATCTGTGTTGCTTTTGTTACGTGGAGTGGTTTTTGGAGTTTCTTCAGGGAGATGACCCGGGTGCTCTCTTCTTAAATGGAGGTTGAGTTTGTATTCATGAATGTAAGCCTTTTCACATCCTTCATAAGGACAAGCGTATGGGCGGTCAGATGATGCTGTTGCATAAGTGCTGGTTGCAGCCGCCTTTGGTGGCTTGGTAACGGGCGGCGGTTTTTCCAAAGGTTGGACTTGGACGTACTTGGGCGTCAGCTCAGGCAAGTTATTCATATTCTGCTGAATTTAGAAAGTCAAAAGGTCAAACCGAACACAATATTTAGGTCGAGCAATTTGCTTAATATGAAGATAAATAAGATGAACCTTTTCATGGTGAGACAAAATGTGGTTCTTTAGTTTATATTCATGAGCATATCTCTTGCCACATTCTTGAAATGGGCATATATGATAGTTCTCTTGAGAATGAGTTTTCATGTGTGACCTCAGGTTAAAATCCAATGAGAATGCCTGAAATAAAATGAAGTATCGAAATAAAAAAAACATATGAAATCATCTAAATTGTTACTTAGTCGGGGTCTCACTGGTGCAGCCTCTCTATCCTATGGGATAGAGGTAATGTTTACCCTCATCCCACACTTCCCAGACCCTACTCGGGATTACATTAGATACTAATGTCTGTTTATCTAAACTGTTATTGAAAAGATAGAGATACTTGGCTACAAAATGACAACAAACTATTACACTTGGTACCAGAAACAGCAAACTACTTCTAAAATAATTAGATATAACAACATAATTTCATTCTTTTACCAATGGGCCCAGGTGCATGGTTTTATAAATCAGGAGGCATTCCGAATCGTTTCACACATGCAAGTGACATTGTTATGTACAACCAAAGGTTGCATCTCTCCAATCTTTTTTACAAATAAGCCTTTTAAACTTTAGAGAGATCCTAATTTCGGAAGCCTCCACACTTTTTAATACCAAGTGTAGATGATGTGAAACCCTCTCCTTTTTTCCATTGGCTCAGACACGGGTAAAACAATGCACGTATATTGCGATTCTTGATACATTGCTATCATTGGTGAATGATAACAGTGTGAAAGTAACTTGCTTTTTTGTGCAATTATAGCAAATATATAATGTTCAAGTCTTTTTACTGTTACCTAAAACAAATATCTAGAAATAAGCAACAAATTGAAACAAAAGGTGGATCTTTATGCAATGTATTTCTTATGATTGGTAGAGCAATTACCTTGCCACAACCTTCATGTGGACATACAAAATCTCTCTCCCCTGTATGGATGAGAAAATGCCTCTTTAACTTTGAGCTATCCAAAAATTTCTGTAAAAATAGTTGCAGAACTTAATCACCTAGATGCATTAACCAATGAGAACCATCTATTTGCTACCACATAATTTTCAAGATTCTGATGCCAACATATTACAGAGAAAAGATTTACCTTTCCACAATTCTCGTAATGGCAAACATATTGTCGTTCTCCATGAATGTGAGAATGCTTTCTTAAAGCTCCCGCATCAATAAACGTTTTCCCACAGCCTTCATAGCTGCATAGAAAAAGAACTTCAGTGGTTGGTTCGGGTTCAGGTTCTAAAGTCACTGGATTTTCCGTCTTCTCTTGCATGGCCCTCTTTTGAGCTTCTAATTGCACAAAACAAGGAAAACAATTTACTAATCTTCTTGCAACAATAATTTAGTGCAACTGTTTTCTTTCAATATACATTTTTGATGCATTATTCATTTAATAGATAGATGCTAACCTGTGACCCATTTCAAAACCAAACATTTCCCACCTGTTGCTACAACATCCTGAGGTACCCTGGATGAATAACATATACACACACACATTAATCTCAAGGTTCGGAACAAATGAAATAAGATGTACAGCAAGCACATTACAAAGAATTATAGTGATTGCTTGAATGGGATTTTTAAGGTAATCAACCAAACACGAAATAACAGACAAATAAAGAAACCCTAACAATCGAGATATGTCATATCTGTTTGGATCAATAATCACACAGACAATAACATTGCAGAAAAAGAAAATCAGACGAACAGAATTTACACGTTCCAGCGATTTGCATACATCTTAATCACTTCGATTTTAACACATCAATCAAAAAATCACACCAGAATTCATTCAGGTCATAAAGGGGAATCAACATCAACATCAGCAATACTGATATCCATAGTTGCATAAAAGCTACTAAAGAAACCCTACATTTGTACACACAAACAAACTACAGTAATAATGTAGTGCGTATATCATATCCAATAAACTACTAAAGCCACCAAGATTCCCCCTTTTGACTTCACCTACAATCACTGAATTGGGGTTTGTAAAACAACGAACAATCACACACTCCCACACGCAAAAACACGAATATAAACACAAGAAGAGGGTGTATTCGGTTTACCATTCTTTGAACCACTTAACAGCGGGTGTTTTTGACTTGATCAGCGGTCGGCGTTCGAAAAGATTGTGGAACGACTGATGTTCCATACTTGTAATCGGGTTAATTAGTGATTTCACCTGCAGAATTCAGTGATTTGATGATTCAGCGATTAGGGTTTTGAAGGTAATTGAATTTGGGGAAGAAATTAGAGATACGTCGGCGATAAACGGAGTTTGTAGACGAGCAAGATGGCATAGACGTCGTGTTGGGTTTGTGGTTTGGATGGGTCGGGTCGGGTCGGGTTGAGGTCCGAATGAGTTGAGAATCGGGTTATGGTAATTTACATTTTCTACCCTCTTCTTTTTTCTTTTTCAGGCAACACACCTAGTTTTCTAGTTACAGAGAAGTCGACAAGTCTGTTTAGCAATCTTGTGATAAGTTATTAAGATAAATGAATCTGATTTAAAAATAGTTTCTTATTAGAATCATTAAAGACAGATTCATTATTATTATTATATTTATGAGGATTGTAATTTTTATATTTTTATGTTTATCAAGAGAGATTTATACAAAACCAATTAATAGTTTTGGCTATTAAAATCAAAGTAAAAAGTTTTTGTAAATCTGGTTAGGTCACCGCTTAGATTTGCTGGTTTAACTAGTCAGTCCCAAAGAAAACACTTCAAGAGTATCTATTTTAATTTTTTTTCCTATTTAGCCCTATAAAATAAATATTTATTAAATTAAAAATTATCTTCTTTCAAATACATACATTTAGGATATTTGTTAGAAACCAAAATTCATGTAACTTCTCTTTTATCGTTTTCTATTTTTTTTTGTTATGTAGCTAGTATAATAAAACCAGTACCTTGTGATGGGTGGGAGTCATTGTTTATCATGTTTATATTCATGTTTCAACATGATTATTTATTCATAAGACCACCGATGAAATTTTTATTTTAATTTTTAATAAAATACGATACAAAATAATGTAATTTACTCTTAAGAAAGTTGCAATTCGAAGTTTTGAACAAAAGAAATGCAAAATTGGAAGAAGATATTGTTTTCTAAAACAAAGCATGTTTCTACTCTATCCAAAACACAAGCACTCAGCCTGCAAATCCATTGATCATTGAACCCTACATAAATCACTCACACCAATAACCTTTCGATCATCACCAACAATGAACAATAACATCCTCCTGAAATCAAACACTCTGTTTCAAATCCCCTTCATACCCACTTCATTCTTTCTTCAATCCAACAAAAACCTCCATTCTTTCCCCTCAATCCATCTTCCCCAACACAAATTACCCTCATTTCATGTCAAATCACCATCTGGGTCCCCTGTTTTCTCCTCAAAAACCACATCACAAGACGAAACCAGCACGTCTGAAGCAGAGGCATTCGACTTCGAAGATGAATTTGATGAGGAATTCGAAGAAGATGAAGATGGAGACGATGATCAAGATGAAGATATTATTGTTCCGTTGCGTAACATGAGGCAGTGGACTAAGAACAAACCCCGAGGGTTTGGTGAAGGGAAAGTTTATGATACGAGTTTGGAAGATAAGTTGTTGGAAGAATTGGAGCAGAGTAGGGCTGCTCAAATTGCTAATGTTAATAACCTCAAGAACAATCCCGTTGATGGAAACCCTAATTCCAAGAAAGAGAAGATTTCCAAACAGAAAGGTTTTGTTTTTCCCAATTTGTTGTTATTTGCTTGTGAAATCTGCTGCTTTCTTGAATTGCATGATGTTCAAATTGAGAATGTGATTTCTTCATCACAGGATTTGATTTTGCCTGTGAACTCGATAACCAAAATGTTGAATCTGCATTACACTAGAAATCTGTCATTTTGGAAATGTTCGTGTTGTTAGATTAATTTCAAAATGATTTGAAGTTCTATGTTGCATCTTGAATTATTCTGTTTGTTTATTTATAATGTTTCAGGTCCTGAAGTGGTTCCGAATGGGATTCGTGTACGTTTGGTTAACCTTCCAAAGAAAAAGAACATCCACAGAGACTTACAAGCAGCTTTTAAACCGTTTACTGGAATTATAAACATAATTCCTGCGGTTTCAGGGAACGAAAAGACCAGGGAGCCTGTTTGCAAAGGCTTTGCCTTTGTTGATTTCAAGTCTGAGAAGGAGGCAAACAGGTACCTCAACTTACAAATAGCTACATAATATTTATCATTTCATCGTTAAAATAAGTCGTTAATTGTTCAGCATTCACAAGATTCCCTTATTATGTTAGGATAGATAAACACGTAAGCATACCAGCATGACAGATAAATAATCCGTCACCCAAATGCTTATATCGTCTATTTTGAAATTGGCTAGGTGTCATTGTATGTCAATCAGTGAACTGATTGTATGTGTACAGTTTTGTTATTGTTACAAAAGATGTGGTTTGAGTATCTGACATATGTGCAAGCCGGATATATGAGATTGAGGGTGAAGATAAAAAAAGCAGCAGTTCAGCACTTCAGCTATGCTGAACTTTGCCTGTTGCATTTTGCCTTTTCAGGTTAAATGAGTTACTACACTCAATTAAATTTTTTTCAAATTTCATCATCATTGTTTTTTATTGTTGTAATTCTGAATACTGTTCATTATAAAGTTTAATGCGCCTACCAAAATTTTTTGAATATTCGCAACTGAAATAATTTCTGAAGTTGAAAACTAGTCATCTTGACCTCAAATGTCAAACTTAGTATGCAAGTCACTCTTGATGCTGAAGTAAGTATTTTTGCAGATTTGTTGATATATTTTCAACACAGCCGATCACTTTTGGTAAGGTTCAGAAGCAAATTAGATGTGAAATAATGAAACTGAGCTCTCCAACACCTGCTTCTGTTAAACCGTCTATTCATAGAACCAAAAGCCCTCTTCCAGTTTTGAATGACACTATGGCGGTCAACTCAAATACTGTTACTGAACCAGAACTTGATCCATATGTCGAAGATGCCGCTCTTGATATGCTGAAAATTGATGATGAACATGATGATGATCTTGTATTAGCAATGGAAGACTACAATGACCGTGATTCTGATAAAAGTTATAATGCGGTCCAAGAAAAACATGAACCTGAGGCGGGTTCAGAGTCATTACAGAAACAGAAGAAGGTTAGAGAGAAGGGGACGAAGACGAAAGGGGCTAAAAAGAAAGTTGAGAATACAGCAAAACCGAATATTCCCGGATCTGCAAGCAGGTTAATTTTTTGTGTGTTTTGTTATATGCTGGCATTTAGTTCCATGATAATGCATATGTGTGGGGACTGGCATTTAGTTCCATGATAATGCATATGTGTGGGGACTATGGTTAACAGTGTATTAATGATGCAGGTTGAAGATGAAGGAGAAGGCTCTGCTTTCTGGTGTTTTTTCAAAATATGGTGGTAAATCTATTGATTAAGTTATTTTGTTTAAAACAATACGTTTCCTTTTTGTAGAAGAGTAGAAATCTTGATGCTAGCAACAATATGTCAGATACCTGTGACTCGATTGTTGTGTCTTTTGATCTCTTAGGAATTTTGTAGAATTTTTTTTCCCAATTCTTGCATGAAATGACTAGCAACTTTTTATTTCTCAAATCATAAGGTATTGTCGTATTGGTTCGGAGAAGTGAGCAGATGTTATTGTTCCTACTTTTGTCATTATAGGTTTGTATTTTTACCCGTTATGGTAGTAAAGATGAATACTTTGGTCTTCTAAACTTCACATCTTTCCGTTTATAAAAGCTCGATGTTTTTAATGGAGGTCAAAGCTAGAGTCGAGATGGGTTTGCAAATAAATGATTGCATAGTGCAACTTATGTGCATATAGACTCGTATGGATCTTGAACCCATGACTAATAGCATACAGACAATCTTGATGTTAAAATTTAAAAATAAATCATAGAAGATGTTTATTTGATTGAGAGTAGTGAGTGAGAGAATAAAAGTAAGATGTGTGAGTTGAGTTTATTTATGTGAAAATAGGTTAACTTGATGTATGTGTTAAAGAGATTAATTTGGGGAGGGAGCGTGATTCTACCATGTAGGCAGTTCATGAGCGGAACATCGTCCCCTAGAGTGTGAGGGTTCTCATGTGAGCCTATTCATGAGTGTTGAGTGCATTTTTGATTAAACTTATGTATTACACCGAAAGTCGATATCCATTTACAACCATGGGTGCTAACAATTGTCTTATAGAAGATTAATTTTCTAAGAACCTTTACATGATAAAGCACTTAGGTGGTATTCATTTCATATTACTTATTTATAAAATGGAAAAACGTATACATATAAAAATACAAATGTGCATATGGTTTATATAGTCTTCTATGTACACGTAGATGTTGTAATTTGGCACCATTATTACGAAGGTCTAAAGTTTATATTCTATACAAGAGTATAATAGATTTGTTTTTTTTAAATATTTAATATTCGTTGATTAATATGTTTAAATTTTACCCCCTCTTTGGGTAATCAAACCAACCAATTTTAATCCAGTTTTCTTATAGATTCGGGCTTCTTTTTTTTTTTTTTTTGGAACGAGGACTTTCATTTTTGAATGGCGATAGCGTCTCCGATAAGTTAGAGGCCCGTCACTCCTCAATGTCTGATCACTACGTTATCTGAACCAGCCCGTGAATTCAGAGGAGAAGCTTGGCGTTCCTTGGGAAACGATAGGGCCTACGACTTGATAATAGTTGCGCCGCTACAAGAGCCGGGTTGACCCACTTGGTTACTAGTTTTACATCGAATCCGGGTTGACCCACTACAACCCAACCCATAGCAGAAACCTCTTCTCCCTCGCCCCTTCCGCCGCCGGCGACTCCGACACCACGGCGGATTGAAGAAGAAGAAGAAGTTGGTATGTTTTTTGCAGTCATCATTCGCACTCATTTTCTATCGATTTACAATAATACTTATTCATCTCTGTTTTGCTTCACTAAATCATGAGCAATAATAAATCATCATCATCATCATCGTCATCCTAATTTCATTCCAATCCTGATTAATAATGTTCCCATTAAACGATTTCAGTATTCTAAAGCAATCTTTTCGTAAACTCGATCGCAAAAGACAGATTTTTAAAGCTGATTCAACGGAACAATGGATCGACAAGCGAACGCAACGGTGATTCACAAGAACGATGCGGATGAAGACGATGACAACGTGAAGCAGCTTCAACAATGCTCTACTCTCTATTTATTATTACAGGTACAAGAAGAAACTGTTGTGAATTTGTTCCAAATTGCAAAACCCTAAAACCCTAAAACCCTAAAACCCTAAAACCCTAAAATTGCAGGAATGCCTTGTTAATTCTGACAGAAATTGGAAGGCTTGCCAGAAAGGTATCAAAATTGGTTTTTGTTTTGCATCTAATTTGATATTATGATGTTGATAAACTCCCAATGATCATTGGTGATTAGTTCGAATGCTTACGTTTGATTATAATTGTTTATGAAATTGATTTGTTAACAGAAGTTCAAGATCTGAAAGCTTGTAATGAGAGAAGACAGCAGAATGCAAAAAAGTAACACAAATGGTGGAAATAAATCAATAATCAGGTAACAAGAAGATGATATGCTACTTATGTTTTCTACATCAATCAATTTGTTAAACAGTTATAGTTCATATATGATGTTTTCGTAACAATCCCGAATCAATAACATGTATTCTTAAGTCTCCCGACATCATTTTCTTTCGGAATGAACTAATGATCATCAGCATAGTCGTCGCATGATAGATTGATCTTTAACTCACAGGTGTAGTGATTAGTTAAGATACACACAATCACACACTTCTTTCCATTGTGTCATGAAGGTACTCATGCCATCTTGAGCTCATGCCCCATTGCGCTCTTGTGTTGCGGAAAACACATTCATGCCATACTGATGTGGCACCTTCGTCGCGCTCAACAAATAACCACAACGGTTGGTCTTAGAGTAATTATTGTTATCATAGTTAATAATGAAACATCTGATGAAATCAAGCTCTTTATACCTTGATGTTGATTACTACATAATCAAAATCATTGGATTTTAGCAAGTTCTAATGATCATATATGATGATTCTACCTTAGACGCCATCGATTTCTAGAAATTATCATCTGCACTCATTTAAAAATCTCTTATAACTGGAAGGTGTAATATGAAGTGGAGATGTGCATAACAAGCCTTTAGTTACTAATTTCTCTTTCAAATCTCTGGAATTTATTCTTGCTTTTCCCCTTAGATCGTGGGTTTCACACGTAAAAAGTATATATAAAATTTATTCATGTAATACACGCCTCAACATTCGCCTCTCATATTACTAGTATTGTCTGTTTTACCTCCTAGGAGTTCACGAATTTGTTTTTCGTTGTTTGGGTGAGAACTTAAAATGTCACTATTTTGGGATTGTTATCATTCAAACATCTTTAATTGTGTAGTTATTCTTTCTTTCATAATCTACGCACTCAAAACATATTAGTGATATTAAAGACATGAGCTATAGGACATCTCACTTATGAAATCAACATCTTTTTTAATCATTATCACATGGGATTTGCTTATAAAAGAGTCGTTACAACACGCATACATGACCTGTTAGTTAAAGTATAAAACACACACGCTTAGTTTCTTCTTTGCTTTCTCATTGCGAAACCAACTTCAAGAAAGAATGAAATTTCCAGTCAAACTTGGTCAAAGAGAAAAATAGTACCTTTGAATCGAATTATTTTGACTTTAGACACCAGAAACTAATATTTACATATGTCATTTTATGACATTTTGGTTCAACTTCTACGATAATTAAATCAAACACGTGTTTTTTAAAAAAATTTCGCTTCTCTCTCATATTTAATAATTATCTTAACTACTATTAATAGTATTTAACTTTTGTTGTAGATTAAAGTGTATTTTTTAATAATTAAGAAAGATATCTTCTTATTAATGTTTTTTATAAAATATATTTTTTAAAATATTAAACTTTTTTAACAATACAAAATATTTTAAAATTGATGTTTTTTAAAAAAGGTTTCTTTTTATAAGCCAAAAATAATTAAAATTAGAAGTTATAACAAAAAAGTTTTTAAAAATTATATTTAATTAGTAAAATTTATTTTGAAATGTGTTTAATTGTTTTTGGCTAAAAAATGTTAAAAACAAATTTAAAAGTTGATATTATTATTTGATTACTTATATAGTTTTTTCTCATATGTAATTTCAATCCTAACTTATTTTAGAATATCGTTTTATACTGGATAAACTTTTATTATATTTAATATTTTATATATATAACTCGTGTAATACACGAGTTTACTAAAACTAATATCCTATATATATGCTTCTCTAGATGTAATATTTTAGTGAGAATCAAGTGATAAAATTGATAAAGCTTTCAAAGGATGTAACATGTGATGATATATTGGTTTAATAGGGGTCTTTAAAAGTTTCTCAAAGGTCTTGTTATAGTGCTTGAATGAATTATTCTTGAGATATTCGATGTTTCATGCATAGATAAGCACCATTAAACTCGCCATTACGGAGAGAATCCCGGTGATGAGTATCATATCATACACTCATGTAAGTATAATTATGTTTTAAAGTGAGAAAAAAATATACTATAGCAATAAGTGCATGTATTTAATCAATGTGAAGTTTTGAATTTATTATAATGAATAATGCTCATGCTGGACCAAAGTCACCACGACATATCACATTGAATACATTGATGTTACGCAACACGCAGTTGTAATATGTTATATTTATCTAGGTTTTGTTATAATTTTCAATCAAAACACAAATATGTACGTTATAATTTACTATTCATCGATACACAAGTGTACAATCCATTAAAACTTATTTAAAGTTTTGATTTTTTATAAATTTTTTGTTTTCCTCGTACAACCTTTAAAATTATATGTTTTATAAAAATTCATTTGCGGTTGCAAAGTGTTTATTGTTATCAACTTTACTTTTCTAACGCTTTCTCTTTCTTTTTTTAGCCTGTCAACGTTAATCTTTTAATAGTTTCGTTTATTTTTTGTATAAGGTTTCGAAAAATAGTCACCACAGATTGACTATTTTGTTTTTTGTTTAATAAAAAGTTTCGAATGTTATTAACGACGTCAATGATTCATATTTCTTATTAAAAAGTATTTATGTTATCAACGTACTTTTAACGGATGGGTTCGCGACAACGTTTCTATTTTAGTGTTTTTACGGTATTACGCACTAACTCTAATGCACTAGTCTTAACACTAGTTTATATTAATTTGATGCAACCGTGTAGTTTTTTATCGGGAAAATGTCACAGAATAGTAATCAAGTTTTAAAAATGTTCTAATTTAGTCACTCATGCATATTTTTTCTCAAATTGGACCTCCAAACGATCAAATCGAGTCATTACCAAATTTTATTATGACAAGAAAGTAATGATGAAAAAGACATTGGAGTTAGAATTTTCAATATATAAAATTATATTAAAAAATAAAAAAAACATGTTAATTATGAAAAAAATAAAAAAAGTGCCTAAAATTTACGTCAACGTTCTATATCAGCATCAAAAGATAAAAAAAATATTTTCTAACTGAATCCAAAAGTATAATATGCTAAAAAATATGTTATGACTTTTAATTTGTATAAATTATAAAATAAGTGATCTAATTGAAATACTTCTAAAAACTTGAATTACTTAATTGGAACACTTTTGAAAGTTGGTTACTATTTTACAAAGTTACCCCTTCTTTTATTTTGTAGCTTATACGTTCGTAAGCCCTTAGCTCGACTGTGGCATTCCTTAGTAATTTGATCAAATTCACTTTTCTATTTTCTAATATCTATCATTAGAAAAACGGTGGTATTTATTCCATCAAAAGTTTAATTAACTTCTCATTAATCATATATAAACATAAGACTTCCACCTATATTACAGAATTGTCAAAAATCCATCAGTGATGGTGGGTACCATTTGAAAATATGGCGTGACTAACACGTTTAAAAAAATTACTGACTGATCACCGATGGCTATAGAAGATGATTGATGATCGTTACCATAATAGTACGAGTCATAGATTAGTGAAAAAAATGTTCATCGATATACCCCTGATGGATGATAACAACAAAATATTACATCGATTGTTAAATTTTAATTTAAATAATAAAAAGATATTCCGTAAATGTAATAACACTCCTAAAGAATAACAAAATGTATAGATGTTAATAAAAGAAGGTCTCTTTTGTCACTTATCATCTTCTTAAAACACTTTTTTGACATTTGTTATTCTTTTAAACATTCTTAATTTATTTTCCCTCCAAAATGGTATTAAAGTACTTTAAACACTCAAATAATTTTTCTTTCTTCATAAAAATTAATTTGATCAATTAATAAAAAAAATTTTATTATCTATATTTAAAAAAAAATCAAACTATGTTTTTAAAAATAAATGTTATTAAGAAAATTAAAATTCATATATTTTCTAAAACATTAAACCCTTTGAAACAAAATATTTTAAATTAGTTATTTTTTAGAATAATTATAAAAATATGGAATTTTATAAATGTAGTTTATTAAAACAACCAGAATAATTAGAAACTTGAGTTTAATAAACAATAAAATTTTATAAGAAAATCTTAAAACAAATATTTAAAAATAAAACTATTTAGATAAGAGAGTTAAAAATAGTATAATTGTTTTATCTCTTGAACAAATACGTATATATAATTTTATACATATTTTATATTAAAATATCGTACTGTAACTTTTCGTGTTTAATACTAACTATAATCCGTTTAATAAATGAGTTTCTAAACTATCTATTTATCTATATATCTATCTATCTATAACCTATCTATTGTTTATTTACTTGAAATAGCTATTCATATGTAATTATAATTATATTTTATCTTCAAATATGATTTTATAATTCATAAATATTTATTACTAATTATTTTATTTATTCAACCAGTGTATACACGGGATACTAACCTAGTATAACATAAACCCAAAATATATTCTCATGATATAAAAACGAATATAAATTTTTATTTTAAAAGTTACGTACAAGAGAAAATTTTAGCTAAATAAAGGAGGATCGTGAGGTTGTGATGGGTCTCGATGATACTCGTTTTCTTAATAACAAATTTAAGCTAAACATGATTACTAAGCCATCAAATCACATGTTTATTTGAATTTTTATTTGATTTTTCTTGATAAGTTTTGCTTAACCCGTAAGTTTGAATATATCTTTATGGATAAGTCTCCATCTAACTCAACCATAACATAATTATCAACTAAACCAAATTTGTTTACTTTTGTGTGTATACTTTAAAAAGGAGAGTTTCATCATATTAATTCCAAATAATTTTACCATTAGATCTAATCTCCGTCATTTTTTTAATTATAACACAATGTTAACACATATATTATCAAAAACCTACAGTTCTTAGTTTTGAGTACTGACAATACTAGATAAAAGAATTAATTAAATTAAAAGGTTAATTATGAAAGATAAATGAAAAATTAACACATTATTGTCAAATTAATATACCTAAATTGGTAGAAAGATCAACCACTTTGGTTTTTTGTATCAATTCGATGTTTTCAATTAAAGTTGTTAAAACAAGAGATCCAATATCACTTTTTTCATGTCCCCACTTATAGAATCAAGAAAGATCATAACGACATGTTGAAAACGTTTATTTCACAATTTATTGCATCGTATTACAATTAAGTATGTTAAATCATTTAGAAAACAATATGTTTATGTTACTTTTAATTTCTGTTTTAACCAATTTACTTGACTATATACCAACCAGCTGGTAGAGATAATATTAGTTTATTATATTTCTCCTAACTTTCTATCTGTCAGGTGAAAATACAATTACTTTTTAAATATCATAGAAAATAATTGTCAAACTGAGACATCATATATAGTTTGCAAATTAATTAATTATTTTGATTAGAAGAAAATTTTGTTTAGGTCTCCATTAATCAATTATTTTTCAACTACTACATTTATATTCTTAATAATACTTTTTAATTAGTTTATTAGTTATTATCTAGAAGGAGTCTAGAAGGAGGCGATGAATGACTAAAGTGTTGTCACACTTAATCAATACTTGGATTGCTTGCTGCTTGAGAAAATATAATAAAACATAAACAAGTATGTATAGCCTTTGAAGAATTAAAAAAATAAAAAATAAAAAATAGTAAAAATAATTCATGAAAAGAAAGGTTCCCTTATCTTCGGTTCTCTTCTAAAGAAACCCTAGTAATCAAGCAACATAATTGATACTAATATATATATTTTTCTTTGTCTTTCTTGAAGTAATTGAACAATACAAAATTATAAGTTGGCCACCATACAATGATACAAAGTTAATCAAATGAATAAATAAAGAGAAAAAAACTAATATCCGGTGAATTAGCATACGAACTCGACCAAACAATGATCCAATTAATTTATCGATTCATTAATCGGACCGGGATGTCATAAACAATACAAAAATCAAATTTATACAAATCAATACACACACGTATCATTAATCATTAATATAAGATATAATGTTTAGGTATAGAGATTTCAAAGGGAAAATAAAGTTAAAATATGAGCTTGTACGGTTCAAATGAAAACCATTAAAAGATGCATAACCGAACAACCAAGGCACCCAGTTCTCGACTGGACCGGTCGTGAAAACATTAATCAAGAACGTATAAAAACAAATGTCTCAATATTAGTTTCAAGATTAATTTACATGCATATGACTATTATAAATTCAATATTTCATGTGATTTCTCAAGAAATCCTTTAGTTCTTGGAGGTGATCTATCAAATCCAACGGATTTTCGATTTACATGCTGGAGCTCGAGCTCAAAGCCAACCGAAGATCTAGACCGACATAGTTTTGCTTCAAATCAACGGGTCGCGAAGAGGGTTTGATCACAACTGGCCTATAGTCCCCTCTTGAGCTATCTACATGTGTTAGAGTAAAGTTGCATGGATCCCTAAATGACAATAGATCATCCTCATACTGACTAAAACTAATACTAGACTCATGTTCTAGACCATAATAACCATGAAAATCAAAACTAACCCCATGTTTATAATGGGTATAAGGTTGGAGATAGTAGTTAATTCTAGCTCTTCTTGCTTGTAGTTGCAACCTTTTCTTCTTCAATCTTTCTTTCTTGTGTGCATTCTGATGGCCTCCTAACGCTTGCGAGTTTACAAACTCCTTGAAACAATATTGGCACTCGAATTTCTTTGAACTTGTAGGAAGATTCTTGTCTATTGTTGTTGATGATGAATTTACGCTTTCGTCCCCTTCGGCTGACCTTAATTGGTTGGTTTTGATGGTACTACTCTCGTCGGCTCGAGGATCTAGCTCAAACCCGAATAATTTGAGTTTTTTCTCAACGTGTGCTTGTGTTGAGTGTTGATGATCACTTGTATCTCCCTCTTCCCATGTTGATGAATGTATATCAGACACATTTTTCTCCATCATATTATTTTAAAAATATATGATGTAACTAGGGTTTAAAATTGAGGTACCAATATGAGATGTTGCCTCTCTTCCTTTTATAGCAACTCAAAAAATTGTTTCTTTGTTTTTAAATGTGTACATCATGTATAATTATTCTATAACATTGTGCAGATAAAGAACAAATATATAAAATAAAATAAAGAAATAGAGGGAAATAGTCAAGATAGGAGGAGGAAGGTTGTGTAAAAGCAATATTTGTTGAAGATCTCTTCCGCCTAAAGTAGGAGACAAACTTTAAATTAAGAGTTTGATAGCACTTTAAGTTACAATTTTGGTGTACTTGAGTTTTTATTTATGTTTTACATTGATACTTTTTTTATAACTCATAATTTAAAAAAACAAGTTAGTGTTCGGTAAACACAACAACTTACAAAAATAAATAACGAACTATACTGAAAATACAATGATAAATTGATTTCATATGAGCTGAAAAAACATAACTAATTGTAATCTTTTTATATAATAATATTATATTCTTTTTAAAAATAAAAAGTACTTGTTTTTATGACTTAATTTTTATTAACTAAAATAATATTGTATAAAAGTTCAGCAAAATGACTATGATTAAAATAACCATCTAACAAAATTATTTCTTAAAAGTTTGATCTCAATCATTAATTAAGAAGAGTGATTGTTGAAATTTTTTAATATATATTTTTTAATTTATCATCCATTTTACTTGAATCCTTTCTTTATACATTTACACTTTAAAATTTTTAGTAGTTGTATATGTACATACATATATATATATATATATATATATATATAATATATATATATATATATATATATTATTTTAGAATTTCAGAAAGGTTATTGGATTTTGATAATCCTAACTTTTATATATTGTCCGAGATTAATCTCAACTCAACAAATGTTTATATACACTCCCAACTTTAAGCTTATTTTACTGTAATGATCTCTTACTAACTAAGAGTTAGCACCGCTAGTTTTTTGATGACGTGGACTACTTATATGACCAAAACACTAAGCAGAAATTTGATATCAACTGTCAGGTCCGTCCATCTGAAATTTTTGCAACCTGAAACCCGTCAATCTGAAACTTTTGTAACTTGAAACTCGTCAATTTTCACATTCTGATCTAAACTACTTGACTCGTTAAAGGTATATTTCAAATAACGATAGATGCTAGACACTGAGAAAAAGTATCCAATAGAGGTTGAGTGGCGGTGAAGTTAATGATTGGCTCAAAGTTAGCCCCATTTCATAAAAAAAACTAATAGTCGTTAACTTTCAATTAGTTAAGGATAATTGAAGAAAAAAATAAATTCAAAGTTAGCAATATCTGTAAAAATTTTAATGAGTGGTATTAGTCTCGACCAATAAATAAAATTAAGATTATTAAACTCTAATAACAATCTTTAGTGTTTGGAGATAAATCATAAGGTTAAGATGGGTATAATAACAGAAAAGAAAACTGCAATTATGTTACCACTAGATGACATATATATTCCCTCCCGATTTTAATATTTTTGTAAGGAAAATAAAAGTCAAAGAAAGGGGGGATGTAATCACCTGGAAAGAAAGAGGTCTTTCAACTGTAGCAAATCTAGTGCTTATAAAAATTGTGTATTAAATATTTTAATATTACTTTTCTCAGACCAACAAATTAGTGGATTAATTTTTGTAAATTAAATATTATTTCACGTTATCTTTAATATATTCCATCCACAATGCTATATTTAAGTCAAATGTGGATTGAATGTCTTTATTATCAATTGGTTATAATGTACATAAAGTTTAGATTTTTCATGAAGCTAATTCCATTAGTAGTTATCAAATTTATATTGTGCTGAACTAACATGGGACATCCAACTCAAGGTCAACTTTATTTTGAAAGCTATACGCGAACCACGAATAAACTTATAAACCCATATATAAGATTAACTCAACAAACAAACGTAAACTGACATTTAAACACATAAACTTTTTATTTATAAATGTTCAGTAATAAATACGTATGTTGATAGAAATATATAATAATAATAATTTAACTTCAAAAAGTTTGATGACAATAGGTGTAATCCAAAAACGTAAACATTTGCACTAATTTATTTTTACTCTTTCGATCAGTAATTTTTAATCGTTTCCTATGCTTCTCATGAAAAACTTTTGGTAATTTGTCATTAATGCACAGCGCGCAAAAGTATATGAATATAAAGAGAAAGTTAAATTAGCTAGGTAAAAGACACAATGGCATATGAAGATACTAATAAAATGACAACTAGGTATTGGGAAGTATATGTTATGACGCCGACATTAAGTCTTATAAAAAAATAAACGTCTAAACGTTGTTAGAATTAAGTAAACCAAACATTAAATAAGGCGTTGATGACATTCTAGCTTATGTGAGAAAACGAAGCATCTTAGAATATCATTACGGGATGTTAAAGTGGAAAAAAAGGACATAATTAATTTTCATTTAATCATTTTATTGTTTATAAAATATTTTGTGGTTATTATGACACAAATCAAAACAGTCTTTTCATTTAAAACTTAAAATAAAAAGTGTTAAAGCTTAATTTTATGCATATGCCTTGCCCTAGGAATAATTTTGTAAATCATTGAATCCCAAATCCGATTTTAGATTTTATTAACTTAAAAATTGAAGTCTGTTTGTCAAAGGTTCAAACCAGGATAGAGCCCCTCATCTTGCACACCTAAACCACCAGGCCAGCCACTATTTTATGTTTAAAGTTTATTCCAACAATATATAAAATGAAACAAAAGTTGATGGTTTTCTATTAACCGGTGATCGACTTGAAGATTAATATATAGTACTTGTAAAAACCCTTAGTGAGTTGTGACATTAAATATAGAGTTATTTACACAAATGGTACATGTGGACTCTGGTAACATCGTTTTTCAAATTTAGTGTCTAAGTATCATTTATTACATTTTAAAGTTATATATCCCACTATGTATGTAAAATTATAACAACATTGTCCCCAACATGAATGGACATTTAACTTCTCCGTTAAATTTCCTAGAATGACGAAAATACTCTTAAATTATATAAAAATATAATTAATCCCTCTTTCAACTCCTTTGTTATTCATCATCTTCAAAACACCATCCTACATTCCTTCTTCCTTAAATTCATCATAACATCATCAAATCATTAACATCATCACCACCACCACCATTTTGACCACCTCCGCCATCACCAACCACCAACAAACAAAAAGAATCAAATGTTGATTCAAAGATTAAAGGTGAAATGCCCTAGATTGAAGCGATTTCTTTTAAGCATAGACGAGCAGAGGTGGTGGTTTAAACATCAAACAAGAAGATGAGGTGGTGGTTGGCCGACGGTTCAATGTTAGGAGTGTTTAAACATTAAGTAGAATGGTAGGGTAAGAAAGGAGAGATTGTGAGATAGATTAAGGGTGGAAGCGGTGATGGTGGCGGGTTAAGGGGTTGAGGCGGTGATGGTGGTAAGTTGAGGATGGGGGCGGTGGTGGTGTCAAGGCGGATGTGGAGGCAGTGATGATGGTAGGTTGAGGATGGGGCGGTGGTGGTGGCGAGCTGAAGTGGAGGCAGTGATGGTGATAGGTTGATAATACAACTACGAGTTGACGTGGAGACGATGGTGGTAAGTCTAGGATGATCGGGGTGATTTTAAACTGAAGAAAATATGAGTATTTTGATCATTTGTCACTCACTTAACAATTTTTTTTATAACTTGCATCCAACTCGTATACACTTTTGTTATAGCTTGTCATATTTAATGAACCAACTTGTAATAAATCATACTTAAGGACCAAATGTAAAAAAATGATTTTACGGCAAGAATCATTTGAGTAATTAATATGTGTGTAGATAAATAAATTACATTTTCTTTCTTGTTTATACTTTTTAATTAAAATTATTTGGTGTTCCATCAAAAAGTTAACAAAAATAATCATCTCTTTTTCCTGTCAATGACTATTTTTTATTCATCAGAAAATAAATATTCTTATTTAAGAAAATGTTAATTTTATTAAATAAGTCGAACAACGTCCGGACAATAACCTAATAGACATATTTATACATACACCAAATACAATCAATCTATCTTAAGAATATAAAAATAATAGTTGATTTGAACTCGTCATCTTTAAATGCATTACCATCTCAAAGAGATAGTGTAAATAATAATGTATAATATTATAATATAAGCATGCATAATATATGGGTGGTGATGAGTCCCATCACGCACAGGATGAAGATCATGTTCATATACAATGTTTGAATGATCTAGATTCATGCTTATTCATCACTTCAATAAAATTAAGCTCTTTGTATTTATCTTAGTACCTACATATAATTATCAAAAAATGCCAAAACTAAACCTTAGTTTCTATATTTAGATGATGCCTTAAAATAATGAAATAGTTGTTGCCAAAAGTAGGAATAAATATAAGTGGATGTATGGTGATTAAAAGATTCTATACTTTATAATATCATGTCTTTACTTTTTATACATGTAATGGACTAATGGTTTAATACGATACATGATTTTGAATCAACGGTTGTAATATGTAATTTGAAAATTTAGTTACCGAATTGTACATCGTTCCTTTTGTTAGATAAGTACATCAACAAACTAATTTTGTTTTGTTTTTACATTAATGTTACAAGTATGGGTACCTAATTGAGGTTATTTTTTTTACCAAAAGAGTGTAGGTGGAAAACTTATTTATCTAAATAATATAGTTTAATTTTTTTTTGTTTTCTCACTCTTATTCCCGTTGACTACCTTACTAAGAACTTTGAAAAATATTTAAAATTATTTTAGGGATCATATTTTAACGTTCAATAAATGTTTTAAAATAAAACAAAATTTCTTGAAAATAATTATTAATCTTTTTTACATAAATATTTATGTATCTCTTTCAGATTGTCTTACAAGAACAATTTCTAAATCTTTAATAATTGTATTAAAATAAAAATAGTCTTTTATTTCTTTTAGCTCTTTTAAATCAAAATACTTTTTTTATTCTTTAAATTTTTTTAAATCGAAACTAGAGAAGTTTCATGATACATTGTGACGGCGTAACTAGAAAAGTTTTTAACTTACCAAAAGTGGTGACAAGAAGCTTTCTTTACCACAAAGAGTTGTTATATAAACGTGCCTAGGGAAGAGATATGTTACCGAGTATCAATCCCATACTAAACTGATATTCACTTTTTCATGTTCTTGATATTGGTACCATCCAATTTTGGTATTTTAATGGTAACAGCATCGACCGTTTAAAATGGTGTTCTGTTTATATTTTCACTCATTTAGGTATCGATACTTTTCTATATGTACTGGTACGGTGATCTCATATTGATTTAAAATGTTAGATGAAATAAAAGACATTTCTGTATTAATACATAATCTAACATTTTAGAAAATATTCTTTTATTTTTAGAAAAAAATTACAGAAACTATAAAAAAAAGTTTAATTTAAATAAAAACTATTTTTATACATTTAATGATATCACCCCAATAAGTATTATGTAATTTAGAGTTAAGTTCGATTTTACTCTTTGACATTTGTTAAAAGTACTCATATCCTCCAAAAGATTGAAAACCATCAATTTAATTCAAAAAGTTTTATACTTTGTTTCAATGCATTTTAAAAGTTCACATTAGTTTTTCAACTTTATCTAAAATAGTGAAATTTTTAAAGTGAAATTGAAACATTATACGAAACTTTTGAAGATAAATTAATGTTTTTAATATTTTGGAGGAAAATAGTTACTTTCATCTATGGGATTTAACAATATAATTTAAACAAGTAGCCAACAATAATAAAAATGAGAAAAAGTTTTAAAACTATGGGTAATTACCATTTTACCAACGACCCTAGTAGTATAATAAATAAATTTTCTTTTGAGAAAAATTTCCAAGTATTGGCATCTAATTGGATGAAGTAATTAAAATATCAATTTATATGTCTGGATTAAAATAATAATACGAGATATAATATGGTTGCAAGGGTCTTCATTGAGATCTTAGCATATCTTGTTGGACCAAACATTCCACGTTAATCAATGCCCTAAAAGCATATATTTAAGGTGGATCAAAGTCATGACTTTGCTATATATTAGTTTTAATATAGGCAAGCTAAAACTTGGGTTAGACAAATGTTAAAATATGGGACCTATGAAATTGATTTGATAGCTTTTTGGACATGTTTTGCATTATTATAATCAAGTTAAGTTTTTTATTTCTTATTTTATTCTATTGTCTCACTAGAAAAATCTATTTATTTTGATGCGTTAATTAATTCCCACCACCATAACCATTAGATCACTAAATTCAATTCCCACTTCTCAAAAACGAATATTGATATTTATATTTCGGTAAAGATAAAATTCCAAGTAGGTATGCTGTCATCATAAGCATATTTAATTATCCTAACAAGTGGTATCGGTTAATATATAATCTAACCTTTTGGTTTTCTTAAGATGTAAATTTAACAGTTTATGTTTTTATTAAGATCGAAATTTTCTTTTTTAACGCATGTAGTTATGGGTTCGTCACTATACTTTGGTATAGTTCCGAGTTTCAATTCATTTCTTTGTACCTATGACACTCTCTTGTTGTGTTTTCTTTTTTAATTGTTTTTTTTTTCTCTCACGATCCATAACACTCACGTTGTGTTCTAGAGTTTCATTTAAAAAGAGAAAAGAAATAAAATTGGAAGGAAAGAAAATATACTTGTGTTCCAAAGTTTTTCTTAATGGAAGGAAATAGAAAGATTGTTAGAAATTTGTGTTTCCGGGTTTACTTAAGGAGGAAAAAGAAAAGAAATGAATGGAAAATTAAGACTAAAATCAATCATTCCAAAATGAAAGAAAATTAAAATAAAAGAAAAAAAAGAAGAGAAGAAAAAAGAAAAGAAAGAAAAAAAAGAAAAAAAAATGTTTCCTTTCTTTTATTTCGTTAAATAAACTCGGGAACACAACTTAACACCATTTGTTTCTGTAGATAAAAAGTTAAGAAAAAGTTAAGGGCACGACAATAAAACTTAAATAAATATCATTTAATTTTAACAAACGAAACAAATTGAATAGTCATTTACATTGAAATGACAAAAAAATGAAAGCATAAGTTGTACTAGGAAAAAAATGAAATCGAGAATTTCACTAAACTGCATAATTTGAACCGTAATTACTCATGAATAATATTAAGAAAATCTTAATTTTTTAATTGAAAAATGTTTTTTAAGAAAAGAAAATCGGATTGTGGTAGACTGGTGGCTTGTTGGGTGGGTGGGTGGTTAGTTGGTTAATAGTTTGATTGGTTTTCTTCTTTTATATAATAACATAATAACCTAAATTTAGCCTCATGTTAGTTCTTTAATAACATAGGCCCCTAAAATTATTAGTCATTATAATTTTCTTCTTTTTTTTTCTTTCTCGTCAACCAATTTTTTATAGCAAACGCAAGCCCGAATGTACAAAACGAAATATAATATTTATATATTATGATTTTACACGGAGTATGTTTATTGTATAAAAAGTTTCATAAGAAATAGATTAATTTGAATACAGAGTTACACATATGGTTTAATTATATATCTATATTAAAGAAGACGGCCAATAAAGAGTGTTTAATCACTGTTAAAACATTATATAATACATCAAACGGTTTGTTAACTGAGACGGTAATCTTTCTGTTTCAATGATGTGTGGTTTGTGAGTCACGCTGGTGATTTGATCGAGCTAAGGTAGTGTCCAATCAAGATTGGGAAGAAGTAAGGGGTGACCATAGACGGACTGAAGAAGAAAAAAAGATGATGATGTTTCATGTACATGATAATATAAATAAAGGTGGATTGCAGTCGTTCGATTGAGAGTGGGAGAGCAAGCGCAAAAGCAAAAGGGGAATTCGATTGAGAAGAAAAGACTAAGTTAGGTATTTTAAATTTAGACTTAACTAAGAAATGAAACCAGTGACGGAAAATTCCATTGCTAAATTTTATTTAATAAAAGCGACTAAATTTCAATCGGCCTTTTACAATACATCTAAGTTATTCGACCCTAAAAAGCAATTTTGATGTTAATGACCTTTGTTTGATGATAAATATGCCATGTCATCATATTTTACACCAAGTTGTTTTAGTTCATAGCAAGAGTTAATAACATGTGTTTAATGACCTAAGTCATCGTTAGTGGTCTTTTCACGTGTTAGTGATATGTTTGACACTGCATGTAATACACTAAATGTAGACAAAATCATATACATGTTATATAATCCAAAATATAAACAATTTGTGCTACATTACATTTATAGTTCTTGAGCAAAATACAAATATTTGTGTACTCTATCACATGGATTTTGCACTTAGACATGAAGACTCCATATCCACATATGTAAAAACCGGCCTACGTTCATGTACTCTTTTAGCATATTCATGAAACTGATTTTAGTTTCGAAACCACAGATTCCAACATTACTCGATCACTTGTTCCGGACAACGAAGATATCATTTCCTTATAGGCTAGATGTTTCAAGGCCGCTCATTTTAGTGCATAGATGGCATTCCCACTAAATACATGAAGGATTCAACGTCATTTGACAAATGTTAGTTTTAAAACCACCTATTACAATATACGTACGAGGTATCAACACCTTAGTTGGCATAATTTACTTTCAAAGCCACATATTCCGTCAGACACTAGATGATACCAATAAATATTACAACTAGATAGAGATTTATCATGAAGAATGTGAAAACCAAAGAGGCCAGTGAGTATTTAGGATAAATGCTTCTTACGGTTTACCCTTCATAAAATTTTCAACTAGCAATAGTTGAAGAGCTTAGAACAAAATGTAGCTTTTAAAATAAGTCTAAAGTTAATAGCTAACTACTAACAAGCACTATGATTTACTGTTCTTAATGTGATCGTCTGAGATCTATTAGTAGTCACCTGTGGAACAGTAATGGCTATAAAAGGTTTTACTCTTTCTAGTTTTTTATGTGTTGATTCATGAAAGATAGCAATAGTAAAATAAATTTAGTAAGAAGCAAGAGAAAAGTGAAAAAAATATATAGGTCTTGACATGTCGAAAGCTGAAAAACGATTTGTATAGTGCCTTTGATCTCGAAATTTTTTTAAAAAGAACGGAAAAAAGGGCTGATTATTGGTCTTGTTGCTAGAGTTGGGCTACGTTTGGATTATTTCTGATGGATTTTTAAAGTCTAGCTTCCAATTTCTCTGAAAAATAGAGCCCAAAAAAGTTAATTTAGTTAAGTTCAAACTAGATTTATTAATCTAGTAAAAAATGTTTCTAGATTACATAACTTATATATAGTCTAGAAATTTCATAATTCTTATACTATTAGTAGTTAATAGATGCTTACAAAAGGAGGACAAATAAAATGATATACTCTAGGATTAAATTATGTAGAGTGTTGATATAATGATTTTAAGAGTATTAGAAGGGTGTTCGCACAATGCGACGAGACGGCATTTTACATTCAGCACGTGTTTCTAACATTTTGTTATTCTAGTAGTATTTTTACAAAAGCCTATTACGTTTTTTCTAAACCTTTATTAAAACACCAAATAAATGAGTTCTATATGACGGCTTTTACATTTACGCATTAATTTATTGTACCTTAAAGTTTAGATCAGTTAAGCAAAAACTTACACCAAAACGTTTAAAAATAAAAACAAGTTACAATTATAGTCTCAAAACGTTTTTAAACATGATAGATTAAAAGATATAGTTGAAATGTGAAAACAAATTAAGTTTTTTGGTTATTGGTAGATGATGTAAAATTTTATGTAGGTGTTAATAAGTGTAAGGTTATTAGGTAACTAATTGTAATGGATAATTTGTAAATAATGTTAAAAATAGTATTTTACTCTCAAAATTGGTTGTATATTATGCATTAAACAATATAAATATTTTTAATTTTATGATATTTTAAAATAGTTATCTCATATACTTTATATATATATAGTATAAATGATAGGTGTAAAGTAGATAGTGTAATATTTGTAGTGCTTAAATACTTGATTTTTCCGATAATTGTGATCCATTATTAAAACAATTCAAGAAGTTTGAATATTCAAATTTAATTATATTATGGCAACAACCAAATAGGTGTATTTGGTTTCTTATAAATTGAGACGATGGACTTTGCATAACGGTTTCTTATATACAAATTTAATTATATTTTGGCAACAACCAAATAGGTGTATTTATCGTTAGCAAGTTCTAACCATTTTGGCAACAAAAGCTACACATATATTATATATGGGACGTTCTAGAAGTATACAATATAAAAATTTTCTTCAAACTAGTTGAAATATTAGGTAAGGGGTTATATTAATCTAAAGGAACATGCATCCTCTCATTAATTTTCTTCAAGTGTCGTAGTCAATCAATATACAATATACATGACATATGTATTACTTAACAAAAACTTTGTGTATTATTTTATAGATGATACATGCATGCATGAAACTACACGTAGTGATGTTTTTATTAAGTGTACTAATAAATCAAAACATGTTGGAGTCACATGATAGTTTTTTAGCATGTCTATCTCATCCATTTGCAGAGAATTGAAGGGGCCGAGGGGGCTCTTTTTATCGTCGGTAGTGTTGCACTTTAGTCCGGTGGTGTAAATTTTGGTCCGGTAGCATAAATTTTTATATAGAACTAGAGTTTGCCTCCCCCTACAAATATAATTTTACCCTTGTCCCTCCTACGAGAATATTCAAACTCCACCACTGATTTCATCGACACTTCAACTTCATTCATTTGTCCTCACTAGAATGAATCTTATATATGTTAAATCCATATTTACTAAAGAAACATTTAAAAGTTATGTTGAATTCTTATTTTTAAGAATATAATTGATATGAAAATAGTTGTAAACATTTTTCTTAAATATTTTTCAGAATTAATTCAAAGATCATATAATATTGGAATCATAATTCGTTCACACACTCGTTATTCATGTGATACATGTTTACTCAACCTTTTAAAAAATGAGTTTTTTTATTCATTTATCTATTTATTAAAACTACATTTGCCCCAATTGTTCGTTTATATAATATCATTGAGATGACGTTCTAAATTTATTATAAATGTTATTGTTAGATGTGAATATATATAATTCTTCATACTATTATCTATACTAATAAATCAAAATCTCTAAAAGACATATGTCATTTTTTTAAAATGTTTACCTAGACTCCGCTAAAAATTTGGACACATGTCCTCAATACAATGGAAGTTATAAACTAATATATAAATATAGTTGACTTTTAAATACACATCATTATTACCTTAATCACATTAACTTTTTTCTAATAATAAATACAATGCTTCATTAAAAATATTTAAATTGGAGTTAACTTTGTTAAAATTTAATTTAATTTTTAGCTAATCATGATTAAAATTTAAGTACTTTAAACTCTTTAAGCAAATTTTTTAAAATATCAATATTCACAAAGTCAAATACAATTACAATGAATGATTACTAAGTTGAAAACAACATATCCGCTTCAATGTATATCATGATTTCATTTTTTAAATCTAGGTATGTTTTACTACCTCACACTCTCATACTCACAATTCCATGTTCCGCATAGGATGTTCATTATTTCAACCCATATAACACACGGGTATCTAATATGATATACTATCAAGTAACAAATATAATACGTTATTTGTACGTGTATTCTTTATTACTCAAGTTAATATAATTCTAAAATTACTGATTTCCTTAATTATTTTCACAATTACACCATTTATTTTAACTGTGATCATTATTTAAATTAACAAAATAAAAGTCATGATGAAGGTGCTTCAGTTAATTTCAAAGGAAAACTAATTTTTGAAATATTAGTTGAATTTGATTTTGATTAGTACACGGTTTAGACTAAAGTATTAATTAGAAAAAGACTATCTAGATAATATAAACCAACCACTTTGGGTATTTAAAGAAGGTGTTAACTTTTAATATTGAGACAAACAAGTTTCTACACACAAGTTATTTATTATTAATAAAAATAAATAATTGACATTGTTTACTTGTTTATCTTTCTTATAGTTTGTGTATCTAGAACAAGTTTCTTCTTACGTAATGAAATTCCTCGAATTATTAATGATGAAAATATAGTGTTGATAAAAGTTATATTCAAATATTTTACTATCCGTAAAGAATTTTCCACCATAAAGAATAATGTCGCGCGTCAAAAATGTTAATTTTATATATAGCAAACATCAAACATCCTTTCGAAGATAATGTTTGTAATTAAAGTCAAATTCCCTACGTACTTTTAAAAATGATGTTTGTGACGATACATGTTAAACCCGTCCCGGCCTGATCTGACCTACTCAATCCGGCCCGACCCAACCATGACTTGGGCTATCAAAGATGTTTAGGGTGTCAATCAAATTCAAACCTGATGAAAATACCAAGATATTTGGGATGGTATGGAGTCGGATAAATGGGTATGAGACATTGAGACGTGGTATGGGATTACTTTTTATTGTGTTTGCTGGTATGAGACGTGTATGGGATAACATGATATACATGTTGGCCGACCCATTTACCCGATTACATATGCTCGTTTAACCGATTATACATCCAAAATAACTTTTTATTTTATTTTATTTATTTCTTGTTAATTTACTTATATTATAATATCTCCAAGTTCCTTATTTTCAATTTCTCTATCATTCTTCAATCTTCTAATCTTCAATTTGAATAACTCGACAATCAAATGTTGGTTCTCCTTCGAACTCTAGTCATTATCGGGAGAGTGTCAGTGAGACAACAATAGATAGATTTGGTAAAAAAGAAATAGCGACAAAGACTTTAGGCGATATGTCGAAGAGATACCCAGCGATACCCAACGATACCGTGACTGATAAACACCCAATACATACTGGCGGATTTTAGGACAGGTATAAAACACACTTTTCTAATCGAGTATGAGATAGAAACAACCTAAACTCATCCCAAACCAGTTCTATTGACATCCCTAAAGATGTCACTAACTTACAAGATTTATTACGACTAGAAACCAAAATATCAAGGTTTGTTTTCACAAAATGTAAATCGATAAGATAGGAAGATGAAGCTAGTCCAAGAGTTCACAAATTCTTACTTGAAGTAATATGATAAAAATAAGTTGAGACTAAAGATGGATATGCTTAAAATAGCCACAACGTTTAGCCATTTTGATTTATTTATGCTAGCGAGTAAGTATGTAACGTTGATCTTTATCATGATTAGAGAGACATTATTTTATTGTTGTATCTAAAAACAAAAATTTTAACTTCTCTAAGACCGTAACTAATGGTGCCCCTAAATGACATCAATTTTGCTCATGTGGATACAATTGGAGTCTAAAGCTACTATATCTTAGTTAAAGAGGGTTTTAAACTAATGTTTAATCAAGCCCTTCACGAACGTTAAAAGAAATTAATGAATTTACTTGTATCATTTATAATAATCTTTAGCTAAATTAATTTGTATTTGCCTGGATGATATTTTAATTAAATAAACCTATACATATAGTGTAAGAGTAAAAAACCAATTTCTCGCCCCGTATGTTTTAAGTTTTATTGTTTTAACACGATTGGTAGCATGGATGAGAGGAAAAAAGGGACGACGACGAATTAAAATAGTGTAGTTGTTTTTTCTCATGTGGGCCAAGTCATGGACTGTTGTAGGGCTGTTTACGAACCGAACCAAATCAAACGCAGCTCCGCTCGAACTCGGTTCGGTTTTAAACCGAGCGGCTTGGTTCGGTTCGAATTTACGAATTCGAGCGCAAACTTCATGCTCGAACTCGGTTCGGTTTTAAACCGAGCGCTCGGTTTCGCTCGGTTTTGCTCGGTTTTGTTTGGTTTCGTGTTATAATTTAAAACAAAACTAATAATTAATTTAAAAGTTTTAAATTTTAAGTTCCAACCATAATATCTTCACCAATGCTTGTGTAAATGTTCTTTAAGAACCAAATTATAAAAAAAATCTAACATCAAGATATCACAATTAGGAACAACTGAACAATGTCAGGCTTCGAACAAAGTCAGACTTCAGACTTCAGACTTCAAAGGTTGATTGTCGAAGGCGGGATGCACGATTAGACTATTGCATGTCAGATTGCCGAAGGTCATGGTCGCATGTCAGAGGGTTGGAGGTCATGGGTTACTTGTCTGAGTGCCGAAGGTCAGCGCCTCGGCAGTCAGTAGGGAGGTGGGGGATACAGGGGACGACCGACAAGTGGTAATGGATAGAATGATGAAAGGATTTTGAAATGCAAAATGATGATTTGATTAGATAATTAAAACTTTATATTTAGAGTTGTTGATTTTTTAACTAAGTAATTAAAATAATGGTAGGTGGTAAATAATTAAATAGATTCATAATTATATAATATATAAAAACTAAATCTAAAAAGTTATTCGAGCGAAACCGAGCGAGCGACGAACGAGCGTACCTTTGCTCGTGCTCGGTTCGTTTTCAAATCGAACCGAGCCGCTCAGTTCGTTTAAAACCGAGCTAAAATTCGAACGAGAAAAAATCCGAACTTTTTTCGAACGAGTTTGAGCGAGTTTCGAACGCCGAGCTATTTAAACATCCCTAGACTGTTGGGCCATTTATGGTTTGGGCTTTCATATTTGGGCTATATTGGTTGGGTTTTCTTCTACTTATTTTAGCGTGAAAACAAACGAGTTCATATTAACTCGAATAAGCTCAAAATTTTATGCAGCCATCTAGCTCGAGCTTATTTTAATTGAGTTTTTTTTTTCTGCTTTTTTGAACGACAGAACTCTGTTTCGAAAAACATGTATCATATTAATCGGGTTCATCTATTTATTTTTCAGTCGAGATCACACTTTCAACCCCTTAAAAGAAACCTATTACTAAAAAATTCTTTAGACTCAACTTTGAACTTTTAATTGAACTTTCAACTCTGTTTTTATTAATTGAGCTTTTAAGAGTGGGTTACTTGTCACAAGCATTACTTGTTTGATATGTCTTTAAGTAGGGCTGCAAACGAACCGAACGAACATGAACAAGGCCTTGTTCGTGTTCGTTCGTTAAGAAAATAAACTTGTTCATGAACTGTTCACGAACACTTACCGAACGAGATTTTTTGTTCGTGTTCGTTCATTAAGAAAACAAACATGTTCATGAACTGTTCACGAACACTTACCGAACGCAAATGAACATACACAAATGCAAACGAACACAAACAACCGTTCATGAACATGACGAACACAAAAAAACTCATAAACACAAACGAATACAAATTATTATAGATTTATTTTAGAATAAAATTTATATTTTTTATTACAAACATTACACAAAATCAATAAAAATAAATAAGTAGTTAACATAAATACCAAAAAATACTTGATCTAATAGTCATAAAAATAACTAACACAATAATTAAGAATATAAACGAACACCTTAACGAACATAAACGAACGTTCACAAACGAACATTAATGAACATAAACGAACACATTATCGAACGTTCACAAACATAAATGAACGAACGCGGCTTGTGTTCATGTTCGTTCATTTAACTAAACGAACAGAATTTTCTTGTTCATGTTCGTTCATTTACTAAACGAACGACCATAAACGAACTTCCCGACGAACGGTTCACGAACTGTTAGCTGAACGTTCAGGTCATTTGCAGCCCTATCCCTAAGAGACGTCCTAGTGATAAGTAATGTAACTCACGATTAAAAAGTTAAGGTTTAAATATTATAAGAGGCAGATTGTGATGTATTTATATTAAAAAATCTATTCTTTCAAATATAATAACTCATATAATATAATATCAACCGTTTTTATGATTTCATCTAAATAGATATAATAGTAGTAATAACAATAAATTAAATCCCGTGAATGTTGGATGATCTTTAGCACAAATTTATCACCCACCATATATGCATATTCATTTCACCTGAAAATAACATAATAATATAATATCTTCTCTTCAATTCCTCCAAAAAACTTGTGAATCTAGCCTGCAAAATGGATCAAAAGAACAAGAATTCAAAAAAACCAACATATTCAAAATTCTCCCAACAAGAGCTTCCTGCATGGAAACCAATACTATCCCCTGGATGGGCCATTGCATCATTCATCACCATCGGTACCCTTTTCATCCCCATCGGTCTTCTAGCGTTGGCGGCATCCGATAGCGTCGTGGAGATCATCGATCGTTATGACGAAGGTTGTGTTCCCGACGACTTTAGCAACAACGCCGAATCATTCATTCAAAATCCCGACGTTAAAAAGACATGTATAAGGACATTGAAAGTGCCTAAGAAGATGGTTGCCCCAATCTTTGTGTATTACCAACTTGAAAATTTCTACCAAAATCATCGACGGTAATATGATCCTTCTTTGTGTTTTTCGTGTTCATGTTTCGGTTGTTTAGGGTTTTGGTTTGTTTTTAGGTATGTAAAAAGTAGAAGCGATAAGCAATTGCGCGATCCTGAGGATGAAGATGAAACAAAGAGTTGTTACCCCGAGGCAAACACCGCGGATGACAAACCGATTGTTCCTTGTGGATTGATAGCTTGGAGTTTATTCAACGACACATACAAGCTATCAACACGCGAAAAAGCGATACCAATCGATAAGAAGGGCATTGCATGGAAGAGTGACATGGAAGCCAAGTTCGGGTCGGATGTATACCCGAAAAATTTCCAAAAAGGAGTGTTGATTGGGGGCGCGACGCTTGATGAACGCAAACCCGTATGTTTTCTTAGGGTTTCTTTAATAAAAACATAATCTTGATTTATGTTTAGGGTTTGATTGTGTTGTTTTGTATATGATTGCATGCAGTTGAGCGAGCAAGAGGATCTTATTGTGTGGATGAGAACCGCGGCTTTGCCCAAGTTTAGAAAGCTATACGGAAAGATAAACACGGATATAGAGGCGCATGATACGATCAAGGTTGAAGTAGAGAACAACTACAATACTTATAAGTTTGGTGGTCGGAAGAAGCTGGTTCTTTCGACCACCACATGGATCGGTGGTAAAAATGATTTTCTTGGGGTGGTTTATGTTACGGTTGGTGGTATATGTTTATTTATGGCCATAAACTTTATACTTTTGCATGTTTTCCGTCCGAGACGCCTGGGAGATCCGTCGTATTTGTCTTGGAACAGAAATCCAGTTGGGTGAGATGACTTATATAGTACATGTATAGCATAGTGTATGTAAATCATATATCTAACAAGGTTTTTGTGTTTATTGATTAAGCAAATTTTCTTTAAAATGATTTACAACAAATATTTGTTTCATAGATCTATGCATATGTTCAAATGTAACCCTTTTAAGTTATAACAAAAAGTTTAGAAATTTGTTGCAACTTTTGACTAGCTACATATATGATCTTGTAACATTAGTGCCTGTATAATTAGGTAAAGATTTCAAGCTCAGGACGAATGGGTCAAACAATTGATTAAATAAATATTTAGTAAAGCTAAATTAATAAATTATTCGTGGATGGGTCAAACAATTGATTAGAATGGTTTTATGTTAGGTTGACTACAACTTCATATTAACTTATTATACATTAATTCCGTGTTTTATATAATTAATAGTAAAATTTACTCTTAGCTTGACCTTTTAATATTCAACCAATGTTATGGAGATCGGATCGGACCGGCCGGTTCGACCGGATATCGATCCGGTGGCCGGTCCGGTCTGCTATGATTCGTCTTTATGGGGTCGAACCGGCCGGTTCTTCCCGAACCGGTGGTTGAACCGGTTTTTGTTTTTTTTAATAAGTAAAAACGAGATGTTAAAGCATAAATTAGTACGCTTGATATACAAATATAGTTAATTTATATATATATAATATACAAATATAGTTAATTTTTATATATAACTATAAAATACATATAAATCACATATAAATTACTTATATTTAATTACATATATAAATATAGTTAATCCGGTCCGACCACCAAACTAGTAAGGCGTCTGGTTCGACGTCCGATCCGAGTCTGAAAACATTGATTTTAACCATATTAATTTCTAAGTATGTTTATGTTTAGTGTTAACTTTTATTTTATTTGATTTTTAGTTTAGAAATTTTAAAGTTTATTCAACTATCTACAATGAAAATTATTTAACCGAGTTTAACGACTAAAGATTATCTACTACTCCTATATAATAGATAACTTTGGACAAAAAGGTCATTTCACCCCCCTCGTTTGTAAGACGTGCCTCTTCCTTTCTCCCCACCACCGTTACCCTACAATCAAACACCGGCCACCCCGATCGACCTATCCCAGCCGCCATTTGCAGCTTCCCCTGGGAACGCAGACGGATGTGGCCTTCAATGGGCTGACCGTTACTACTGAAGACTTCATTCTCCTCTCCCAAACATCGCCCATATTATTCAGTGCGCACCCATCTGCAATTCCACAATCGACATCATTACAAACACAAAGGTATGACTTCTGACCCCCATTCCCTGAGTTACCTTCAATTCCAATTTCACCCATTAAAAGTTTCTTCCTTTTCGCTTTTGTTCAATGTTTGATTCGTAGATCAGTTTGTTTCTTGCTGGTCAATGTTTCATCTGTAATTCCACCATCGACATCATCTGAAACACAAAGGTATGACTTTTGACCCACATTCCCTGCCTTACCTTTAATTTCAATTTCACCCATTAAAATTTTCTTCCCTTTTGCATTCGTAGATTAGTTTGTTTCTTGCTGGTCTATGTTTCTGAGGTTCTGTTTTGTTCATTTTATCTCCTTAATAGGTGATTAGGTGACTAATTGTTCAAATTCTGGTGATCCACCCAGATGCAAGTTTATGTGTCTTTATTTGTGTTCATATGCACTGGCCTAAGCAAACAATTGCTCGTGATTAAGCAAACAAGTACATGTTATCAATTATTCAGTCTATTCTACTACCAAAATGTTTAAATTAACTAGGAAAATCAATGTACTTTTGCTTCTGAAAATTGGGTTGTGAATTAAATTATTATATTCAATGTTCATTCATTTGATGTTATGTTCTAAGTGAACCCACATCATAAATGTAATTTACACCTATATTTTTTATTTGTTTTGACCCTTACCCATCCTACCCTTTTCACCATTTCTGGTCATGGAACATGGCTCTAACTTGAATTTGGACAGTTTTCTTGCTTTATGCTTCTAAAATTTCCTATGTCATGGGCAGCTGACGTGCTAAGTGATGCCCCATGAGCATTGCTATTTTTTGCAATCTAAATGAATATGGAGTGCATAACAAACTGTTGAAACATGCTCACTTGTGGAGAGCATGTTGCAACTTGAGCCTACAAAAATATATAAGCAACATTTGAAAATTTCATGAAATACTTATGATTTTAGCATGCTAAGGTGTCCACTGTGTTATCATATTAGCAGCATCAACTATCGAGTACCCATCCATTTCATAATCAGGGTTATTTAGTATATGTCATTGGGAGTTTATAATATTTGTTACATCTCAAATGATACTATATATATTTGACTAATTGCTTCATAGGTTGTGGTTGTCATCGGGAATGGATCAAGTGTATACGACGTATCAAGAGAGTTACCACTAGCCTAAGAAGTTCATCTATCCTCTAGATCACCGGATGCTAAGGTCTCAAAACTTGACAAATACACAACTGTATGGCAGCATTCCAAGGTAATCTGATAATAATTTTAATTTCTTAGAAATGCAAAAATTTTGATATGGTTTGTGTTATTTTGTTAGTTGTTTTAGTGGTTTGCCTTTTTAGTGTTGATTTTCATTATAATCACTCTATTATATTAACAATTGAGCATATTAATTTGTGGTTGAAAGTTGTTTTTAAAGAAGGATTGTTGTTCGCAGTCATTACAAAGGTTTGTTGTTCACGGTCATTACTGTAGCTCATGGATTTCATGCTATCTCAAGCCTTAGATGCCTTAAATCGATCTTCAAATCATAGACACTCCTTAATAGGATCGGACTTTGCTACAACCTACGTTATTAGAAATTAAGTATCTTGTTCTAAAGAGGTACATGATTCATACTTCAATACACATGTGTCTGGTTATTTTTAGGCCTTTTTTTTGTACTGATAAGATTGATTTCGTTTAGCTCTATCATGTGCTGAAGTAACATTTTAGGATTAAATACTGAGTTGTAGTAATCAATCGAAATCCCTTCAAAATTTATGCAGAAACGAGTTAATTTGTTTTCCTTCGTAATTGAGACATGTTTTAACATTTTAGTTTTAATAGGCAAAACAATAACTTAGTTTTTGATAACCAGATCATTTTATTTTCTATCCTATATGAAGTCTTCCATGGCATTGTGAAGCATGTGCTACGCTGCTACCTGCACATAACTCATATAAAGCCAAGCTTGCAAAAAGTGGTTATTTTTTATCTGTGTGTTCAGTTATTTTAAGTTGACCAATGATCAAAGATTGTTGTTTTAACGGACAGAAAAAAGGACGATAAACACCTAGATAGTTACATGTGGCTGGTATAAAGGATATGCCACAAGTAATACTACAGGAGAAAGATCATGCCCGTAAAGCTAGAAAGCTTATGGGCAAGAACAATGCTAATCTATGATACATCATGTAAGGCATAACCAAAGTAGATAAGCTTTCGCACAAATCGGATAACCATCTTTGTATTCACCACCTCTTATGTTATATAGTTTGGTGATTACCATGAACCAAAGTAGATAAGCTCTTTTGATATAGAGTTTGGTGATTACCCGAAAGAAATTTGACTACTAACATCTGCTTTATAGTGGCTTCTTTTGATGTGGTTAAAATTGTAGTGCTCCTACCTAAGTTTAATTTCTTATTTCACTTTATAGTTTAATTATTAAGGATGATCATGACATGCAAATTTGTGTACCATAGATTGGTATTTAGCTAGAAAAGATGATACATGCATATACTTTTTTCATATCAGTTGCAAGAATCAAACCAGAGCTACCGTTAAAATTGATTATGTTATTATATTTACTCTTATTATGATCAATGAAAATATTACCTTCTGTGAAATGAATTTCTTTATGCATTTTAATGTATTATTTTTTCATTTGACATATAATTTGATGATATGCTTATATAATTACGCTTTAATAAAACTATAATTGTTGAGATTCCAATTAGTTATAACCCAACAACCCTCTACATGTACTCTTTGTAACAATTAAAACAAAGGTAGACCAAACTAACAAAGGTACTATACAAATGTATCATAGGATGTTGATAAACTAACAAAAACAAGTATTACGTTGCAGATAATAACTTCACTTGAAGCTTAGCGGACACTTTATCCTCTTTAACACAATTATGTGCCTTGTAAGCTTTCTTAGTTATATATTTTCTTATATTAGAGGTTTTCATACTTTCATGTATACATATTACTACGTCAATTTTGATTATGTTTTATCTCAAACGGGTCAAGCCAAAAGGTTAGTTAAGTGGGAATATGTTAAATGGGTCTATTAGTTTTCATTTCCAAAGTCTTCCAAAGTCTTTTAAAAGAACAGGCTTATAAAAGGACGACATGTGAAACAGGTCGCAAAGAGTGGAAGTCACATAGACGTGTTTATTTACATGTTATGAACTGGCTACCGGTGAGGTAGACGGTTGAGATTAAAGGCTTATAAAGAACACGACATGTGAAACAGGTCGCACAGAGTGAAAGTCACATAGACGTGTTTATTTACATGTTATGAACTGGCTAAATTGATTATTCAAACAACTTAGGTGCTGGAGTTATTTTTCCTTAAAGAACATAAAAAATTACAAGTAGAGTGTTTATGGGAGAAATACCCAATTTCTTTGAAGGCCTAGCCTAACTGCTTTGGTCAATTTGAAAGATCCATGATCTTGAAACAATCGCTTTTTTTTCCTTTTTAATTTAGTCCATATTTTGATCACCTTTTGATTATGTTTTGTTTTTATTTTTTCCTTTTGCAGAGATTTTTCTAATAACAGATTGAATGGAGAATGACCTTTATTCTTAGAAAGTCTGTCTTCTTTAACTACCTTGTGAGTAATCATCTTATCAAGAAAAAAGATTTTATAACACTTGCATAGATAATTGGCATTTATTGCGGCAGAAAAAAAAAGCTGGTCAGGTTATATATCAGGTCAAATTGGCTTCTAATCAAACAACTAACTTCTTCTATGGGTCAGGCTGAGCCCACCTGAAAAATATTTTTTCAAAGAAAATAAAAATTCATTACAAATAATTAGTATCTCAAAGATGTTTACAATATAAATTATACCATTTATCTTTATGAGTGAAACTAACATGTGTGTCCAGTCATTTGTAAAATAAATAACATGTGTGTGCAGCTATTTGTAAAATAAATAAGCTTTTAGGAACTTTAAAGTTTTGATGTTGTTGACTCATTTAGTAGCACAGGGGGATTGCAAAATTTTGGATTTAAATCTGTTCATGAAAATTGTTTCAGTATTTGTGAAATCTACATTACAATTCAATGAAGTTAGAAAATGTACTTTTTTACATTTTGACAGGGCCATTTATTTATTAAAAGAACCTATAATAACAACAATTTGTTTCACTTGACATTTGTTTAACAAATGACTTGTTTGACCCATGAAAGTCAAACTACACAGCTCATAATGTTCATATCGATTTATTATGTGCCTCTGCATCTAGCACTGGGTAGACCTCATACAATAATTGTCCTAGCTCTACCGTATCTTTTGTTTCATTTCTTCTGCAATAATAACAAACACTTCTTTGATTATGGATCTACTACCAGAAATTCAATGCGTAATCTCAGCATTCAATGTTTATACACACATAACTAAACATTTCCCCTTTGCTCCACAGATCCTCAAACACAACATGGATGGTACAGTCAAAATGCATCCAAAATACAGTCGGTACGCAACGCACAATCCCCCCCTCCCCCCCCCCCCCCCCGTTTTAGCACATACTACCACGCTACCTATGTCATTATTAGATAAAAAATTTACACCATCGCTACTCAGGCAAGCAGGAGAAAAAAAGGCCACCACCTAATTTGCCTACCGAAGATTTGAAGGGCCACAAAGCAGCCACGAATGAAAGAAAGAAATACCCCAAAACAACACCAACCGGTACGTGCAAATCACCTCTTACCATGCAGCTTTATATAAACAATATATATTTTTGCATACATATATACACATACATGTATCTATATGTAGCCACACATATACACACTCAACAACACTCATTGCATGTGACATTAATACTTACTAACCAAAAATTCTTTTGTCTCAGCATCCCCTTCTCAGCAAAAAGCTACACCATAACTTTCAGTTTTCTCAAAAGACATTGCCTTTTGGATTATGGAATATATATTCGCTTCTATGTTTACTAAACCAATGTGTTCCCCTACCTACGCACGGCCGCATCATAATTCGCAACCCTAAAACAACAAAATAATCATTTTAACTCTTACGCCACGTTCACAACTACAACGTACCCTTCATTCATTTAAAATGATGCATGCGCCGCAACGCGCGCGGGCACCGACTAGTTACTATATATATTTTAGCCATCAGTTTGTTTTTTTTACTTTAGCTACTAAAGTTTAGGATATAGAATGTAACCACAGAAGTTTAGTATTTTTGGTTATGTTGTCAAACTTTGATTTTATGAATCTCGACGAGTAGACACATAATGGTCAAAGTAAGCAGCATTGTGTTTGGAAAAATTGACTGGACTCTGTCGCGCAACGCATGACTTTGACCACACAAGTTTATATGAAATTTTGATTTTTCAAGCTTGGCCACTAAAGTTTAGTATTTTTTGAATTTACCACAAAACTTTGATTTATGATTTCTAACGAGCCGAACAGATAACCTCCAACATAATGCATTGTTGCGTGTGAAAAAATTGACGGGATTCCAGCCGCGTAGTGCAGGGAGGAAAAACTAGTTAGTATTATTATACTACTAAATATATTTTAAATGATTAATAAACAAATACATCTAATATTACTTTTAAATCTACACTATCGTTTCTTATAAGATTCAAACATCACCTTATAGAAAGAGTATCATTACATACACATCAAATTCTGATGTCACTTTGATATCATCATGTTATTTCTCTTCCTATACTCATTTAGCTAATTACATGCCTTTAATATATTATTCAAATACGAATATTTGAAAACTTTTTATTACTTAATAAAAAGTTAGCAAAGGAAAATACTAAAAGTCCTTAAAAGTGCAATATCTTTTTTTTAAAGAAAGAAATAGGAAGCCACTTGTGTATGATATATGTAAATATTTTGTAAGTTGAGTTTGTGATTGATTGTTCATGGATTCCAAATATTATTCTAATAATGATGTGCTATCTTCTATGTCTTTTTCTCCCAAATCTCCAAAGGGAAGATGATTCGAATCCCTCTTTGCTAAAAGAAGGCAGTTAGATATACTTTTTATTTTATATTATTGTGACACTTAAACTTTGAAAATCTAAGTAATGGACAATTGAATTGATTATGCCATATTTTCGGTGGTAAAATACACTTTCGTATTGTTTAAGAAAAAGATCGACTCTAATTGGTCATTAATTAATTGGATGAGAATGTGGCAATGTTTGATTTTATTATTTTCTCTTCTATTTTGAAAAGAGGATTTAGTTCATGAAAATAAAAATGAAAATGATTAGACTAAAGTTGTTTATACTTAGTTTCATTCTGTATAGGGGATTAAAATACGGGTGAAATGAGACTGATTTCTAGATTTTATTAATTTTAATGATTTAAATGATCGCAACCATGGTTTATTTGTTGGAGATCCAAACATATTGGTTTCGTAATTTGCTTTAAAATTTGAAAATGACTTAATTGGCTGTTTGGTTGATTGGTTGTTTAATCTTTATTGTACATAGGGGTGAGTGGAACTAGGGACCAACCAAAGACTAAAAACCATTAAAAACATGAATCAAGGACCTGGCTCTATGCTCGGTTGGCGTCAAAAATGTAAATAGTAAAGGCGCATGTGTGCTGTTTAATTTGTTACAGGTGGCTAACTCTTTGTTTGTGCAACAAATTCCAACCGTCACACCTCTCAATTCTTTGTTAAGGCTTGTGTTGCTTACGTAGATTGTGGGTTTCCTAAGTTGCGTACTTAATTTACTTTATTGTTTGGATCGATCAAAGTCATTTTTCATTTGGTGTCATGGTATGACATTTGATAAACCTTGACAACTTTCTTTGAACCAAAATGGCAATGCATGTGTGGAATTAGGGTGTGACGGGGTATGTCAAAGAGGAATGCTACTATCTTAAGCAAAAAGGAGGTTGGTTAAGGTCCCATGGATGCATTTGGTACGCATGAATAAAGGACGAAATGAAATGAATCATTGATGATGAATGAAAAAAATAAATGTTTGGTTGGTGAATGTAATGGAATAAACCGTTACATAGTTGATTCTATTCCCTTAACTTCATTTCATCCACCCTCTTTCTTTTCATTCATTCCTTCTTCTATTCTTAGTTACCGACACCACTCACTCACCCACCCACCACAATAACCACCATCGGCCACCAAGATCGATCGTAATCGGCCACCACCACCACCAACGTTCATAGCCACCACCACCATCACTAGCCACCAAGATCAGTTTCCATTGGCCACTACCACCACCACCACAACCACCAATCACCACCGGCCACCACCTTCAATCACCATCACCCACCATAAACACCACTGTCGTTTTGGCTACCACCACCACCAATCACCATCGGCAACCACCACAAGCCACCAACACCAGCTACCCCAGCACCACAATCACCAGCACTGTCACCACTGTAACATCTCGTATTTTTTGTTAATTAAAAGTTAATCTCGTTTATTCTTATAAGGGCCATTGTTGTCAATCTTGAAATTCATTGGTTATTTATGCATATTCCTTAATTGTCATTAAATTTTAATATATGAATGTCAATAAAAAAATATTAAATCAAACGATAATAATAATAATAATAATAATAACTAAAATACTAATAGTATAAATAATAACAATTAGTAACTTATAAAGTTTAAAACAAAAGAAAAGAATAATGTTTAAAATTTAAAGTTTATTTAAGTTGAGGGGGTGTTTTGTTAATTTTGGAAACTTTAAATAAGAGTTTAAAGCTGAAAATGATTCAAAATGAACTAGAGGGACCATTTGTGTAATTAATGAAAACACAAACCAACCCCCCTTCTCCTACCTGATTTTCCGGCGGGAGCTCCGGCTAAGCTCCGGCCGGGCTCCGGCCACCTCATAAACGACAAAAATTGGTCGTTTCTTCATCCCGAAACCGTTTCGAACCCCTCTAGAACACGATCCGAACCCAAAGGTCTCAATTGGTCGTTTATGAATAATACTAATTTTTTATAAATGTTATTTTTGTTCTATATTTTATAATATAAGCAAATCGTTCCACGAAAATATAATTGGTTTCGTTTGTTAAATATAATTGACAAAACCCCCCAAACCTCAAATAGAACCCTAGCTCATAATATTCGTTAAACTTAATATTAAACTTTAACCTTGTGTGTAAATATATTTAGGTGCCTTGTGATGTTTCATTTTGGAACAACGTTTATTACCAATCTTATTAATCTTCATCATATACTTATTTACCATGTGAGTTTTCCTTGGCCCTTTTTACATTTTCACACTATTTTGGGGTGAAACATGATACTTATAAACGTTTGAGACTTGTAAAGCATTTGCAATTCACCTTTATATTTTTTTCATGGTTATTTGTGTGTTGTAAGTGATTATATGAGATACATAGTTTGTTTACAATCATTAACTATTGCTAGCCTGGCGACATCTTAGATCTTTAGGCCTGACAAGCCTATTTGGTGCTAAAGTCGATGTATTGCCGACTCCTGATGACGTATGCTTGTTCATCATAGGAACCAAATACACTTAGCCAATCTTATATACTTGTAATCAAGTTGAGGTTTGGTTGTAACGATATGTGTTCTATAACCTTACTAACTTATAACCTATGACATGAATTGCTACTTGTAACCTTGTTATTATTATGTATGAAAACCTTGGAAACTCACCAACTATTTATAGTTGACCTTTATTTTTATCATGTTTCAGGTAACCTCCAGTTTAAAGTGGTCTTTTGAAGCTTGCATTAAAACTAGGGCGTGGACCTAGTTAAATAAATAAAATGTTATGTTATGTTTTGATTTATGTTTGAACATATTTCATGTTTGAGACTTATGTTTGTATTTCCTTTTGAAACTTATAATATTAACATTTACATTTAAATATAGCGTTATGTGGTTGTAAACAATCTTAACCCTCACATCTCAACGTTTCCGCCGTCAAGGTTGGGATGTGACAGATTGGTATCAGAGCCCATAACTATAGGGATTTAGGTTATTAGAAATAGTGACCTAGACTATAGCTTATGCATGAACCTCATAGAATAATATTTATATTCTTGGAATTATATATATTGTTTGCATGCTACATAATGATATGCCATACTTATGTGCAACTTGATGCCTTAGCATAGGTTGCCTTGTAATTGTTTAAACTTTGTTACTTGTCTCCCTAAACTTAACTTTGACTCTTTGACTCTCCCCGATAAATGAAACTTCTTAATCTTATTCTCGTCAACACATGGAAACTTATGCTTATGCTTATGATTTGGATCTTTAGACGTTATGTATGATCTATATAAATCTCATCGAGGTTTTGATTTCATGAGCCTAAGAAATTTGTGTGACACATAGACACCTGTATTCTGGATTTCCTGGCAAAAGGCCCTCGGGCTAAGGCGAGCATATCGCATAAATCCTACGGGACTAGTTATGCTTACCTGGGGATTTCTGGGATGAGTGATAAACTATGATGAACATACACAAATTCCTAAGGCGAATGGGTCAACTTACCTTGACGTGTCAACGTTTCCAAATGGTAATGCGTTATCAAATGGAACCATTCCATGTGCCTTACAACTCTTGTCGTATCCTTGTTGAATTATAATTCTTGTTATTCTTTTTCCCGTATCTAACTCATTTTGCATATTCGAGCATGTCTTGTCATCATGGAAAGCATGGAAGTTCCGATCGTAAGCTAGCCGCCATGATTGCCCGACAAATGGCTGCTGTCATCCCGACCATGATTGCTGAACTCAATAGCACTTTAATGACCAACTCTAGCAACAACGGTCATGGGGAGAATAGTGCTAACCAAGGGCGCAACAACCAAACTTGCACTTTCAAGCACTTTAGCTCTTGCAAACCCACTAGTTTTAGTGGCAAGGAAGGAGCCACTGGTCTTCTTGAGTGGTTCGAGAGCATGGAAAACACTTTTGTCAACTGTGAGTGTCCCGAGGCACTCAAAGTTCGTTATGCCACTAGCATGCTCCAACAAAGGGCTCTCACCTGGTGGAATAGCGAGAAGAGAAATCGTGGGGCCGATGCTATTCTGGCACTTACTTGGGAAGAGTTCAAAAACATCGCCATCGCGAAGTTCTGCCGAGAAGCGAGTTACAAAAGTTGGAAGAGGAATTCTGGAATTTGAAGCAAAACGATGGTGATCATTTGGCCTACTCAACTAGGCATCATGAGTTGAGTATATTTCTGCCTCACATGGTCGACATTGTCCCCCGCAACATCGAGAAGTTCATTAAGGGTGTACCACCCCAAATTCAAGATGCTGTGGTGGGTAGCTGACCCCAACTTTAGAAGAAGCCATTACTATCACCGCTCAACTCACCGAGAACCATATACGAGCGGGCACCATGTCTGTGAAGGGTGCCAAGAAGGTGGAAAAGATGGCTACCGAGGCCGTTAAGGAGTCCAAAGCTGAACCGTCTAACAACAACAACAACAACAAGCGCAAGTTCACCCCGGCACGCAACTATGCCGTGGCTGCACCCAAACAACCCCAAAGACAACTTGTACCTGTGGCTACACCTGTGGCACAAGTGTTTGGGGCTAGGGCTTATGTTGGTCCTCAGCCTATGTGCAACACGTGTAGGTATCATCATCCGGGGAATCAACCATGCCGCATCTGCACCTTATGCGGTAAATATGGTCATTTGGTGGTGACTTGCCACCGTGCACCTAACAATGCCTCCGTGGTCACAAACTGTGTTTGCTACAACTGTGGGGAACCTGGTCATTTTCGCCCACAATGCCCTCGTCTTGTGGGTAATGTTCCACAAGCCCGAGGACGTGCTTTCAACATCAACGCAAATCAAGCACACAACAACGATGTGGTGAATGGTATGTTAGCTTACCTTTGACTTGTGTGACCTAATTCTTTTCATGTGTAAACTGAATCGTTAAATACCTTTAAAATTTAACAGGTATGTTCCTTATTAATAAAACTTATGCCTATGTCCTATTTGATTTTGGAGCTGATAAAAGTTTTGTTTCGTTAGAGTTTGAACCCATACTTGCTAAGTCACATATGAAACTAGAAAGGCCTCTTACCGTTGAAGTTGCCGATGGAGAACCGATCACCGTTGATGTCATATTCGTGATTGTATCTTAAGTCTTGACACGCATGATTTCCTTATCGATCTTATTCCCATGAAACTTGGAAGCTTCGACGTCATCATTGGTATGGATTGGTTAGCCAAACACCATGCCGAGATCATTTGTTTCGAGAAGTGCATCCGTATACCGTTACCTTCCAGTGATACCTTGAAGGTGTTCGGTGAAAATCTTCCAAAGGACTTAAACTCATGTCTTGCACTCAAGCCCGAAAATGCTTAAGCAAAAAGTATATGGCTTTCTTGGCTTACGTGGTCAACACGAAAGTCAAAGGGAAAGAACTTAAGGATGTCCTGATCGTACGGGACTTTCCTGAAGTATTTCCCGATGACCTTAGTGGTTTACCTCCCTTGCGTGAAGTTGAGTTTAAAATTGACTTGATACCAGGAACAAACCCCGTGGCTAAGTCACCATATCGACTTGCACCGTCTGAAATGCAAGAACTCTTTAGTCAACTTCAAGAGCTATCCGAGAAGGGTTTCATCCATCCTAGTTCTTCGCCTTGGGGTGCACCTGTTCTTTTCGTGAAGAAGAAAGATGGATCGTTTCGTATGTGCATCGATTATCATGAGCTTAACAAGCTTACCATCAAGAATCGTTATCCTCTTCCTTGCATCGATGACCTGTTTGATCAACTTCAAGGAGCAGCTATATTCTCGAAGATTGATCTACGTTCTGGATATCATCGATTACGAGTTCATGATGATGACATCCCAAAGACCGCGTTCCGTACCCGTTATAGGCACTATGAGTTTATGGTGATGCCTTTTGGTTTAACCAATGCTCCTGCTGTCTTCATGGATCTCATGAACCGGGTATGCAAGCCTTATATAGACAAGTTTGTGATTTTTTTCATTGATGACATACTTATCTACTCTAAATCCAACACCGATCATGAATTGCATTTGAGATTGGTTCTTGAGTTGTTGAAGAAAGAGCAATTGTACGCGAAGTTCTCGAAGTGTGACTTCTGGCTCGAGGAAGTTCAATTTCTAGGACACGTGGTGAATAGCCAAGAAATTCACATTGATCCTGCAAAGGTGGAAGCTGTGAAGAATTGGTGTGTTCCTACGACTCCTACCGAAGTTCGTTCTTTTCTTGGTCTTGCTGGTTACTATCGGCGATTCATTACTTTTCAAGGATCGCGAAACCACTCACTTCTTTGGCACAAAAGAATAAACCGTTCGAGTGGGGTTCCGAGCAAGAAGAGCTTTTGAAGCGTTAAAGCACAAGTTGTGCAATGATCCTATCTTGACCCTACCCGGTGGAAATGACGACTTCACCGTGTATTGTGATGCATCTAAACAAGGCCTTGGTTGTGTTCTCATGCAACGAGGGAAGGTCATAGCTTATGCATCAAGACAATTGAAGGTTCACGAGGGGAATTACACAACACACGATCTCGAGCTTGGTGCTGTTGTATTTGCTTTGAAGATTTGGAGGCACTACCTGTATGGTACGCAATGTATAGTCTACACCGATCACAAAAGCCTTCAACACGTTTTCAATCAAAAAGATCTCAACATGAGACAACGTCGTTGGGTGGAGTTGATTAGTGGTAATGATTGTGACATACGTTACCATCCTGGTAAAGCAAATGTTGTAGCCGATGCACTAAGCCGAAAGATTCACAACAAGATGATCTCATTCCAAGAAATTCGCGATCGACGTCAATGGTTTGACACTTTGGGTGAGTTCGATACTGAGATCCGACTAGATGTCAACGAGACTACCGTATTGCTACAAAACTTGATAATAGATAGTGACATCGAGTCTAGTATTTTGGAGGCTCAACAAGTGGTGCAACAAGAAGGAAGAATGAAGGATGAGCTGGAGCCTAATCTTTTAACCCGATTGGAAACGAAACCCAATGGGTTGATGTACTTTGCAAATCGAATTTGGATTCCAAATCGTGATAATCTTCGTACCTTTATCATGAATGAAGCTCATCAAACTCGTTATTCTATTCATCCTGGTTCCGACAAGATGTACATGGATTACTTGAGCAACCCGAGATCCCTATGTGGAAGTGGGAACACATATTCATGGACTTCATAACTAAGCTACCCCAAACTTCTTGAGGACATGATAGCATATGGGTGATCGTTGACTGATTGACCAAATCGGCACATTTTATACCCATACGTGACACTTACAAGACATCAAGGTTAGCCCGTATATACGTTGATGAGATTGTAATCGTCATGGGGCACCTCTGCACATCATATCCGACCGAGACGCTCGTTTCACTTCGCATTTTTGGTCGTCTACGCAAGAACTCTTGGGTACTCAATTGGACCTAAGCATGGCTTACCATCCTCAAACTGATGGTCAAACCGAGCGAACGATCCAAACCTTGGAGGATTAGCTACGCCTGTGTGTTCTTGACTTTGGTGGTGATTGGGATACGCATCTACCGCTCGCGGAATTTTCGTATAACAACAGTTATCACATGAGTATCAAAATGGCACCATTTGAAGCACTTTATGGTCGTAAATGTCGTTCACCGATCTGTTGGACCGACATTGGTGAAAACTTCATCACTGGTCCTGAACTTATACAAAAGACGACCGATAAAGTTTCCATCATCCGCAAGAACCTTGAAGTGGCGAGAAGCCGTCAAAAGAGCTACGCTGATAAGCGACGTAAGCCATTAGAATTTCAAATTGGGGATATGGTTCTTCTAAAGGTCTCACCGTGGAAAGGTGTTGTCCGCTTTGGAAAGAAGGGCAAACTGGCTCCAAAGTTTGTAGGACCTTTCAAAATCCTGAAAAGGATTGGGAAAGTGGCTTATAAACTGGAGTTACCTTCCGACCTTAGTGGAGTTCATCTTGTGTTCCACGTTTCAAACTTGAGGAAATGCTTGGCCGACGAAAGTCTGTATGTTCCACTGGAAGATATCCAGATCGACGAGTCATTGCATTTTGTCGAGAAACCTGTTGAGATCATGGATCGCATAATGAAGAAGACTAGAACCACAACAACCCCAATCGTCAAGGTTCGTTGGGAAAATAAACGTGGCGCTGAATTTACTTGGGAACGTGAGGAGCACATGAAGAAGAAATACCCGTTCTTATTTGTATAGTTTCATTTCTTTTAATTTTGGGACGAAATTCTTTTAAGTTGGGGAGACTGTAACATCTCGTATTTTTTGTTAATTAAAAGTTAATCTCAATTATTCTTATAAGGGCCATTGTTGTCAATCTTGAAATTCATGGGTTATTTATGCATATTCCTTAGTTGCCATTAAATTTTAATATATGAATGTCAATAATAAAATATTAAATCAAACGATAATAATAATTATAATAATAATAATAATAATAATAATAATAACTAAAATACTAATAGTATAAATAATAACAATTATTAACTTATAAAAGTTTAAAACAAAAAAAAAAGAATAATGTTTAAAATTTAAAGTTATTTAAGTTGAGGGGGTGTTTTGTTAATTTTGGAAACTTTAAATAAGAGTTTAAAGCTGAAAATGATTCAAAATGAACTAGAGGGGCCATTTGTGTAATTAATGAAAACACAAACCACCCCCCCTCTCCTACCCGATTTTCCGGCGGGAGCTCCGGCCAAGCTCCGGCCGGCTCCGGCCACCTCATAAGCGACAAAAATTGATCGTTTCTTGATCCCGAAACCGTTCCGAACCCCTCTAGAACACGATCCGAACCCAAAGGTCTCAATTAAACGCAAATAAACGTCGGTTAATGGGTTTAATCGAACATGTAACCGACACCTTCAACTCCATAACCGATCGAACCTTAAATCATAATAATAACCTAATTAAACTCATCTAATCAATCATCTAAGTGTTCCTAAACGTTAACACTCCTCAATTTCACCTGAATCAAACACAAACATCTCCTTCGATTACCCCTTTGAAGTCGCAACCTGCAACTAACGTGTTCATCATATTCCGAGCTTCAATTGTTGAAATTGGCAAAGGGCTTTGCATCAAATACATCACACGAAGTTACCCACAAAGTTAATTGAGTTATCATCAACATTTACACCACGATTACACATCTCTCGACCACGACCTGTTCATTGTTGTGGAAACCTTCAATTCAAACGTAACCGGGTAATTAGATACATGTATATGCTCGATTAAACATGGGGAACAAAAGCCCCATGATTGCACATGTTTACATTAACAAAATGGGATTCGATTTGGGGTAAACAAATTCTAGGGTTTATATGGGAATTGGGGGTTTTTATTGGCAATGCTTCTAAGGTTTTAAAACGAAGTTTAGAACGTGGTTGAGGCTTTGGTTCACTGGTTCCGTGTTCACTTTCCAACTTAAAGGTCATGGGTTCGAACCTGGTGACCTCCAACATTGTTTTTTGAATGTTTTGCAACTTTTAAAATATATGAAAATTCTAAAAATATTAAAAAATTTATTTTTATAAATTATGTGTAGTTTAAACCATGTGATATTTTCTGTAAATTTATTTATAAAAATATCCTTATATTTTATTCAAAATTTCAAAAGGAAGGTTATATTTTATAAAATTTAGACTTAAAATACTAGTTATTAGTTCAACCATTGTTTAATTAGTTGTTGATTAAATCGTGTTCATTTTATTTCAAACCTTAATTAAACTTTTTGAATAATACTAAATTTTTATAAATGTTATTTTTGTTCTATATTTTATAATATAAGCAAATCGTTCCACGAAAATATAATTGGTTTCGTTTGTTAAATATAATTGACAAAAACCCCCAAACCTCAAATAGAACCCTAGCTCATAATAATTCGTTAAACTTAATATTAAACTTTAACCTTGTGTATAAATATATTTAGGTGTCTTGTGACGTTTCATTTTGGAACAACGTTTATTACTAATCTTATTAATCTTCATCGTATACTTATTTACCATGTGAGTTTTCCTTGGCCCTTTTTACATTTTTCACACTATTTTGGGGTGAAACATGATACTTATACATCGTACACTTATAAACGTTTGAGACTTGTAAAGCACTTGCAATTCACCTTTATATTTTGTCATGGTTATTTGTGTGTTGTAAGTGATTATATGAGATACATAGTTTGTTTACAATCATTAACTATTGCTAGCCTGGCGACGTCTTAGATCTTTGGGCCTGACAAGCCTATTTGGTGCTAAAGTCGATGTATTGCCGACTCCTGATGACGTATGCTTGTTCATCATGGGAACCAAATACACTTAGCCAATCTTATATACTTGTAATCAAGTCGAGGTTTGGTGTAACGATATGTGTTCTATAACCTTACTAACTTATAACCTATGACATGAATTGCTACTTGTAACCTTGTTATTATTATGTATGAAAACCTTGAAAACTCACCAACTATTTATAGTTGACCTTTATTTTATCATGTTTCAGGTAACCTCCAAGTTTAAAGTGGACTTTTGAAGCTTGCATTTTAACTAGGGCGTGGACCTAGTTAAATAAATAAAATGTTATGTTATGTTTTGATTTATGTTTGAATATATTTCATGTTTGAGACTTATGTTTGTATTTCCTTTTGAAACTTATAATATTAACATTTACATTTAAATATAGCGTTATGTGGTTGTGAACAATCTTAACTCTCACATCTTGACGTTTCCGCCGTCAAGGTTGGGGTGTGACAACCACCTCCGCCACCCATCTCCGCCGTCGTCGCCCCCCACTACCACCGCCCTTCCTCACGGCCATCACCACCAACCACCGGCCAGCACCTCTGCTGCCGCTAACCAGCGTCACTGGCAACCACCACCACCGTCTTCATTATCATAACCACTTTTGTATTTTGTTTTTTTCATACTTTCTTATCTAACAAATAACATAAAGTAAAAATTTATTTTATTCTCACATGGTAACCAAACAGGATAATGAAATGTAATGATTTATTTTATTCATTCATCCAATTCATTATCTCATGCATTCCATTTTTTTTATCCATTTTATTACCTCGCAACGACTAGTACCAGTGTGATGGGTTATGTCAAAGAGGAATGTTACTTACCTTACGATTAGTCATATGTTTCTATTGAAGATTTATCCCTGCATATGTGAATATGATCAATCGTCGATCCTTTTAAGGAAAAGCCCCCTTGCATTTCAAACTAATGTACTTATCCTATTAATCTACTAAAATGACACACTTATGAAGTTCTCTTGGTTAGTTATTTAATTCTTTTAGGAAGGTAAATTCTAGATTTTGACTTACTACAACACTTAAAAACTCATAAGAGAAACTCGACTACTAAACGAACGTGAAACATATAACAACTTTATTGGAATGTCCTCCAAACATATATATAAGCAAATGCCTGTGTGACACTTAAATTCATATATTGCACTACAAAACTTAACACTTTCGTAGAATTTTGCGGTGTTTTTTAATCCAAAAACTTTCAAATCAAGTATAAAGAAATTTGTGTAACCAAAAGAAAAAAAACTAGCGAGGAACAACTGTGTTTATTTTGTTTCTTTTTGGAGTTTGTTGAGGTAATCACTTTCTAGAACAGTAATAAGATAATTCGTATAAAAGTAATTAGGAAAAAGTCTAACTGAAAAAAGAAAATAATATCTGTTTGAAACTTATTGGTGAACTTAAGTTGAGTTTGTTAAGATCCTCTCATGCCATTGCACGTCCTCATGTTTGTAATCGATCACTTTTAAAAGTAAAATAAAGTATTCACTTCTCCATGTTTTTTAGACATTTAAGTATGGTACACTCTTCGATGCAGGCTTTCTTTTCTTATATCTTTACATCAAATAATTCAATATCATACTTTCTTAACCCAACTGGTTAAACTGAAGTAATCATGACATGTAAATAAAATAGATGTTATGGGTTTAAATCTCACTCTGAGTAAAATACTCATAGTTGAGTCATGGGGTTTTCTCAGCAATAAGTTTCCTCCGAGAGGGTTGGGGGTGCGGTCCCAGTTGAAAAACGGATAGACGGACTCGATTAAGATAACAACTATCCTCCAAAGCAGGGTCGTAAATATGTCGTTAAAAAAATAATATTTCAATATCATAGTTCACATGGATCCTAGGAGATTTCAATACAATTTGAACCATACAATCTAGTAATATATGGATTTAATTAGTTTTTTTCACGTATTTTATCTTTATAAAACTATTAAATACATATTTCCTAAAGCCATAAAAATCAATTTACATATTTGATCTTCTGAAAACTTATATATTACATATTTATTTATTTTATTAAAATTAACTTATCAAACAATTATTTTACATTTCGTTTTAAAGAACTTTCACATAGTGATTTTTTGGTATTATAATTATTTAAAACTTTGATAATTATTTTGTATTTTGAGATGTAACGTTGGTATTGTTTTTAAAATGAAGTTTTAAGCTTTTGTTTTTTGGATGTAATTTTGTGATTTTATTGTAAGGTTATTGGATTTTAATAATCTTTAATTTTATTTATTGGTCGGAATTAACCCAATTCAAGAAATATTTACAGACACTTATAACTTTGAGCTTATATTCCTCCAACGATTTTTTACTTACTGAGAGTTAACATCATTAGTTTTTGATGTCATTGACTGCTTATATGACGACAAAAACATTAAGCAGGAATTTGAAATCAATCATCAAGTCCGTCAATTTAAAACTTCTGCAACCTAAAACCCTTAGAACTCCACCTTCCGATTTAAACCACTTGACTCGTTGGAGGCAGACACCTAAAAACGAATCCGATGGAAGTTGGGCAACCGCAAAGTTGAAAAATGCTCAAAGTTGGCTCCATTTCATAAAAAAAACTAATGGGGGTTAACTCCTAGTTAGTAAGATATTGTTGAAAATAAATATGTTTAGAGTTAAAAGTGTTTGTAAATATTTATTGAGTTGTGATTAATACCAACCAATAAACAAAAGTTATAATTATTAAAATCCAATATCCCTTTATTTTATATAGAATGTTTTAAGTTAGAACAATATGTAATTGACGGTCTTAATAAAAAAATATATTAATATATTAATAAAAATAGGGATAAAATAATCAATCAATAATAATTTAATAAACTGTATAAATATATGGGAAATGTTCAAATATAAAATCTTCTAAAAAGTTAAAAAGTATAAAAAGTTATCCCAATCATCTATCTTATTAATCAACAGTTGAAATCGTATTGTATGAAAAATTTTTGTTAGATGTGCATTTTAGGAAAAACCATTTTTATTGATTTTTTTATAAATTCTCCCATTTTTAAAAAATGTTCATAACTTTTATGTACAACATCATTTTATTTACAAAAATTACACCATAAAAACAAGTATATCTAATCTTAAAACAAGCATTATATTGTTATATAAAAAGATATTTTGTTACATTTGTAAGCTCATATCCTATTATTATGTCTTTAGTGCAGATTATTGTGTTTTTTTGTTTATTATTGTGTTTTTTAAATACTATTGTGTTTTTTTACAATGATAAATTTTACAAAATATAATGATGGAAAAATATTTTGTGTATCTCTAATATGTAAAACACAATAATAAATTCCTAACTAATTAATCTAATACATTAAAAACAATAACAAAATAATACAATGTCTCATTGTGTTATTTGATCGTTTTTAAAAACATTAACAATTAATCTAATACATTAAAAATAAAGACAAAAAATATTATTTTGAACACTATCATTTTTAAAAAATACACTAAAATAACATAATTGTGTACTTATAAACTTAAAGCACAATGATAAAAAACAAATTTATGTAATATATTAAAAAATAATGACAAAAACAAAATATTATGTTATTTTCAACGCTCTAAGTTTTGAAAAATAAATCGATTAAAGTATATTATTGTGTACTTCTAATGGTAAAATACAATGATAGATAACAAATTTATAATCTGTAACAACAACGAAAAAATAACATAAAGTGATTTAAAACGTAAAACACAATGAATAATCACATAACAAATGGTGTGTAATATATGACACGGTGAACGTATAAGGCACGGTGGACGTATACAAAACAATGAGATGATGCATGTGACACAATGACTAAAATGTCATTCTTTTTAAAACAATAAAAAACACTTGTCAAACCCACTATCTTTTTTTAGAATTTTTAGATTGTACATACTTTTTACTATAACCATACCCTAAATATATATACATATGTAGGAAAAGTTACGATACAAAGCATATAATTTGTACGAAGCGTACGAAGTAACAAGAACCACTGATTTAAAAGATAAAAGGTTTAGATTTAAAATAAAATAAGCATGCAAGAGAATATGGCTGGTGGGGTAGAATTGAAAATAAAAAACAATTGTTAACTTTTTTAAATCATCTTGTTTTTTAAACGCATATAACTTTTTCATGACATTATTTTTGAAAAAATACACACCATAAAAACGAACATTTGATCCTCTTTAATATGAATATAGTATTATTATGTTTTTTTAAAGCAACATTTTTTAAGAAAAAGGTTTATGTGTTATGTATATAACTTGCGTGATTATCTATTGCGTTATTATCATATAACATGCATAATTATTTTTTACAACGGGAGTAATTTTTTTTCGTAATTTAAAATAAAACTTGCATAATTATACATAACTTGAGCAATTCTGAATATAACTTGTGTAATTATATATATTATATGAGTAATTGTGATGCAGACAAAGCTACCTCTCCGTCAGAAAATGTGTTGTGTCTGTGTAACTTTGTACGATTTGCACGAAAATTACATTTTGTATAGTAACCGACCCATATATATATATATATATATATATATATATAATATATATATATATATATGTGTGTGTGTGTGTGTGTGTGTATGTGTGTGTGTGTGCGCGCGTGTATGTGTGTGTGTGCGCGCGTGTATGTGTGTGTGTGTTTTAAGGAAAAAATATGTAACTGATTTTTTAATTTTAGAAATTTATAGTTAATAATTATATATAATATTAATTATCAAAATGGTTTATACAATCATGGGTGGTTGTATCTAAGTTTTAATGGACTGTACTTATTTTTGTTTTGTGCTTTTAGTTTAATATTATTTTCTTACTTTTAACCCAATATTTTTATATATTTTATAATTTATCATAAAGATATTCATTTTCAACTTTGGTTCTATATACTTTCCACCTTTTATAAAATTTTCGTTTATGTTTCGGTTTAAATTTTACGAGTTAACACGGCGCAAGATGCGTGTATAGTTCAATGTTTTTACGTTTATTTTCTCGTTTAACGGCCACAACACAATGTGCGGTTCTTAGATCTACTTAATTACTGTTTTTAATGTTTTACGTGTCACGTGCGGGGTTCAACGTTTTTAAATCTAATTTCCGTTCGGTTTTATTTTTCTGAATTATTTTTTTCAAATATGAGTTATTTCAGTTTTGATTGTCATTCATAGTGGCGTGAATTTAGTACTACTATGCACGGTTTTATGCCCCGTCGTAACGCGATAGTTAAATACTAGTTATTTAATAAATATCATTATAAAAATAATATCTTCAAATTTACATATAAGCATAATCACACTAATTGGACCCAATCGGAAAACTTGTTTGTGGAATTGTAGGTCGTCGATATTACCAATTTCCACGAAGACTGTGGGCCAAAAGTCAATTGACCTAAACGATTTGTTAATGTATTTATTTGAGTGAACAAATCACGATATGACCTGGAATACGATCGTGTGAACATGGCATGATATCATGTTATATTTGTGCATTATTTGGTAACCAAATTTTAATTATTATTATGGTTAAAAGACTTGTTTTAAATTTTATATATTAATCATTAATCATGATCATATAACTGATTAATCTCTTTCATTTTTATCCATAACAATTCTCTAGAGTAAGTTATCAAGAATAATACCTAATGTTTATTCATTGTATTCGTGACGTATAAGTTATTTGACACATATCATAGTTATTTCTCTCTTGTATTTTTTATTATTTTGTTTTCTAATTTTTATATTAATCATGATCATATAATAGGTCGTTGTACAAACACCGGCAAGGTTGTAAGCAAACTGAAAGTATAGCGAGCAGTTTGTGTATGGTTTAGTAGTAAGTTCGTTTACATTCGTTAATTTATGAAATGAACGAACATGAACAAAAACTTATGTTCGATTAATTAAACGAATGAACATGAGCAGAGGGTGTTCGTGAACGTTCGGTAAGTTGTTCGATTATGTTCGTTTACATTCGTTCATGTCCGTTTGTTTATGTTTTTTTCACGATCATTCATTAAAATTTATATACATTATATCATTTAATTTTATTTAATCTACCTAATATTTATACGTCATGTAATTTTAATTAGCATAACTAGGGCTGGTCCCGAGAATTTTCAAGGGAATTTGGGCCCATGCCGAGAATAAAAACGGACCCTTATACTACGACATATTAAAAAATTTAAACATAATAACTTGTATATAAAAATTTATAATACAATGATAATTTTTGTGACAATAAACAAAACCAAAGTATTGTACCAAAAAGATTAAATATACTTAGTTAACCAAATTGGGAGGCTATTCTAGGGGTTTTGAAAGCAAAGTTATCGATCAAGTATTCATAATTCATGTTCTTTAATATATCGCTTTCAATAGCTATAATAGCTAATCCGTTAAATGTTATTGGACTATTAGATAAAGTTTAATGAGCTAAAATAATCATTATGTTATTGGGTTTGTTAATATATTAATAAATTAATTATAGTTATCAAAAAACTACATATAAAATATAATTTTTTTAATTAAATTTCGGGCCCTTTAGAAAACCTGGCCCCTGGCGATCGCCCACCCTCTCCCTCTCCCCCTCCCCCTCCCCCTCGGGCCGCCCTTGAGCATAACATTTGTACTTTATAATTGTTTATGTTCATTAACTTTTGGTAATATATTTGCATGATCATTATGTTCGTGATCAATTTTAATTTTTTAATGAACAAACACGAAAAAACTTTTTCTCTAGTTATGTGTTCGTGAACCGTTCATAAACACGTTCAGTTATCAATGAAATGAACATAAACAAGACTTGATTTGGTTTGATTCGTTTACGACCCTAAACAGTGTCCATCACAAGCCACATCCTCGTCTACGGGCTCACCAACGTCCCATTGCAGAAGCTCTTAATATCATAAACTAAATAAAATAAAGGTAGATAATACGCGAGGAATTACTAAAAAATTGATCCATGATTTTGAAAGTTATAAAAAAGATCTTGATTTTGGTTAAAAGAATAAGTAAATAAATAAAAAGATTTGATATGATATTGATGAAGTCAAAGAACACTCACAGACACATGGGGGCAGTGTTGAGAAGAAAAAAATGAAGAAAATAATAATAATAATAACAACAACAAATCAAATCAAAGGGTCACCACCAAAGTGGATATCAGAATCTCACCATATTTTCTTACAAAATTAAAGTAGATTTCATCAGATCTTCATGATCTTCTTCAATGTCATCATCTCTTTGATCGAGACATTGCACTCTGTCGTCTCCATTTATACATCAAAATCCCCTTCTTCGACCTTCATCTCACCTAATTCAATTTCATATTTTCATCTCATTTCATGGCGCCAAACGGTATGTATTCACGACGGTGGAGGTCGCCGGACGCCGGAGAGTTCGCCGATGTTCATGTTCTCGCCGTTGACGATAGCCTCATTGATCGCAAAGTCATTGAACGTTTGCTCAAAATCACCTCCTGTAAAGGTAAATCCCAATTGTAAACTCTGCTGATTGTGTTTGCTTCGTCGGAGAACTGATGTTTCGCCGGAATTTGTTACAGTCACGGCGGTGGAAAGCGGTTGGAGAGCTTTGCAATACCTAGGGCTCGATCAGGAGAAAACCTCATCTGATTTCGTTAATGTGAGATTTCATTCACTCTTTTCAATCGAACAACAGATGTTAGGGTTTAGATCTAACATGAGTTCAACTTTCCCCCAACTTTTGCAGGTGGATCTGATCATCACCGATTATTGTATGCCTGGAATGACCGGTTACGAATTGCTCAAAAAAATTAAGGTGCGTGAATCCTAAATCGTAACATTTCCGTTTGAATTCTGTAATTGTTCATCTTCTTCTCCGATTGAAGCTTCAAATCTGATGTTTGCTCAATTGTTTGTTTACTCAGGGATCAGCGAATTTCCGAGAGGTGCCGGTGGTGATCATGTCGTCGGAAAACGTCGTAGCACGAATTGACAGGTAACGGTCTGTTCTATTTCAGTTTCAAATTTACACTCACACACACACAGACACAGAGTTTGTATGTTAATCCATTGTTGTTGTTGATGATGATGATGATGTATCTGATTTCCTAATTTGGAAGATCATAACCGATCAGCTACTTCAATTATGCTATTGTTTCATGCTTAATTTGGAATCGTATCACTTGTTCATACCTAATGATTTAGGTTAGTTAAAGAAATTGATGTTCGATTGATTCACCTGATTAATCGATTGTGTGATGGAATTGCAGGTGTTTGGAAGAAGGTGCAGAGGATTTCATTGTAAAGCCTGTGAAACTATCCGATGTGAAACGATTAAAGGATTACATGTTTGGTGCTGCAACTACAGTACATGATGATGATGATGATAATATAATAATAATAATAATAATAATAATAATAATAATAGTAATGACATCAACAACAAACAAGAAAAAACAAGTTTCAACAAAAGAAAACTACAACAAATGTGTGATACACCACCCTTAACCTCCCCTTCACCCCCAACCACCTCCCCATCGCCACCGTTGACCACCCCATCGCCCTCAACGACTTCCCCATCGCCACCAACTACCTCCCCGTCATCGCCTATGACTTCCCCATCATCGCCAACGACCTCACCATCGTCGCCTATGGTGTCTGATTCGAGCTCTTCGTCGCCTCTATCGCCATCTATGTCACCACCAACACCTCCGTTTTCACCCTCACAACTAAATTCCCCAACAATGAGACTAAAGGTTACCAACTCCGATCAAGCTTAATACTTTTCGATTTTGTCCTTTGATTTACTTTTTTTTATTACATTATAGACAAGCAAGAATTTGTACATTTAAAAGATGTTTTTTATACATGTTTCAAGTGAATTTACAATTTTGATATGATTTATATGGTATTTTACTCTTCCTCTCTTCAACATAAGGAATAATTTTACAATGTGTTGTTGGAAAATGATATTGTAACTTTTTGCTAGGTTTGGGTTGATTATGAATGTTCTTAGGGAAATTAGATTTAAATAATTCAAATTATTATTTATTAAAGGATAAAAACTATGTTAACAACTTAATTAGTGATATTTTTAACTTTTATTTGTTACTAATAACAATAATCATTAAAATTTAAACCTGATTTGCACTCAATTTCGATTAAAATAAACGAAATTAGAAGAATCTGGTGGAAAACTATTGCAATTAGTTATGAATCTATGATATTGTCCTATTGAGATTATCACTAGTAATAATCGTTAAAAGTTGAAAGTAGCACAAGTCAAATGAATGATCTGAATTTTATATATATTATTAGTAAGTTTTCTATGCATTCTAAATTGTATTTTATGCTTTATGGGTTGTACTCAATTTGTTTTAATTTTTTTTAGTTTCTAACTTTTTTATTCTAACCCAATATTTTTATATCTTTTACAATTTATGCTCGATAATTTTTTACCTTCAAAATTGGTCCCCTGTATTTTTCATATTTTTATAAATCTTTTGTTTTACGTCTAGGTCTAAAGTTTACGAGTTAACGTCAAAACGTGCGTGTGATTTAACGTTTGTTTCATCTACTTTTCATATGATTTATATTTTCCGTTTTTATTGTTTTTCTTGTGTTGGTGGTCAATGATAGTGGTGTGTCATTAGTGTTATTTGATATGATTTTACGTTTATCGTTGGCTTTATACTAGTTATTATTAAACATCAAGTAATAATTTAAATTATTAAAATTTAATTATTTCTTGTTGTTAGTGTAATATTGCTTTAATTGTTAATTGTTTTGATATCTAAAACTTAATCGGTCAAATGCTATTTTTAAAATTTGATCATTTTAGTAAACTTTTCACTTATTTAATTGGTTTAGTTGTCAATGTTTAATTAGAAAAGAAAAGAAAGGGTGGACAGAAATAATAATTGAGAATTGATTTGATGAAGATATGGTTAGATTTCATGTCCCAATCTTGTCTGGTAAGAAGGAATATTTATTTTGATTTGGGACACCTTGCATGATTTGTTTCTTTTTTGCATTTGCTTTTATTTGTCAAACGAATCAATATTATATTCAAAGCTATTTATGAGCCAAGCTGTGTAAGCGAGCCAAATTAAGGTGGCTTGGTTTGTATATGTGTTGAGCTCGGCTTGATGATATATCCGAGCTAATCTATCTCATTAACCATTTCAAACAGGGTTTTTTAATCTTCTTTTGAGTGGGATCAATGGGGTTATTTGAAGTTTATATATGAAGTTTATATTATCGAGTATTTTGGTTAAAATTTAAGCTATAAAATAAATTTTATGTAATTATAGTTATTTTAAAGTGACCAATAGATTAACAAAGAGGATTCATCACTCACAAAAAACTACGCACACGTATATACAAACACTTCAAGCCAAAATCAAGTTTGCTATTAAACAAGCCGAGCAAGTTGTCTCGGATGTGTAAACATTTCGAGCCGAGCTACCTTAGTTTGTAAACAAGCTGCTTTCGAGCAAGTTTTTTCGAGTTTTTTTCCGAGCGAGTTTATAGTTTCAAGCTACTTGAACAACTATACTCTCAAATATTAGATGTGTGTTTGTAAATTTACACTAGGATAGTTGTTAATAGTAGATGAGCTCCAGACCGTTGGGTTTGGCAAAGTGACAAGAGTGGTGCTTTTTCGGTAAGTTAAGAGCTGCATAAATACCCATAAATTTCTGCCTATCCCTTGAGTATTCGGGTGGAACAAATTGCTTCCGCTTAAAGTAAAGCCTTGTTTGAAACCCGCGATAGTGAAGGATTCAGTCAGCAGCAAGGGAAAACCGCACTCGATCAGAAGCAAGAGAAAGGGTGAGTCAGAAGCAAAAAACTCGGTCAGAAGGTGTGGAAGGGAAATCAAACGGCCTAACCACTTACTCGGTCAGCAGTCAGTTCTAACTGGACCAGATAAGCTGATATCAAACAGCCCCTAAATGTTTTTGGTTGGCGGGCAGCCAAGAACGCTCTTACATCTTCCACACCAAAGAAATATTAAAATACGCTCTTAATCTCATGTTGGGTAATATGGAAGGCAAGGAATAATGTTGTATTCTCGATGCTCATTGACAAACTCATGGAAGAAATAAAACTAACGAGATTCATTTGGATCAATAGTAGGGTCAAGTTGAATCTAGAATGAAAAAGTTGTAGATTTGAAATTTAATTTTCATGTGTTTGGTGTTCCAGCATCGTGCTAGTTTTTTGGTGGTAATTAAATTTTTGTGGTTAAAATTTTTTTGCTTAATATTGTTGTTGGGTTTTAACATGTCTATTGATTTATTGAGTTCCCTCTAGAACATTTAAATTTTTGTTGAGTTTATAATCTTTTTAATATATGTTGGTCGACTTAGGAAGTTACAAATATTAAAATCAGCAAAAATATATATATTAAAAAGATAAAAATTCATGATTAATCGGTAAGAAAAAACAGTTACACTTCCTAGCTACTTACCTTGTCAACGTAATAATTTAACACTATTGTTTTACCTCTGCTCTTTACATGTGTTATAAAGGTCGAATGATTATGAGGAAATCGATCACAATCTTTATAAATAATAAGTTTCCTGTAAAAAAAAGAAGAAAGGGTTGAGCATATGAAAAATCAAATAAACATATGGTATCTAAACATCGACTCTTTGTTAATATGTGTGTGGCTTCGTTCTAAGAAAAATTACACATCGACTGCATATCCTTCGATCTTTGTTAAAAAATATGAAGTGTGGGAATAGCGATAAGTCGATAACCTTTCTCTTTCTCCTTCTGCTTTGTGAATCTAATACTTGTCATGCCAATTGGGATTAGAATATGGACGATGTCAATGTGAACTAGACAACACTAAAAAAATTTGAGCCAAATACAAACTTATCGCGAGTTAAATCATCACGACGCATAAAAACATGAATGACACGATCATGTCCTATGTTTTTCTCTCTCTAGCACCTCTCACAATTAATCAATTAAATAATATATTTTTCACACTTTTTCTTTGTAACACCCCAACTCGAGTAGGGCTTACGTGTCACACAAACAAATTACAGAATTTTAAGAACGATAGAATTTAAGTACTAAGAAAACATTTAATTCTTACATAGGTCCAAATGAATAAATAAAGTCTTAAAATTAAAATATTATTAAGTCTTTTAATTCAAATGTTCTCATTCTAACTTCTGGAGTTAACTCTCTTCGTTCGTTCACTTGAGCCCCTTGAGTAACTGCTATAAACATAAGAGAATTGTTTGTTTGTTTAATATGTGCAACAACTCAACACACAATAATAATGGAGAGACGTTGTGGTCTAATCGCTCTACCACAAGTAGAGCACGTCATTTGTGCCACAATGACGCCCTATGTCCCCATAGGTGGATGTGCTCGGGTACAGAGGTTAATAATACAATATAATCAAGTCAATATAACACAATAAGTTAAATTAGAGCTCATAGCCCTTAATCAAGGTCATTAGCTAAAATCAATAATTTAGGAAGCTTGTGTCAATGAGTACAAAACAAATAAATCCTATCACACGCAAACAATGTCAACTATATGATAAGCACTTATAACAATAATCTTATGGATTTAATAACCAACAAGTCACGTTACGAATTTAAGATAAAGATCAAGAACGGGAGGTATTCATACTACGAGAGAGGAGGGTCGGAATCCGTACCTTAACCTATACGTAAATCGAGCAAATGCCAACGTCTAAGAGCCTACATAAAACTAATAATTCAATTTAGTCTTTTTTTTAATGAGATCATACTGTTTAATTCATTATTTAAGTATTTTAATAACTTAATATAAAACTTATTTTGTATATTTTTTATAGTTAGATTTTAAACTCAATTATATTTTGGTTTCTTTATAAAAACTTAGGTGATACATGACAAAAGGCAATTTATTTACTAAGTTTAAATATACGTGTATAGTTATAAAAATACTCAAGTTTCGAAACATGAATGATAATTATCATACCAAACTACTAGAATTGATAATTATCCAAGAGTGTAACATTTTAGCTAACATGCTTCGTCGAAGAAATAAATTAATCCATAGGATTGGTATCCAGTAGAAATTCTAATTCTTAACAATTGCAGTAATTGTTTCTTACATGAATATCTAAAATATTAACTATTTAAGAATGATAAATCTTGTTACAGCCACTATAAGCTATATAATTTGTTTTTCATTTGACCACTTAATCTTCTCCATCGTTAACTTTATTCAATTTACTCATATACAGTTTATTCAAATCAACACGTAAACACCGGTGGAGTTACCTTGTGTGTGAATTATTAGTCGATCCCGATACGCGGTTAGACTTCTTCGATGCCTCCAATGGCAGCGATGGTGGTCCAGTTGTCCGGAAAATGTGAACTTGAAAGCGGTTAGACTTCGATGCCTCCAGTGGCAGCGATGATATTGTGTTTACATGAGCCAGGGAATTGGTCTAAATTTCATCCATTGAAACTCTCACATACGCCAAACTTACGGGTAATATGCAATGCATATGTACATTTTAAAAAAAAAATTCAACAAAACATACATTTCATGTGATGTGGGCTACATGAGTTATAGTTGATCCACGACCATTGTGTCAAACTCTTTGAAATTATTATAATGCTCTTATTATGAAGGGGTGATGGTATTAATAAAAAGATAATTTACACAAATGGACCCCTTGGTTTGACCAGATTGCACTTGTGGTCCTTAGACTTTGCTAAATACAAAATAAATTCAAACTTTTGCATATGCATTGCAAGTTTGGTCCTCAAATTAGAAAATAAATAAGTGCAAAGTTAGTCCAAACTTTTTTGTCTACGTTGCATATTTAGTCCATAAAGTTAGATTTAAAACTGCATGATGGTTCTTTCTTACAAAGGTTCATTTTTTATCATAATCAAATAGAAACCTTTTTCAGAACCATGTTCCAAAAGCCCAAATGAGATCAGCTAAAGTGATGATATCATATCATCATAAGCCATTTTAAGAGACACGAATCGATCATTTCCTAGCTCCTAAACGACAGTGGTCTAGACGCAGACACCCTCTTGCTATTGTTAGCCAGTCTAAAGAAGAAATACAAACTATTCTTTTGTAGTAGTAGTAGTAGTTCAAGTGAAAGTTTTCGGTATTGCAGGAAAATTTTACAAGTAGTTCAAGTGATGACTATAAACTTGCAAGAAACAACATATATCATTAAATAAGCTTCTTTACCTCTATAATGTCTTCTTGAATTACAACTTGAGCTAACAATATACACAAGATCTTCAGGCTATACAAATTGACCTCTTCTGGGACCCATAATCATTCAACTCATAGTGTGAAGCCAATATTTGATATTTACCCTCATCATCATCATCCGAATAAATGTTCACCTATGTGGATCGGGTCGCCTTGCGGTTCCAGTTTTGATGGCCTCCTGATAACCGCGTATATGAGTTCATTAACACCACAATCAGTCATGAATAACACTACAAACAAACAAAATGCAACCAAGATTTTACATAAAGAGATTACCTTTTCTGAACTGCTTTTCGACACCCCTTGTGCCCGATAAAAACTTGGCATTGGTTTCGCTTTGAAAGTAAGGTTCTGCCTCAGTTTTTTCATCTCAACATCTTTTGCTTCCTATGTCCAGTAATCCATGATCAGATTAATTATTAATGTAAAAGATATAAATTAATTTCACACGATTATTGGAAATCGAATCATACCTTTAATTTTGAACTGAGTTGACTTCTTTCTGCCTCTCTAGCATTTGACTTTTCCTCCAAATTCTTCAAGAACTGTATCAAAGTAAAGATTTTTATTTAGTGTTTGTTTGGAACATAAAAGCAGCTAGCTTTATATGCCTTCTGTACTAATGATAGTATACCTCTTTTCGCTTTTCAGCTCTTTCGTTACTTTTCAAATTCACTGAAGACGGTCCCGCCTTTACCCGTCTTTCATCGACACCAACTCCTTTTAGTGAACTGTCCCATAATATGTTTTCTTAAAATGTAAACAACATATAAAGTACAAACACAAGAGAATAACACAAACATGTTCTTACCCAGATTGTACAGATTTCCATGTTGGTCCGACTTGACCTCTTGCAGGGACGATTTTCTCTGCAGCCCTCCGCGATCTACATTTGTTCATTTACAAACTTTATACAATGATATATTTCTAAATATTATAGATTTGTGTAGGAAAACAATAACATTGCAGATTACCTTTCATTTTCTTTCTGATAAGCCATGGAAGTCGATGCTTTTCGCTCTGATGCCTTTGTTGGTAGCTGCCAAAAGTATAAATGCATAAATCACAATGTAAAACTTATAACAGGTGATATAGTTTGGATATCAAAAGATTAAAACACCTGTTTGGGTCCATTATCAGATGATGGTAACTGATTAACTCTGTTCTGAAATGTTTTAAATGCGCGTTTAACAATATCCTTATCTCCCATTTGCTCCATGAATAAAGATCTTCTTCTTGATGAAGTAACTGAGGAAGCTGTATCTGAATTAACAGAATTCATACTCATTGATAAATGGAGTGACTTTGGAGCGACCCGTCTGCTTTCTGATACAGAATGATTCTTCTTCTTTGATGATGATAATGAGGATGCTACATTTGGTTCTTCAATGAGGATGGTGCAGTTGCAGTTGAAGATGCCGATGCTTTTGGTTTTGTTAATTTAGTGGATGATGTATTCGGGGATTTAGGTATAATTGATGCTTCTTTTTTCTTCATTCCTATGGAATTCTTTTCGATTTTGGTTGGATTCACCTAAACACAAAATCAATAAACTAGTTAATCCAAACACGCGATAAAACTGTTCTGTTTTCCTCATCGAATTCGATCAAAAACTCACCTTTCTTGCCACATTTTGAGAAGCTTTCGGTTTCCGCATCTGTTTTTCACTTTCTTGAGGTGTCTGAGCTTCCACATCAACATCAAAATGTTGTTTCACCAGTTTCATACTCTCAACATTCACCAAAACAGCTTCTTCAAGCTTATCAACACAACTGTTCAACACAATTGAGGATTCAGAAGGCACCAAAAACTGAGGCTCCAACACACTTCCCACCTGCACAGATTCCTCTTCAACTCTTCCATCATCAACTGCTTGAACTTCTGCAGATCCATCAATGGCAGAAGCCTGAGATTGCATCTGTTCCTCAGAACACTCTTCATCTTCTTCTTGAACCTGTTGGACACTGTGTTGTGTATGATTATCTGATGATTCTGATCTTGAAGGATCAGATTCAGTAGGGTTTTGTTGATCCAATAACTCAGCTTCAGCTTTCATGGCTGCAATCTTCTTGTAATGAGCTTCAAAGAAAGCTTTCTTTTGAGCAACAGATCCAGGTGTCGAACACTTTCCCACTTCATCTAAGTACTTATTTGGTGAAAAAGTTGACCATTTTTCCCACGAAAGTGCATCATTCTCGTATTTGCCGAAAGAAACAGATACTCCAAGAGTCCGACGAGATTCGCCCATCTGTAAGCAGAATAATCGAAACCCTAATGTTAATTAAGCAATACAATCAAGTAAATCTTAAGTTTGAAGGTGCAATTGGATAAGATTTGAGAAAAGAGTATGAACCCTAATTGTAAAATTGTGGAAAGATGAAGTTGAAGTGGTGAAAAGGGTACCTTGTTTTCTATGATTTGTGTTTGTTCCTCCATGGGTTGAGATTTTGGGGATAAGAAGAAGAAGAAGTGAAGTGAATCAAACAAGAAAGATGGTAATGATATGCATGTGGAGTGTTTGTTTTGATATAGGTTTTGTGACAATTGCTAAAAGGGGGTAATCATCAACACAAAAAGACTATGATATATTGATTATGACATGATGAAGTGTTCATAGGATGATGGGGATACAAATTCTATCCACAAGACATGTTTCAACTTTTTACCACCGGCCAACAACGTTAGTAATGTTGTATCTAACGGTGCGTAAACGCTAGTAAATGATATGAAAAGAAAAATGGACGGGATAAACGTAGCGAGTAGAGAGAGTGAACAGATGGGTCGAGAGGAGATTGTGAGAGTGAGAAAAGAGTAGTGCATTCGTTTGAAGAAAAAAAAAAGTAGGAAGTGACTCTGGAAGATAGAGGACCACGTCCGTCATTTCCAATTGAAAAAAAAATACCGATACAAAACAAGAGAAGTATTTTAAAACCTTGTTGTTAGGTGGTAACTTGACAAGTATAATCACGACAAAACAAAGAGTAGCATGGACATGAAACTCATGATCAATATATATTGCAAGGTAAAAAAATAGAAGACTTGAACATGAATCTTTAGACACAAATGAATGGAAGTCACCACATAGACCAACAGAAAACCAACCAATTAGCTCTATGATTAATCATTCAAAAGAGTTGGGTTTTAAAGTCTTCTGCAATTTTGTAATGGGGCGTCCCACCTTGTTAAAGACTCAATCATTTCTAGCCTTCGAGATCAACAGAATGTTGTCTACAAATTGGCTAGAGCTAGTTTTTTTCCTTGAACGTAGTAGCCCTAGGTTTGTTCAAAGCAGTTGATGTATAGCCTAACGCCAACTAAGCCACCTTGTCAAGTCTGCGTAGATCGCTTTCGAAACTTCACATTGCAAGAAGACGTGCTCCACTGACTCCACCTCCATCAGACAAAGAATTTGTCTAGATATTTCTTGATGATTCTCAACCTCAAATTTGATAAAATCATGATTATGTTTTTAACAAGTTTCAATAAAAAACATGTAATTTTGACGATAATCCATTTGACATTATCACCCAGTCAAAACATTTGAGAATTTAAGACATATAAAGCATATTGCTTTTGACAAGATGCCCTAGTCTTTTTTGGTAAGTAAAAAAAACTAGATATTAAACTCAAGGTATCAATTAGAATGGTTAGTATTATGGATCCCACAACAATGGCTCCTGCTAAAGTGAATGTTGTTGTAATGCTTGTCAGTGATTGAACAATTAAATAGTCATTTGTAAGTTTACTAACACAAGTCCTTTTCACTTTTCACCTTATGGAAGTTATAATTCCTAGTGGTAGAATTTAAGTTATATGTAAAGAAGTATAAAGCCAATATAACACATTGTTGATATGTTTATTCGACTTACCAAACAACTTCTTGTTTTATTATAAGATATTACACATTTATTAAATCTATATCATAATTCATTTATATTAATCTGTTACAAATATGGTTCGAACTTTCGAACTTTTTATCTTAAAATAAAGTAAAGTATGATCACACCAACTCATAACTTTATGTTTGTATTGCCACCCATATCAAATGATTTCTTAATGATGATTTACACAACCTTTCTGGTGTTTCTTTTTTTAAAGTAGAGCGTGCACATAATCTTCTTTATGCTTTTCTGATTATCGGCTGAGTGCCTGAGTATGATTAGAGTATAAATGTGATGTATGAAAATTTCATAAAAATATGACACTGTTCTTAAATCTTGACTACCGTTTTCCAAGATTTAGACCCACTAAAGTAAAGACAAAAGTTTAATGTGAGATCAGATCAGCCACTAATTTAGCTGGAATGTGGGCCTGGGCCGAGACATGTGACAGATGGTTCATTGGTTTATGGATGAATAATTCAACAGTATACAATAATATCTTTATTGTTTAACACACGCTTTATACTCTATACTTTTTACTAAAGATGTTTATTGTTCGATTTTAATGGTTTTCATGTTAAGCCGTAATCCAAACTATTACTAAGTAACAAATTTTGATTGTCGCAAACTGAAACCAAATCGTTCAAATATAAAACCAAACCGCATTGTTAGTGACGATTTGGTTTCACGATTTGGATCAAAAACGAAAATTAAGGCGATCCTATGTTCCTACGTGTTTGTTTTTACTGACAAACATGCCTCCAAGTTGCTTGTTCTTACCTGCAAACACGCCTCCAAGATGTGGCGTTATCATGGACGAGCTTGTGGGTTAAAGATTGAAGGTTTCTCAAAGTTACAATACACATTTTATGCATAGGATAGACAGATAATTAAAATGGTAACTTTGTAAAATAGTAACTAACTTTTAAAAGTGTTTTAATTAGATAATTCACGTTTTAAAAGTGTTTCAACTAAATCACTCAGTTTTTATGTTTTATATAAATTAAAAGTCTTAACATGTTTTTTAGCATGCAATACTTTTAAGTTCAATTACAAAAACTTCTTTCTATTTTTTGATGATGGTATGGAATATTGATGTGATATTAGATACTTTTTTAATTTTTTTCATAAATAATATGTTTTTTTAATATAATTTTATATATTAAAAATTATGACTCGCACGTCCTCTCCACCATTACTTTCTTGACATAAAAAAATTTAGTGATGACTCGATTTGATCGTTTGACGATCCACTTTGAGAAACATATACATGCGTGACTAAATTAAAACACTTTTGAAACTTGGTTACTATTCTGTGACTATTTTCCGATAGTTAAAATAGATTTTGTTCACATTTTTTGCATTTGGTACTATAATTGATTTAACTATAGTGTTTCCTAGTTATTTTTTTGAACGGCTAACTGGATCACTAATGACCCATTGACTCACTTGATCATCTCTATTAATCGAGTGCACAACCCAAAATCATTTTTAGTAGGAAACTCACCATAGGAGAAAGAAAACCCTGTGACTCAATCTGTAACCTTTTTTTATCATCGGTAGGACTTGAACTCAAAAACTCTTTAAATTTTAATAAAGTTTTGAGGTAACTTGTATCAACCACTTGAGCTTAATATTATTGACGTAATTCGTAGTTGGTTTTCCTGGTATATTTACAGCATAAGGTTGTATGCATCGAGTACTGCCATTAAAGCTATATTGTGGTTCTTGTTGTAACACTTTCACTTTACCTTCTAATTTATTTATAAATTGTTTATTGATTAAAGAAAAATAAATGATTAGTATTAACGGAGACAAATAAGTGAATAACGATAAAGACTAGAAATATTAGCTATGTGATAAACCATAAACTAAACTGACAAAGCCAATTACAATAAGAATAAATAAATAATCAATGATACCTAATATGATACATCTAAAATATAAAACATATACAAAATTCATGGTCAGGTCCGTTTTTATATTAAAAATGATGTATTTAAAAAAAATATATTTATGCTTATCATAGGAGATATCGACTGACAGTAACATGCTGCAATTGTAAAAAATGACACTGATATGTCGATTGAGAAATATCAATATTTTATAAAATTATTTTCTATTTATGTTTTGTTGTTAAGAATATAGTCGCCACAACTTCAACCGTGTGGTGTGTGCAATAAACTAGGGATTAGGTGACTCTTACACAAACATGAAAATCACCGAACATAGAACGATATCAACGCTTTAGCGATTCAAAAAAAACAAATATGAACTCTTCACCCCACCCAAGATCATTTGTTCAAAACAATCTCATTTGTTTCTTCTTCTTCTTCCCAATTGCCGGATCATCCATGATATGTAACCTTAATCCCACACCTTCATGAAACTCCACATACAAATAGAGGAGGTTAAGCCTTTTACTCCTTTTAGTGTTCAGATGAACAAGTTGAAGCCAAACAACGGTTCTATTTCTTTATTTAACTCAAACCACATAAATAATTCAAACATTTGATACTTCTCTCTATTTCTCAAGAATCTATACACTATACAAAGAAACGTACATTTACCACGAAAAAATGTAACAAAATCATAAATAAACATAACCCACATAAGCCAAAAATATAATAAATCTAAAAAGTGTAAGAAGTAATCACGAATCCAACCACCGTCGTCGCCCCTTACGCCAATGCCAATGTAGATCATACGGCCGCCACAAATAATCCAACGCACACGCCCTCCCTTCATCGAGCCGCACCCACGGCTTCCCCTTCCCGCTCCAATGCAACAAGCTCACGGGGCCCGGGTGCAACCTCCTACAACTCCCACTCACATTATCCCCACCGAGCCCATGCTGGTTCCACCGGTGGTCAACCGGCTCCACCTCACCCCCAAACACCAACAAAAACGGTGGCAACGACCCCAACTCATATATCCTCTTCTCCCTCTGCAACAACATCCACTCCTCCAATCGCCGCCGGTAACCACCGCTCCGCCACCGCACCATGTCCACCACCATCACACCCGTGTTGAAGTAACACGGGGCTCTGGTTCTTGACCCGAATACCCGGGGGAGGACCGGGTCGGACCAGAAGCTGTCGGTGAAGTACTTGCTGAAGTTCGCGTGGCAGTATTCCGGAGCTCCGATTACCCGGTTGTTGGGTAAACGGATGCTCCATAGGTTTTGGATATCGTCGACGACGATGACGTCGGAGTCCAAGTAGATGACCCGGGTTACAGTCGGGTCGAGGATCTCGCCCAGGTAGTTTCGGGCGTAGTTTAACGGGTTTTCTAGGGCGACCCGAATTGAGGAGGAGATGAGGCGTGTGACGGTGTGTTGACGGAAGATGTGGAGCTTGAAGGTGAGTGAGGGGAAGGTGGTACGGATGATCCGAGTCAACTCGGGTGGAGTCGTCGGGTCGGACTCGGTGGTGATGAGGTGGAAGAAGGTGTTCTCCGGGCAGGAGGCGTGGCGGAGGACGGAGTGGATTCCGGCGACTGTGCCGCGGAGGTACTCCGAGTCGAGTGTCATCGCGATGTGGACGACGGTGTTGCCGCAGTCGTCGCCGTTGCGGTACTCCGGCGCCTCCGTGTAGTCCTCCGCTTTCGCCGGAGAGGTGGTTACTCCGGTGGCCGGAAAAGAGCGGATTCCGGTGGACAACGGTGGGAGAGAGAGGAGGAGGAAGACGGCGGTTATTGTTAAGCATCTATCTGTAAGTATCTCCGGTGGCCGGAGACGGCGAATGTCGGGCATCTCCGGCGAGGGGCGGTGGTTGGTGGTTAATGTGGCATTTGTGTGTGTGTGTGTGTGTGTTATGGGGGTGAGGTGGAGTGTGGTGCAAGTAAGGAAGGGGTATTGGAGAAGAAAGCTGAGCTGGCGGAGGAAGGAGACAACTGTGGGAGTTAATGGTGGTCGGAGAGCCAGCTGTCGGGTGAAAGGTTGAATGTGAAGTTGACGGCTTAAAGGTCATGTTGTCAGCCAATTGGCCACGTGCTTCACAGCTCACCCGTCTCTAATTATTCACTTCAAAGATTTTTTTTATTTTTCGTTTTGCACACGGTTCGGATACGCGTTAGTTCTTCGCGATCTATGTAATTTTATCTTACATTTTGTATTTTTGTGTACGAGCCTTACACTACTTGATGTGTGTGTGTTTTGTTGGTTTAACGATGTTTTTAAAGACTTGTAAGTAACTAAATGTTTGTTTTTTTGTTTCTAAGTTTTCTAGTTGTGATTATATGTTTACGTGTTTAATTTAGGAGGGTGGTTGTTGGAGATTTGGAGGTTTAGTGATAGCGTTTGTAATGTTATATTGTTATGTTAGGGTTGTTAATTAAGGGTCTTTAATGTTTGTTGATATTAGATAGGTTAGTTACACTTAGATTGATGATTACACTTGGTGGATCCTTCTTACGTTATACCTTGCTTTCTTTCATTGACATTTAAAACATGAAATGGAATCAAATCTAGGTGTTGTGGAGCTTATACTTTTCTTAAAAGACATCACATTGTAGAACAAATCAACATATACTTTAATTCATCGCTCATCATGGGGATAAAATAAGAAAAGCATCACGCAACAAGTTATAGCAAGTTTTGGAAAGGTAGTTTACGAAGAATATCGTCATCGTAGCACGAAAGCTTGTGTTAGTGATGCAGCGGCGTTGGTGAGATGTACACAAATGAAGAGTGCAAGAGTGAATACTGATTTAAATCGATCCCAAAGTGTCATTTCGCCTTATCCCGCTAGAAATGTTGTAAGTATAGTGCGAGCAAACAAGGCTTATTTTTTGGCTTGCATCTATTGAACGTCACTCACTGCTTAGGAAGCTAGAAAAGCCTTATTTCGTTTCGTTATGTTCTTCGTTCCTTCTTATCGAAAAAAGGGGATTTCTCATATTTAGAATCTTCCGGCGCTATGCTCCATTTACTATTCTTTCGCACTTTTTTCTTTACCACGCTGTAGGTTAGAAAAGAGCGAGCGTAGGAAAAATCAAAGGTGTTGCTCATGTTGTAAATTCATGATCATGCCACCTATTATTGTCGGTGGTGGTTCTCAGGTTACCCGAGTTAGTTTGCCGTAGGTGAAAGCAGTAGCTGTGTGTTCTTAGATTGTGAAATTGATGATAAAAACAACACAAAAAAGAGAGAAATCAATTCAGGCAAAATAAAAATAAAATAAAGTAAATACACTTCAACCTATATCATGTCTCTTTTTTCTTTTACATTCACCAAATCACCCCATATGATTCTCTCTCATGTGGTTTTTACACAACCACCCAATGTGAATTTGAAATTGAATTCATTGACAGATGACTAGATCTTCTGGTGAGCTTGTTAACTAAGAACTTTCTTAATTTTGGACTGTAACTTTTAAATTTCTTTTTAGTCTTTGGACCACTTCAACCTCACCTGCTTTCAACTAGAACTTTTAGCATTTCTTTTCGCATTTAATTTGGTTATGCGTTTCAAACGTTAATACCAACGTTTAGCTTGAGAAAGAATGTTAAAGTATAGAGTTATTTCATATTAGTTACGTTAGTTGCACTTTGTTAAGTTAGCTAGGTGGTTAAAACTAGTGGGATGGCAGATTAGTTGGTTAATTGTATCAACTAGCAAGCAAATCTGGACAAACTAGAAAGTGGATGCAGGCGAACATGAGCTAGCAAATCAGGACAAACATAGAAGCGTTGGATGACCAAGTTTCGAGATGTTTGTTTGCTTCTCTGTAACATATGCTTTGGTATAGATATCATAGTTTGTTAACATAGATGAGCAAGCGTCATTGCAGCATAGATGACTATCTACACATATTTGACAAATATTAACAGTGATGACGAATAACAAATATTGAACCAATGTACATGAAACGCAAATTAATTCCCCTTAAGAATCACTATAAATCATCTACCAGTCCTAATCTAAACAGTTATGGTGAGAAATCACTCAAGGTATTGTATCGGTGTCATTTGTCTTTTGTTTTGAGTAATTGGTCTATTAACATAAATGGAAGAATAAATATTTAACATGTTTGGAGATCGATTAAGTGCTTTATCTTCTAGCTTAAGATGATATGGGTGGTAGCTTCAAAAAACCTTATAAATGTGTAGAAACTTGCAGTGGTTGGACCAGATCAATGCTATCTTGCTTCGCCGCTTGGCAACAAGACACTGCTTGATATATGCTTAGAAAGTGTTGCATCCAGCTTCTCTCCTATTAATGAAATCCATGCCTGCAGATGCATCATACATTTATAAGAAATATGTATATGAAACAAGATTGATCTACATGTTTGAAAAAACAGTCAAATATGTTGCTAAACTTCGTGTCAAGGAAAAAGTATTATAAATGTTGCAGGGTGGAAATATGATAGTGGGCATTAACACTATAAAAATGTATCTTTCACTTTACATTCAGAAACGAGTTAAGATGTTCATATTGCTGATTTTTATAAAGGCTAATGCGCACCTGATCAGATGTTGTGAAGCCACGGATGGTGTCGCCCCCAAGTATTGCAATTCCTTTATCTCCTATTGGTTGCAAGATCACCGACTGTAATTGATATTGATAAACAGATGGAATTAGACTTTATCTATGCTTGGGTGGAGTTTTGCATCCTTGCACAGAGAAACAAAATTGCAATTATACCAACTAAAATTGGAATAGAGATCACTCTCTTATTCTGAAGGCTTACCCTTTTCCTTCAATACTGGGGCATCAAATTATGTTTAGAAAAATCAAATTGTAAGATCAATAGAACACAAGTAACACCTGCGTATTTAAAGGAGAAATGGCAGCTCAGATTTTCCAGGATAAAGAGATAAGTTTGCCAAGTAGCTCTCTGCCAAAAAAATTTAACTTTTCAAAATCACAATCTTTTTATATACATGACATGTATTTTGTGTATCAACATGTGTGACTTACGTGATCCTGATTTAATGACCCCTTGATAGATTGAGCCTTGCATCAACTTATTGGAATCTACAACCGTGGGGGATTCACCTTCATAAGAGGAAGATGCAGAAGCATATCCAACTTGGAGAACACAAATGCCATCATATACTATAACCAGAGACCTGCAGCATGTTATGGTTGACAATGATTCCCATGCCCTGAGAAAAGCAAGCAAGTGACGAATGCATCTTTGAATATAGCAAACTTCTGTGGTGTGTTAATGATTTTTACCATACCATTTTAATTCCGTAGCTACAACATCTGGAATGTTAGAATGTATTCGTTCACACTCCACACCTCGGGGTGGCACCTGAATTAATAATTCACTTACAGTTACAGTTACATTTACTGATGTTTTTGGTACACACGCAGAAATGTGAAATTCATCTATCAAATTGGCATGCTATTTCAAGCAATAAAAAATAGGGGACCTTACCACTGATATGGTTTTCGGTCGGATTGATAGCCACACCAAACCAGCTAGAATATTAGTTACTGCTAACCCGATTGTAAGTAGATCAGCTCTGGACTGTGAACTGCCACACAATTGAAGAAAATAAAATTAAACTTTTTGAGCAATCATACAACAATCAATATGCCCAACAAATTTAGGCCAGTGCTACTCTAAAAAGAGATGTAATGAGGTGTGAGATACATGGTTCATGGACGAGGGCTATACCAAATACTATAGAACACATTTTAATGCGAGTATGATGACATATGCAAATGTCATCATACTAAAGAAGTGGTAATCATAATGTAATGCAAAAACTTTACTCAACATTTTTAGTACCACGATAAGAGTTCCAGTCTTTATCTGCTATTACCTAAAGAAGCTAATCTTAAGTATCTTAAAAAACACATTTTGATACTACCACATACAAAATTGATACACCTTTTGCCACTAACCTACCACCAATGGTCTCTAATTCCTAACTAGAAGTGATATTTTGCACAGTACATGAAACTGATTAAATGCTGCAGATACTGGTTATTACTCAGAAAAATTAACATTCCCAAAAAGAAAAGATCTTGAAATTAATTTACTTAATTGCATACCTAATTTGTGCCAATGAGTATAAATTAGGGCAAAAGATGAGAAGATGATTGATTATCTACCTGCTGGCATCAGCAACCGGAGCTATGCCAGAAGCAGTTCTGTTAAACAAAACGCCCAACAGAGATATACCACCTACGTATATCGGCAAACTCCTAACAGTATCATCATTGTTCGACACCCAATCAGCAATCAGCTCCCTGTTTGGTTTGGGTCCTTTGTAACCTCCCTTCAGTAGTTCAATTAAAGGTGTAATTTGCGACAGATGCATGTGATATACATATGTACAGAGAGAGTAAAAAGAACCTGTAAGTTGGCCGAAACCCTAGAGTATTGCCGGAGAAAAGGTAGACGGTGACCGGAGAAATTTAACGGCGTTGAACGGAGGAATATTCCGGCTTCCATTTAGATTGTTTATGAATGGAAAAGCTTCATGGATAAGAAGACGACGTAAGATTGTGTTAATCTATAGGGTATGTTTGGTAATGTTTTTAAAAAACAATTTATTAATTTATTGATTTTTTTAATAAGTTAATAAGTTAGTATAAAGTGACTTATTAACTTATTCACTCACAATAATCACATTGTCGAACACTATAAAATAATTTTTTTAATTTTTTAAAAATTAAAAAGTTAAAAGTAATAAAAAAATAAGCACTCCTAAACACTCAGTAAGGATACAATGTAATTCTATTCAAAATGTAAGACATCTTAAATAATTTTTAAGCACATTATACAAGTGTGTTATGTAATAGTTCCTAGATTGCCCTCACTAAGGTGTTGTTTGTTTTTTCTGCAGGAAAACGTCTGCAGTCTGCGGACCACATCTGCAAACATGCAACAAAAGAGGTGGACCAAACGTCTGCAGTCTGCAAGAAAAATACTATTTGTTTTTAACATCTGCAGAATGATAAAAATATTTTGTAATTAGGTTAAACCCATTTTTTCCGTTTCGATTTTCATCTAAAATACAATAAATCCATCATGGGTCAATGAACCCCCCCGCGGTTTGAACCGGAAAAACAACTCCGGTGACCGGAAGAACGACGGCGACAAAAGGTGAAGAAGTTCGAACCGGCGGCACCACCGGCTCGAGTCGGCCGGAATCAGCATAAGCAAAAAGGCCCAGAAGCAAGTGCTCGATTACCAACGGTGACACCACATTCAAAGTGGCGAATCAGGAGAGATTGAAGCCTCAGTAGGAGAAGAGTGAAGAGGATAGATCGAATGTTGATGATCTACGGGGAACTCCGATGAGTGTGGGGCGGCGATGGTCCGACCGGTGGGAGTGGTGGGGCGGCGATGGTCCGGCCAGTAGGGGTGGTGGGGCGGCGGTGTTCGGCCAGTGGGGGGAGGTGGGGCAGCTGATGGGGGAGGTGGGGGGAGGTGAGAATAGGTTAGAAAATCTCAGAAGAAATAGGTCCACATCTTTTCCATGCAGACCTCCTGCAGACGTTTTTTGATGAAACATCTTCCAAAAAACAAACACTCTGCGCACTCAAAACCTCTTCCTGCGTCTGCGTGCGCGCAGATGAAGAGGTGGGAAAGATGTTTTGGTAAAAAACAAACACCACCTAAGTATATTTCTTCTGATTAATACATTATTTAATTCACTAAATTATGTATTATCTTATTATAATGCTTTTAAAATAATAATTAAATTTACGTTTACTCTTTATACATTTTTAACTATATATTATTAAAACTAAGTATTATCTTATGATTATACATAATACTAAATATAATAATAATAATAATAATAATAATAGCATCCAAATATAGTTAATGTCTAAGTCAGGATGGGTTAGATTGTGCTCTTTAATTGATACTTGATGACACCGGTCGCATCAGGCAGGTCAAACCATTATATGATAAATATATCTTAGGTTGACTATATAGTAATTTTATTATTAAAAATATTATTAATACATTATATGATATTATTAGTTCACTTACATTAAATTTTATTTTATTCATGATATTATAAATTGACATTTAAATTTATATATACTAATTATATTTTATAACTAAATACTATTTAAATTAAATATTATTTTATTTAAATTTCTAGGTATATAACTAACATATATCTTCATATTTATAATAACAATAATACTAATATATATTTTCTAGAGACATATCATGAGTTTAATAATTTTAATATTTATGTAAAATTTGTTGGTTAATGACATATTATTTAATATGTTTTGGAAAATAATTACAATAATAATAAATATCATCATATTAATACTACTACTACTAAATATTATTATAATAACAGTAACAATAACAACAACAACTATGATATTTGTGTTATTATATTAGTTATAATATAATATCATGTATCTGTCATGTTATCATATCTATACAATTAGCGTTCGATAATTGTATTATGACAATATAATAATGAATCACTTAACATGTGTAGCGACAATCCGAGTGCATATATAATTGAACTTATTGGAACCATAATTATAACGTTATTTTATACGCTCCAAACCAAACCGCGACGATCGTAGTCATGTAGTTCTTCAGTATTTACTTTAAGAGTCTATTAACTATTACTAAACTCCACTTGACCCTTGTAGGTTCGGCATTATGGTTACACGACAAATATATATATATATATATATATATATATATATATATATATATATATATATATATTTCCTTTACCATCATCTAATATACTTATTATACATATACTAATTAGCAAGTTTTCTATGCATTACAAGTTGTACCTTATGCTTTATGGGTTGTATCCAATTTGTTTTAGTTTATTATAGTTTTTATTCTAACCCAATATTTTTTTACATCTTTTAGAATGGAGGCTCAATAAAGTTTTTACTTTCAACTTTGGTATCTTGTACTTTTCATATTTTATAAATCTTTTATTTTACGTCTCAGTCTAAATTTTACGAGTTAACACGTCATAACGTGCGTGTATGGTTTAATGTTTTTTCGTCTACTTTTCATTCGATTTATTTTTACCGTCTTTCTGGGTTTTTTGGTGTTGGTGATCAATGCCGATGGTATGCCATTAGTGTTACTTGGCATGGTTTTATGCCTCCCGTCGCAATGCGAAAGACTTAATACTAGTATTAACTAATAACTAGCACCACAAATTCTGCAATTTGAACCGGTTGATGAAGAAAATACATCAATTACCATCAAAATCTAACTATAGTTTAAATCTTTATTCAACTTAAACTAAGTACTATTCGTTTACGTCTATGTCAGTAATACATAAGAGTAAACAAGTTTTCCCGGAGATGAAGACCAAAAATTATCTAAAGACCAACTCTAAATGCTCAATCAACTAATAGCATTGGTGTGGTAATGTTTCTTGTCAAGCTTAACACATAAAAATTTAATTCTTTACAGTATTAATAAGTTTTTATACCTGTGTAAATACACCCAAGCTAAGTTCATCAACAAACGATAATGAAACTGTGTTGTGTTGATTTTGAAAATAAATTATAAGTTATATATCATGTATTCCTACTGGTATATGATTTTATCAAAAAAACTAAATTGAGGAAGATAAAATTAATATTAAGTAAAATATCACTGAGAAAGTTTACACTTCTAATACATGTGTAACTAATATCATCACGTGTCATAATTCTAGTTTCTGATATATTTTTTTCTTATATTTTTTTAAATTATTATTTTATTACTTACTTAAAACTTATAATATTGAATTTTACCATAAAACCTTCATTTAATTAATTGTTTTCTAATCCAGTTCATATAATATCCAAGTTTCAATCAATTATATAACATAAATTAAAGTTAATTCGAGTAACACTGATATCTAATCTAACGGGGGTATGTATTGATATTCAACGTTTAATTGAAATTGAAAAGTTAGAGAATTTACAGGGGTCTATTTGTATGTTTATGTTCTCCATTTAATCAAATCGACGATGGTGTATGAAGAAACACATAAGCTAGGGGAAACGCACTTCCGAACAATCTCCGGTGAAGATGCCGACGGCGTCTTCCAAATTCCGATCATCCATTCATTTCCAACATGTATTCATAGCTGCTATCACTTTCAACTTCTTCGTGCTTCATTCTTCTTCTTCTTCAGATCTTTCGTTACCACACGAATCGTAAGCAAATATCATCTCTCTACCTATGCATAATTGATTTATAATTACTCGAATGATCTGAATTCAGTTGTTGATTTCAACAATCCAGTAGATCAGAAGGTGTTTTAATATTTTCGCTTTGATAATCGTGCAGAGGAGGAGGAGGAGGAGGAGTAGGGCTGAGAGGTTTGAAGAGCTTTATAGAAAAGGCATCTGGCACAAACGTCACGTTTGATTGCTCTCCTTCTGGTCCTTGCGTCCCTTGCCTCTACTACGAAAAGGTATATTTGCATCACTTGAACATGAAACGTTTATAATCGTTATTGTGATTGCGTTTTTGTTGGATGCTTAGGAAAGGTATCAATGTGATTGCATTGTTGATGCGTTTCGATATGAAAAAGCAGATGTAGTTATCTCCAGCTTTGGCATTGACATAGATGATAGGTGTTAAGTTTGCTATTGTCCGTATTTTTATTCAGTGGCTATTTAATCTGCAACCAAAGTAGTTTTCAGTTTTAAGCTATTTGTGTCTAATGTGGACTTCGTGTTTAGGAATGAAGATACTGATACAGTTCTTTTGTTGATATGTATAATATTTAGCTGGCTTAGTGTTTTCCTATTGAAGTAAAGGTCAAGGTTTATGAACTTTTTACTCAATATTCGACAAGCAGTCTATTTAACAGAGGGAATTATTGCAGTACACAGAGCTCAACATAATCCCTGTTGCTTTTTGTTCGGGTAATGGGACTTAGCCTAGCCAATGCTTTAGTATCCTTTCCGTGCCATGCAACACCCAACGATTTTTGCGTAGAAGCCTAGCAGCTTACGCTTAATAATCACAATGCTTATATTACACAATATTTTATTGAGAAACTTACCTGACAGAACACTCCTTGATACTAGATCTTACATAGTTGCCATTAGTAGACAATTCAAGGCGCTAAACTCCTTGCAACCTTAGTGTTAATACATGCAGTCTCCTTCTATATGCTCTCTCTGTGTTTTCTGTATTGGCAGGAATTTTTCTCGTCCAAAGGTTTTCAGTTCATGCAGAGGGATTCATTAGTGTAAATGTTGTAGGGTGTTCAAATCCATGAAAATTTTCATTTGCAAGACATACAAAGACTTATAGGTTACACTTAATGAGTGTACTAGCTATACGTTCCACAATAATGAGTTGCTCGTATAGTTACTTGATTCCTTACAAATAATAAATTATCTCCGATTCTCATCCAACGAGCTTTCATTCATGTCAGTCAAAGAAGGCACATTACATATACATAATGTCCTCTATTATAGGTTACTTCACTAATAGGAATATGCATAGTAGCAGTAGAAGCATTAGAAGTTCCTCACAGCAATGACTGTTAGTTGTTATGGACTAAATTCTTGAGCTTTTTCCTCAAAAAACTCCTACTTAGGGTTATTCAACCTTACCAAGTAATTTATCTAGTCTCTTGCTTCTAGGTTTTTACAAGTGTCCCAAAGGGGACATCCCAGCGATAAAGTCGTGTACTCCCCAACCAAATGGTTGCAAGTTCAAATCCTGCAGAGTGCAAGTGTCAAGTGTGGCGATATTAGAAGTAGAGTAGGTGTAAAGTTCGGCGGTAAAAAAAGGATTTTACAAGTGGCTAATCCATACTATTTAATATTTGGTTATTGTTATTGTTAATCTTATTATTGCAATAATTACTATTATTATAACATCTTGTTAATCTTAGTAGGACCTAGGGCTTGGAAATTTTGGTAGGACGTGAACTAACATTTCCTGCATATACTACTTGGATCTCAGGTTGCTACTACTTGATTAATTGGTATTTTCATTTTGGATATGTGTTGTTAAATACATGTACAAATGTACAAATGTACAATTGTTTTGGAAAAATTGAAGTGAATCTTATTAACTGATAGCAAACTTCTGATTTACCTATGTAACGAATGCATTAAAGACTATGCTTGGAAGCACTAGGTTAGATTTTTGGCAAAATGTATCTTTTGTTATGTTAAGACATAAGAGTTGCATTTGGAAGCTGCAACTTAAATCATATCTATGTCTATGTGTTAGGCCTAGATGGATGAATTTGAGAATATATCAAAGTAGAAGGGTAGGGTTGAAGATTAAGCACAAAATAATTGTAAAATGTGAACTACGTTATTTGAGAACACAATAACAACAACAAACTATACACAATAAATCCCATGTTGGGTTGTGAAGGCTTTGGGCCGAACCGGGCTTGGTTTGGGCCTATTTTTGCTGTGAACAGAAAACAAGGGCAGCCGGCCCTAAGGCAATGGTTATTTAGTTAATTCTTGGAGCCTAAGTTATTGCCTTAATTACTAACCCTAATCTAGCATTATAAATAGACCCATTGATGTAATTGTATTCTTTGAGCACAATAATAATATAAACCCTAGTTGCAGAGTGGACGTAGGTCACCTAGACCGAACCACTATAATTCTCTCGTGTCTACTCTTTCTTTTGTCTGATTGTGTGCGTTTGTTTGCTTCCGCTGGAACCTACTTTGATTGTGATACCTAACAAGTGGTATCAGAGCCGAGGTTCGGGAACACACCGGGTTTACACACTGAAATTGCATAAGGCTGTTTGAGAGGGCTGTGGTGCTACCGTAAACAGGGCTGCTGATTATCTGTGAAGTTTGCGAATTAGGGTTTGATTAAACCCTAGGGTCGCCGCCATCCAGGAGAGATCGCAAGGGTTGTTTTGTTGTTTATTGTTGTTGCGATTAGGGTTAGAAATCCTTGAAACTAGCACAAGAATCACAGAAAGAACTGCTTTTCAGAATCGTTTTTTTTTTGTGTTTGCGTTTAGGGTTTCTGTTTCGAACCCCTTGAAATTGCTGGCTACACTCGATTCTTTGCAGGTGAAGTTGCCGGTTTAGGTACTTCGGGATTTGGGGTTTTATTGAAGGTGTGCTTGGCTTCGATTAGCTTTGGTTCTTTGGTTTTTACTTCAAAGGTTAATCTTTTTTCGCGGCGTTCATCAACTATAGTTTCTGTTTCGTGATTGTATTCGTTTCTCGTTTGCAATGGCTGAAGACGGGAGAGTTCGAATTGAAAAGTTTAATGGGACAGACTTTGCTTGGTGGAAGATGCAAATAGAAGCATTGCTTGGTGAAAAAGATTTCGAAGTAGTATTGGAAGAAAAATCGGTTACAATGAGCAAAGCTGAAGAAGCAGTTTGGAACTCAAAGGACACGAAGGCTAGAGGGGCTATTACATTGGCTTTGACGAGGAGCGTTGCATTTAACGTTATGCACGAAACCACGGCTCGTGGTATAATGACGGCTCTGTCAAATATGTATGAAAAGCCGCCTGTTGCTAATAAGGTGTTCTTGATGAGGGAGTTATTCATGACTCGAATGAATGAAGGAACTTCAGTTTTGGAGCATATTAATGATCTCAAATCGATCACATCCAAGTTAGCTTCTGTGGGCATAAAGTTTGATGATGAGACTCAAGTTGTAGTATTACTATCTTCTTAGCCAGATAGTTGGTCTGGAACTGTAAAGGCTATTACTAATTTTGTGGGGACCAATGGGTTAACATTTGACGGGGTCCGAAACATTGTGCTAGGTGAGGAAACTCGCCGGAAAAGCACTAGTGGTGGATCATCTTCTGGTTTGCTATATGTTGGCAGGGGTAGGGAAAATAACAGAAGCAGTGGGAGTCGAGGGAGAAGTTCATCAAGAGCTTGTAAAACTGTGAAGTGCTGGAGTTGCGATGAGATTGGACATGTTAAGAGTCAATGTCCAAAGCGTAAGCAAAGAAAATCTGGTGAAGTAAACACTGTTGCTGAGGATGAATATGATGATGACACGTTACTACTCGAGGCTAAAAACAGTGTGGACTCTTGGGTTATGGATTCTGAATCTTCGTTTCACGCGATGCACAACGGGGAGGCGTTGGTGAATCTAAAAGTGGGCAACTTTGGGAAGGTACGAATGGCAAATGGTAATTTTGTTGATGTTACGAGCGTAGGTGATGTTAATCTATTAACTCCATTGGGAACCTACTGGAACTTGAAGAATGTTAGGGTCATTCTAGCATTAAAGAGAAATCTTATCTCTGTTAGTCAACTGGATGAACAGGGACAAAAAGTAAAGTTTGGTAAAGGTAAATGGAAAGTAACAAAGGGAAATTTGGTTATTGCTCGTTGAAACAAACGAGGATTATTATACATGGTGGAAGTACCTGTTGAGGAAAATATGAGCGTTCCTCAATACAAAGTTGGGTTCATTGAGTCAAAGGGGCAAAAGAGGGTTCAATTTGCAAGACTGAAACCTGGTGCCAAGGTGATTCAAGCTTAGCGGGATTGGAGGTCTAAACTTGGTCAGGGGTTTGGTGACAGTGGGAACATGGGGCGTGTTTCGGATACAGTCATAAAACAACGTTGGGTTTTGAAGACCACTACTCCGATTGTTAAATTCTCTCCTGTGGATGTCTTGCTAAATGAGGAGAGTGTTGATGATTCTCGGGTTATCTCTGGAGCTGGTGGATCGTGCATACGAGTTGAGATAAAGAATGGGTTAGAGCTCGGGGGAGCTTCAACGGTCCCTTCATGTACTTGATGAGAGGGGGTGCAATTAGGGGTTATGATGAAGTCTTAGCTGATGAGTATTGAAGCTTGGAAGACTTTGGATATAAAGAATACTGGAGTTACTGGATCTGGGTTATTTGGACGGCGTTTGTAGACTTTTGCAAAGCCTTCAAGTGGGAGATTGTTGGGTTGTGAAGGCTTTGGGCTGAACCGGGCTTGGTTCGGGCCTGTTTTGCTGCGAACAGAAAACAAGGGCAGCCGGTCCTAAGGCAATTAGGGTTATTTAGTTAATTCTTGGAGCTTAAGTTATTGCCTAAATTACTAACCCTAATCTAGCATTATAAATAGACCCATTGATGTTATTGTATTCTTTGAGCACAATAATAATATAAACCCTAGTTGCAGAGTGGACGTAGGTCACCTAGACCGAACCACTATAATTCTCTCGTGTCTACTCTTTCTTTTGTGTGATTGTGCGTTTTGTTTGCTTCTGCTGGAACCTACTTTGATTGTGATACCTAACATCCCATCCATAGCAAAGCTATCGGTGGAATTTGGGGAGGATGAGATGTAGACGAACCATGTTAATAGCTATTGCAAAGCTATTGATGGTTGTTAATATCTCACACAGATTGTCAGAAACCAAACAAAGTGATTAAAAAACTCTTCACACAGCAAACTAAACCTAAGATATTCTAATTATTGGAGAAGAAAGCCACATTGATGTCAACAGAGAAGATGAGATTTTATTGATGATTTTAGGTCTGCTTGAAAGCTCCTTGATCCATCTTAATAATTCAGTTATATTTACTGGGGTTTGTTGGAACACATGGGACACACCAAACTTGTCATCACTAGATGTAGGGTTTATGGTACTTATCCAACCAAGTATGGAGCTCTTGACCCTTCGATCTTGAGTGTTACAACTTTTATATTTTCCATTTGAGACTTTGAGCAAGTCTTTTTCTTGAGAAACTCTGCTTTGTGTACAACATAGAATACCTAGTTGGAGAAGACTTACTGAACAATCATGACAAAGACTTGCTGAACAACACACATCTAGTGCTTAGGTCTAGCACCTAGGATACCCAAGTTGGAGAAGTCTTAAGCTGTTTTTAATTATATAATCTCCTTTTTCATCTTAAGACTTATAATAAAAGTTCCCAAGTATACAAATTTAAGTCATTATCAAATCTACATGAGTTACATATTTACATTTGACCGAACACTATCAAACTTATGGATGCAGAAGGATGAAACTTATCGATGCAGTGAAACAGGGTATCGTATACCTATGAGATGTGTGAAAATTGGAAGTCCTGTTGATGAAGAAAACGAAAACAAGAAGCAGAAGGATAGGAATCTGTTGGAAGATACAACCAACATAGAAGTGGGGTCAGAGATATATGTAACTTACAGAAGCTGCATACCTGCTGTTAATGAAGAAAAGCTCTCAGTTCTTGGCTTTGAGGTTTGTTTCTGTTTTACCTAACCTATACAGCTTTAACATTAAAAGAAGTTACTAACTCAATTCAAACATTTAATGTATTTGTTTTTTAAAGACTTGGTGATAGTTTTGGAGCTACTTATTTAGGTCGGACCGTTTTGTGATCTACATTGTGCAGGCGTTAATGTTGCTGTTGCTGATAAGTAGTTCATTTGTAGTCTTCAGGCGTAAGGGCAGTTTGGTGATGCCAGGAGCAATAAGATTACCCACCAACCCAAGGTTTTAACATCACACATGTTCGAGATCATTTGAATCATCACTTTTTTTTCACTTATTTGTATGATAACATGTAATGAGATTTTATTCTTCTTTTGTCAAAATATAATACCACAGAATCTTGTAGTTTTGTGTTGCAATGCTTCACACAAACAATACGAGTTTTGCATAAACATATACCCGAGTCAATAGCAGCATGGGCATTGGGCAGACTCCAAACAAATAATGAATTTGACATTAATGTACCATGAAACAACAAAACACCTCTTTCTTAACACAAACATCTACAACAACTCAGGTGGGTTACAAACAACCCACTGGGGTGGTAAAAAGAGTATCAAGAGTGATTTGATTATAAAAAATAATCGGGCGTCTTTCGGGTTGTGTCGGGCTCAATTTGTCTTGGGGCTGGATCAAATTGAAGAAAGTTCTGTTCCATGTTCTCCCCGATTTCCAGAATAGCAGCCATGTTCCCACACCGATAGCAGTAGTTTGGAGCACTAAATACTGTCACAACATTCTTTTCCTGAAATAACAAAAGATCAGTGGTCATAGATGGAACCATGAAACCTCATCACGGCGCATAAAATAGTTGAACGTTACGAGAACCATCTAATGAAAGATTAAGGAATAAACGATGCAACTTCGTCTCCATCTAACAGTGACGAACCTGAGCCCAGTTATAACCCTCCATGACAAGCTGGTGAGCTCTTGAGATGAGGGTGAGGCCGTTGGTATGATTGAACTGAGATGCTATATCTTGACCAAACGTATAGCCGGCTCCACGTGGAGATATCCCCCAACCACATCGGTCATCTGGATCAGACCACAGCAGATCACACATTGGTCCTTCATGTGGGACCTACACAAACTCACATGTCAGTGAATCCAAAACAACAGAACTGGTTTTAACCAAAAAGAAGTATGTTTTGAGATGTGTGTTTTCAGTGACTTTTCATGTGATTTAAGGAGACATGATGTTGAACTCTGAAATTAAGTTTACCTCCTGTATGCGGTCCAATGCTCGGATATTGTCTAGTGTATCCAATGATGGTGAAAGTCCTCCGTGCAGGCAAAAGATCTGCAGTAACAGATGTGATTATGTATCACGTACAGCAGGACTAAATGTGTGTCAGTTAATCTAACCTGGCTCTCAATTAGTGCTGTAAGAGGTAGGTAATCGAAAAGGTCGGTAAAATGCTTCCAAACATTTGCATTTCCATACTTCCTCAAACATTCATCATAGAACCCATACCTGATGTTAAGAGAAATGAGTAAACAAGGAAAAAGAGAAGGGTAAAAGAAAACAATCAGTATAAAAGTTCTTTTGAATGATAAATGATAAATCCTACATGCTAAACACAAAGCCCCTTCAATAAATAATTAGTACCATTTCTGACCATGAGATCCTGATAGGAGTGTTCAGCTTTCAACTCCAGTTTGAACTAAAAACACTTTGTATACGTTTCGTTCGTATATCAGCTTTAGATCAGACAATTCAGGTAGCGTGTAGAATAAGATATATAGAGCTATATAATATCACCAAAAGGTGAGATGCAAAACATGCTATTTGGATCATGGTCGTTGATACATAAATAGACTATATATATGTGTGTGTATATATGTTCGATAGGAGAAAAAACAAGGGCGGGAGTCTTCAATTTTGGAGTTTATAAGGACTGACAGTTGAGTAAAGTTTAAAAGGTCTTGCAAAGGTTTAACAATCTTACACTTGAGTGATCTGCCGACTCTCATGATTCCCTCTAAGAATAGTAAGCCTATCTCTATAACGAACTTTAAGAGCGACCAAGAGTGTGACAGTCTCCACTGAATAATACCCGCGATCTGCATTAACAGTTTTATTAGAATGATCTCACAAAAACAGTTCAATTCTTATGACTAGTTCACTTGCATTAAGCATATATGCGAGAAACAAATGAACAAATTTTTAACAGGGAACTAGACGCCCTTAGAAACGTCTGAAAATGACATGCTTCCTTGTTTTTACAATAGTCATGTTGTAAAGTCAACAGCACCTTCCACTTCCATTAAACTACCTAGCAGAACTATAGAGATTAAGCAAAACATTAATGCTCTCTCTTTAAAAGCATAATAAATGGTTTGTATTTATGCACACAGGTATTTAACTCAAATACACATGTTACCTTAATAGTAGGTTATTTATTATTGAATATAATACGGCCTTAAATAGTTTATTCCTTATCTAGCAATACGATGAAAAAGATCACTTACCAGTTACCACATAATATTACAAGACTGTAATTTCTCCGTCGTAACTATTTTTAACCTACTTGTCTCTTGATGTGAGCAGTGGTTCTACAGGCAAGCAGGCCCACTGCCTTCTTAAATATCCATATCGAAACAACATTATATGTGCATTATACGATAAAGTAGTTACCACAAAGCTACAGCCTAAACAGAATAAACACCACTTTCTCAACATCTATTATTAAAAGCAGGCATAAAAGATAAAACCAAACAAGTGTCTACTTAATAGCATAAATCATAAATGTAAGTTCTATTGTATTTTATCTATGTAAATAAAAAAGATGTTAACATCCGTGCTCCCAAAAATGTACCTGGCATCTAGAAAAGGTAAATCCTGAAGCTTGGTGTACCCAAGGGTGATTACACATACATAGACTAACACAAGTTATGGTGATCTATTAGATATATAAACTACCAAAAAAAAAAGACTGACTAGAAACCGTAACTAGTCGCTCTAGATGATATACACAAACATCTAACTCCTCCCGCGAGAACAAAATGTCAAAGAAATCACGTCAGACAGTTCAGAACCCTAAAATCCACAATTATTAACCGGCTATAGCGTTGACAAATACACAAGTAACCTTCCTATGCTCATCCAAAAAAATTCAGTGACCGACAAAGTTTCATCTCCAACTAAGAAGTTCCACTTAAGAACATAAAAAACTTTTTCACCTGAAGTGTAGATTTTCCAACAACTGAATTCAAGATACCAGTTTATTAGCGCCTATCACTCATACATACCTGACTGTACCAAAAGCTTTTCGTGTCACCTGTTCGGCTATTACAAAATCCATAGTGTCAAAAAATGATCAAAAAAATAAATTTTTAAGTTTGAACTTTTCTTCACCTTCTCCCCTAAGATGCAGTCATTTCATTTTCTTCTTTTTTAGGTAACCATAAGAACATGCTTACGGAAAACTAACAAGCCTCCACGGCTCCACCATACCCTGCTAATTAACGGGATCAGGGAAAACACAACTTAAGCTAGACAGGCATCCACGAATCAAGTCTTTGTATCACACACTTAACACTCTAAACACATAAACAACCAACCCCATATCAGATCAATAAAACTGATACAAACAGGTGCCACAACTCACAAAGTTAACAACAACCTCGATGCTATCAGTTTAAACTATGCATACTTAACAATAACAACAAACTTCACCGATCTAAAACATCAATCCATCAGCAAACAACCTCAACAAACAAAACCCCCAAATCCACAAAACCAAAAACCAAACTCACCAACATAATCTCCCATAAACAGATAATTCGTATCGGGTGCATTCCCACCGATCCGAAACAGCTCCACCAGATCGTAAAACTGCCCGTGAATATCACCGCACACCGTCACCGGACACTTCACCGGCTGCACGTTCCATTCCTCCACAAGTATAGCCCTAGCTTGCTCGCAAAGCGTCTTCACTTCCGATTCCGTCAACGGCTTGCACTCCATCAGCTGCTCGATCTGCCGATCTAGATCCGCGTGCGATGGCATTTTCACCTCTCGATTTCACCACCAACTATCGATTACCAGATTGTAAGGATCGATTTGCACAAGAGGTTTCAAAACCCTAATCTAGAAATTCAACAAATTACAGCTCAACATTCAACGATAAATCTAGGGTTTGAATTGGATATCATCTTTTTGCAGCTGCGAAGATTTGGTTGACTTGAAAGTATGAGATTTTGTGTTCAAGATTTGCGAAAGGTTGAATAAAAATTGGATTTTTATAATTTTTATCGAAGTATGTATGTTTGTTTGGGTGTATAGTGTGAGTGTGTGTGTGCGCGCAAATGTGATGGAAATGAAACTCAAATGAAATGCAAATTTATTTTGTTTGTTTGTTATTTTTTAGGGTCGTCAATATTGACGTCGCTCCGGTGGCTCCGCCGAGTCGAAATGAGTTGGAGATGGTTCCACGTGGCAGAGTCAAAATGATTCTAGCATTTTTATTTTTATTTTTATTTTATTTGCTTTTATTACATGGATGGTTGAAAATATTCTGTATTTACACTACAACTATGGTTTTGAACTTTAAGAAATTATAGGTAATGGTTTAGCGGTTTGTAAAAATACAATATGAGTGATTGTTGATATGAATGGATTTTAAGTTTTTCATATTGAAAGTACTTTTATTGTTAAAATAACTACATTTATATTACAAACGTAGTGATATTAAAATAACAAGGTAACCGTTTTAGAAGGGAGGAGGATTGGGAAGATGAGAGACGATGGTCGCCCACTGCGGTCGTACAAACCCTACAAGTTGTAATTGAATGTCGGTTGTTGTCGTCATACTCGATCAATTCTCTCGATGTTTACCAACCAACGTGTTTACATCGTCACGGTGGATGGAGTACAACACCAAGCCTTGAAGCATACGGAGATTGGTGGTTGTGGTGGATCGCGGTGTTGGAAAGAAGCGCAATGGGAGGGTTGTCATTTTGATAACACAAGGGGAAGGGGTTGGGCCATTATATTCATAAGATGGTTATTTTTTTTTAAAAATTTAACATCAAATAACAATTTTATCATTTCACATCCACTTAACGAGAAGAACATAATGTTTATTCATGTCAAGTACCATCGGTGTTAAACGTTCATGAACATTTGATACTATGAATGTAATTTCTCAAATTTTGAGAACATAGTTGCATCATGGACATTCCGCAGAGAACATCCCCGTAATTTGTAATTAAGTCTATTTTTTAACAACCATCCAATAGCTTTTTAGAATAAAATCATCACATATTGCATTCTATAGGATTAACACTTCAAAGTTCTTTATGTGAAATACACCAATTCACATTATGATATCTCGTCTTAAGACCCAAGCCTAGCATTTGTTGAGTTAAATTGTGGTTTTATATTTCTTTCTTCGAATAATATTGGTTTGAATTCGAGTATTTCCCATATACAAAACATATGTTCAGAACGCAAAGTGTACAAAATGTTGGTGAAAGTATCATTACTTTTTTCTACATTTGTATGATAATTATCACTCATTGATGGAATTATCAAGCAATGAAGTAAATTATCAGAGAAAATGTATGGAATTATTATGCAAGAATGATGTATAATCACACGAGAACTTTATACGTTTTGCATAGAAACCCCGCCATCTATAGTAACCTTCCCCTGTGTTTTGTTTTGTCCATACGTTGGAAGACCAATTTTTATTGATGTCGCTTTTTTCTAATATAACTATATATTGTTTATTTAGAAGAAAGAAAATTATAAAGTAAATTATTATTTTCGTTCATAAATTTATTACCTTTTTGGTTCATATCCAAAATTGTTATTTGTCTATAGTACAAGGATCATTTATATAATTAACTCTTCTAAATTAAAAGATAACTATGTGGACACAATCAATTAATTGATACCTATGACAATGTTGTCAAAAGACAATATTACTCCATAATAATCACAGATATATCTATAATTGATTTTCACTTCATCTCTCTTACAATGATTATGAGCAAAATGAGAAAAGATTCTGAGAAAAGTTTTCTGCCTTATAAAACAAAATCAAAGGATGAAATTCAACATTTAAGTTCTAGTGTAGATATATTATGATTACGCAAGTCAATTGCTTGACAAACATAAGTATAAGTTAGAAATATCATCAGTCCAATTGTATGTATAAATTGTTATCAACCAATTGTATATAGTTTATGTTATTAGAATTTGATTTTTTCTTTATTTTATTAATAACTAGCCCTAATTAAAGATTAAATAAAAGCCCAAACACAACTGCTTTTTCTAAACAAAACGAAAGCATTTAGCTTTAACCTTTAAGAAGCAAAAGCTTATAAGATAAGATGTGATTGGTATAGAAAATCCATCTATATATAGCAGCCTTTGAAAAATTAATGCTTTGTTTCCTTCAACTTTTTGGCAATTCTTGATTCCAAGGTCACTTATTTGCTACTATTCAAATCACTTTATATCATACAAATTAATGATTCTATATTATACAAATATAAATCATTCTAACAAATATGTTACATACCAATAGCTAGCTAGCTACACCTTTTTGTTAGTTCAAATACTTTCATGATCTTCAATTCCGCGGTGTGCTAATTTGTCTTCATGACCATCTCAATCATCTAGAATCAAATTCCTTGAAACTAACCATTTCTTGGTCACCCGTCACGTTTCAATCGATCTATGCCTGACCCGGAGGTCTTCTGGAGTTTCCTGCTCTCCTATACGTTTAACAAACGATAACTATTCAATTGTCAAGTTTGATATTGACATGGTACGTTCATGAAGCCCTTAGCAACATATTTAAGTTGGTCAAAGATGATATCTATCAATCTATCTATCAATACTAATAAAAAAAAGTTTTTTGTCACTTATTATTTTTTAATCAATTTTTTTTACCACTTGTCAAATTTCTACATATTCTCACATTAATTTTCCCTCCAAAAAAAGTATTATACTTTATAATAATTTAAATACTAATACAAGTTTCTCTCTCTTATTAAAAATTAATTTAATTAATTACTAAAATAGACATGAAACAATTGTAAGTCTTATCATACTAATTTTTTCATTTCACTTTTTTAATAATAATAATAATGAATACTAATAATTTGACTCATACCATTTTCAAATTAAAAAATTTATAATTTAATAAACAAAAAACAATTTTTTTTATCAAAACACACTTTTTAAAAATAAAATTTTTATTAAATGCATAATACAACGAACTTCTTCTTTAAAAAAACATTTTTCTTAAAATAAAATATTTAGAAATCACAACTTTTTTAAAACAAAGTTTACGAAAAATACATTATTGGCTTATTTACTTAAAGTAGTTATTTATACGCAATCATAATCATATTTTATCTTCAAGCATGATTTTATAATACATAAATTTTAATTACTAATTATTTAATATTTTATTTATTCGTTCCGTGTAATACACGAGTACTAACCTAGTGTATATATACATCCACACATATATATACACATATAATTGAAAAGTAAGAAATTAATAAGGCACATGCACAATTTAGGGCTAAAAGAACTTATTTTAAGAAATTACGTGACAACTTAGTAAGTGACAACTACGTGATGGAGAGACGAGAAAATAGGGAAGAGAGAAAATGAAAAAAATTTAAAATTTTAAACGAGTTGGAATTAAGTTTTTGTGAGGGATAGAAGTAAAGATGAGAGAAAAAAAGGATATGAGAGAGTATCAATAGTATATGTACGTCTTTAATGTAAAGAAATTTTTATGTCTTTAGTGATTTAATTAGCATTATAAACATGGTTTTTAGGTGGTGTTTGAAATATATTTGGGTTGTAGATGATGAGATCCGCTTATGTGGTTTTCTTTTTCCTTTTTGATTTAGTTTTTTAAAATTAATTTCACTTGTAATTGAATTTTTCTCTAATAGCTTAAAGTATTTAACTTTAAAAAAATCTAAATAAACAGTTTTGTATAGTGTTTTTGGGCATTTCCATATAAAATTAGGGAAAAATGAGTGTATTAATAAAAAGTAAATTTCATATAAAAAACACATTATTTTCCAAATAAGCTCTTTTTTTCAAAATTTATATCGGGATGTCCAAATAACTGAATAAAGCGGTGGCTTATACTTTCACATGCATCCAGACCAACAGATCAACTAGAACCTAAATATGTTTCAAAAGCCACCTAAAATTCATGTTGTTTATAATTCTAAACCACGTAGAAAAGAAAAAAAAATCACAATGTATTATCCTTACAATATGATATTATATAAACATGGATCGACAAATAAGGCACCTAATAACCATTATAAACAAATTAACACATCTACCATTAGCTCAGTAATTATTTAACCTAATACTTCTTCTAAGCACTTAAAAAAATTAACCTAATTAACAAATATTTTTTTAGAACAATTCTAAAATGAACCAAGTAAACCCATTGCCATTACTACTAGGAGAGCATGATGATTTATGTAACTATGGAAATTAAGTCATCTACAATAGTAATTTGTTTTCTTATTTGTTATAAGCTATAACAATTATCACTATATATATAAGTTTTTGTTTTAAGACCTATTTTTACTTGTCGCATAACGCCTTTAAAATCTAAACACAATAATCTACAATAGTAATTTATTATCATTACTACTACTATTACTATCATCTAAATTACTTAAGTCGTATTTGCAAAGTGTTGTGCAGATGAAGTATCATGCATGCAAGTGAAATTACCTGTTATGGATAGGGTCAGGTCCATTGGGAACTCTTCTTTCGTTCATGCCTAAATTACTCAACCCCACCTTCTTCGAATCTTGCTTCGGTTTTTGGTGATCATACAAATACACAGAAGAAGCTGTAGTAGTTGTCTTTGTTTTGTGATCAAGAACACCAAGAATGAAGAAGAAAATGCACCCTGAAACTACAACTGCCCTAAGCAGCAGATGATGATCACAATGCCTGCACCTCATTTCCAGCTTAATTCTATCGATTGATTGATGATCGATCGATAGATAGATGTTGTTAGTTGGTTAACTTTAGTATATAAAGATAGATGCTTGCACAAGAAAGATAGATGATCTTGAAGGAGGTAGCTAGAAGATCATCAGTGGGTTTCAATTGAAATTAGCTGAATGCCTTTTACTTTACTTTGTGCCTTAGGCTAGCTTGTTGGTTTTCTTTATAGGTTACAGTGATGCTATTGCACTTTCCACAACTAAATATGCATACACATATATACACACATGGGGCGTGTTTTTCTCCGAACCAATGTTATATTGAGAACTGCAAGAGCCGTATATATAAATCACTTCAACGTAGTGTAGTGTATAAACAGTTTAACGAGAGATTGTCGTCTTATGTAATAACACTTAACGCGAGACGTACATGTGTTCTATACAGTTTGATTAATATATAATCTTTAACATAATCTTCTTGTTTTTAAAATAAAAGTGTGCATGCATATAAAGCTAGAGAGATTTATTGGTTGGAAGGTGACATGGAAGCATAGAATTAAAGATTTTGCTTTTGAAGTGATGAGAAGGCAAGGTATTCAATTATATGCTCCTTTTCTTTTTTGCTTTTATTTTTTGAGTATTTTGATGCACCTCAGCTCCTTCCAACACACAATCTGCTAATGTTGCTACTTTCTTTATTTCTTTATTTTCTTTTGGTAAATATATACCTAAATGATTTCTAGATTGGTCATCAGCTTTTTACTAGTTGGATTACAAAACTTATATGAATATTATTTCTATACTAAGTATAACTATTAGTGTATATATATAACAAAAAGTTAAATTATTTAAAACTTTTGCAAGCTATTATAACCAAACTTGATCGAGTTTCCGATTGAAATTCGAAGAAGTTGATCACATTAGTTTGCCCAAAAAATTGTGACGTTGAGTAGAAACAAGAATTAAAGAGTACTATCTCAGGAAAAGTTGATATGTTATTACATGTTCACACTGTTACATTAAGGTCTTTTTAATAGAGTGAATCTAAATATTATAAATAGAGTCATTTTTTTTAAAAATGAATTAACTATCTCAATATGAATTGAGTTTTCGAATAAATATATAAATTACTCAAATATAAAGATTCGCTTGTTGTTTCATAGAAACTAAAACAAATCAAAATTATAAACATTAGGGAAACTCCGTTTGTATCAAGTTTGAGGATCTAGATGATAGAATTTGAATCCAATAGCCGAGACGAACTATAAGCCGTTTTAGTCTGTTTCTAGTAGGACTCGTAACTCTAGACGTCGTTCAAGTTATGCTCTTTTTAAGTTAAACCATTTTCTACCTCCTTTGCATCTATTTAATTAGTCTAAATATTAGTCTGATAGCTCATAGATCAGCTTCATACTAGTGCATTGAGCTAAAACAGGTTCACCCTTAACATGCTAACTAGACATTGTAGGGTCTTTATTAATTATTGATTTATGGATGATGTTATTTCCTATAATAATATTATTATTAATTTATTCTCATGAAAAGTTGAAGTTAATTTGTTACTGGAATATATGTCGTAATGTAGAGAATATTTTCCCACAAACTTAATAGCTCAATTTGACAAGAGAATTGGTTCTTTCATATCTTTATATAAATTATGAATCTTATAATCCTTTGTCATATATACTCACTCAAAACAAAAGAATTCATGTGCTGATTAAAACAAGCTAGTGTTATGTCACATTGCTATGTACACTTAAAATAATATTCTAATACCGGTCCTACTTAAAGCCAACAGCAAACGATCGAGCATATGATGCTGATTTGACCACCACCACTTCTCTCATATTGGTACATAATATAATAAATACACACATTGCTACAATATAGTTCAAAATTATAACATGCATCAAATGTAAAGGAAAAAATTACAATTAAAATAAAAAGTTTGAAAAGAGGATGAATGAAAGAATAAGGACTATTTATATCACTACGGTTCTACTACATCAAATTATACATCTTTTTTAAGTTTTTTATAAAACTTACAAAAATGTTTTCAACTTCCAAACTGCTCAAAAAAGTGGATAACAATAATAATAATCTAATTTTGTATTTGTTTTTGTGTACAATTTCTACTGCTGACTGGAACGAGTTGATTTCGCCTTTTGTTTCATGCTGGCTCGTCGAATGACATCCCAAGGCTTCTGCGGAGCAGTCACGCCCTGCTGTGTGGCGAAAAATGACTCGTACCCGGGAGAGTCAAAGGCGAAACCCGTGTGCTTTGACCTTTCCCGTGGGAGTAGGGCAAAGGCATACCTCCTTTCCTCTTCTGGCGTCAGCTGACTCCCAACCTCCAGTAATCCAGCACCAATAGGCTCTGGCTCATGCCTGTGGATTTCCTGAACGATTTGGTAATCATACGGGTAGAACCATCTCTGAGCCCTGAAATCACACACACAGCATATCGTTCATTTTCAAGGACCGCAATAGGAATTGCAATGAGAACTTCATTTTGACAGAAAAGCTTACCCTTGATACAAAAAGTCACCCAGAAGTGCAACAATGGGAACAAGAATGGCTAGCAAATACAAGTAGGCAGTGCTCATTAGCACATAGATGGTGAAGTAGGTCCCCTGAAGTTAAACATGAAAAACATCAGCTATTTTACGGTAACATAAGACTATATATTACTCACATTCTGAGAAACAAACCGAACAGATATTTAATAAACATTTACCCTAAACTACTAACTTTCAAAAATCAAAGCACTGCAATGTAATTAAACTCATATTACTAACAAGTTAGTAACAGATTTGACTTTCTGCGTCTATTTTCATCACTACACAAGCAATCGTCACCATGAGAAATAACAATCATTAAAAAAAGTAAAGAACCTTGAAAAGAGGAGCGTACCTTATTTACAAAAACAAGGGAGTATATAAAGATGAATATGAACCATGCTAAAATGCTGCCTACAACACTTATACTGTGCCATCTTGTCACTGTGTTGCACATCATAAGAAGACGCAAATTGACAGTTATGACAAGACATGTGAATGCAGCTGTGCTTATATCCCACAGCCCCAATATCTTTCCAGCAGAGGTTAAACCAGTCGTGCTAGAAGCAACCGCAAAGTTATATACGATAACTGATTGATAAACTGAAAAGCAAGCTAATGTGCCCACAACTTTCCAGTTAAAGAAGGCATTCTCTATTCCTTCTTTATATAATTGTGGGTACTTCTTGGAAAGCGATGCACTCACGTCCTGCCATTATTTATTTGCATCATCAGCTCCTTTGGAATCGAGTGCATGATTATCATATGGTATAGACTGAATGAAATAAGAAAAATACCTTGTCAAGCAGTCCAACAATGATAACAGGCAGGGCGGTGAAAATAACATTATACAGAGATTGGAACCAATCATCGTAGAACCTTTGACCTGAGTAGCCAGTTTGGAATGTGTACCAAAACTGAGTCAGTGTGAAGGTAAGATTCTTGTAAAAGAAGTACGAAACAACCTGCAGAAGAAAGAATGATTTATTCAGGGAAAAGGAGACTAGATATTAAATTTCAAGAGAGAAGAATGTTAGGTGAACCTTGCATAATCTGAGATAAGACCATCTTCCATGCACAAGGAGTAAATCTGTAAGAAAACGAAATTGAGCGATTGCAAAATCACTGGCCATTACAGCCTGCATCCCTTCCAAACCACTTATCCCAACACCAACATGAGCTGCTTGAATCATCCCAACATCATTTGCACCATCGCCAATACTTAATGTAATCTTATTTGCACCTTTTCTCACCAACCTTGTAACCTGTAATCACCAACAAAAAAAACTAATTCAATCATTACACTATGCACATGTTCAAAATTCATGTTACTAACAAGTCAAGCATATAGTGACTTTTTGATGCTGAAAAACCTAAAAATATAATATTACCTGTGCCTTCTGTAAAGGAGAAACACGGCAACAAACTACTGAACTGCAACTTAAACTCAAACTAAGCAATGTAGACCGCAAAACTGGGTCTAAAGCATACATTAAACACTTCCCATCTATGAGAAGGGACATTTTCTGTCCTGTTGAACCGTGAACGATACGTTGTGCTTCTTCATGGCACTTCTGAAGCTCATTTTTAACTGTTTCTCTTATAAACTGAGCAATTTCCACTTGGTCACCCTGCGTGAAAAGTTAGTTTGACTTGAGAGATATAATTCGCTGAATAATAAAGAATCCAGTTTAAAGACGAAAAGAATGTTAATTATAAATATATTGCTTACTCTGCTTTCAACCTCCCTGATCGCATCAGTTTCTGAACTGATAACAAACTGTTTCATGTCATTATTAATTAACTTGCAAGCTGGGACAATTAGAAACATAAGTGAACAATTTATATATGACAAAGCATGATAATAGAATAATCAGTTAAATGAAAGGAAAATCACACCATAAGCTATATTTATAGCAGTTTCCAATTTGTCCCCTGTAAGCACCAAATCTTAATTCCAGCCCTAGAAAGGGTCTCTATACAGGATGGTACCCCTTCTTGAAGCTTATCTTCTATAGCAGTGCATCCAATCAATGTAAGATCCTTCTCTATCAGTTCTGCCACCTGTTTCAAGTTTCACATTGTTTAAAGTGAAAACAGAAAAATGGGAAAAGCAAAAGATATTACAACAACATTCTTTCATGCTATATCTTTGGTATGCATCATGAAAATTTCATGGATATTTATAAAATATGATTAATTAACACCAATTACCTCATCCAACTTTCTTTCACGGTCTCGTAAAGAAGATTTTGCCTGAATAAATTTCTCATTCCAACTTTCGTATATTTCTGGGCTTAAATCCCTGTAAGCCAGACAGAGTGTGCGCAATCCAGCTTCTCCATATTGTTCCAACTGCTCCCTGCTAATTTTCTTTAGCTCATCATTTCCACTGGCTAGTCTCTCATAAATTACAGTATCAGCACCCTAAAACAGACGAATTCTGTATTAGAGTCAGTTTAAAACTTAATAATAAAATTCCAGTCATAGAAAAGCTAGTTGCCAAAGAAAATACCTTGCAATATAATACAAGCCTTCCATCTCCATAACGACATACAACAGACTGGCGTTTTCTTGTACTATAAGAAAACAATGAAAAATTTGGTACAAGCATTGACATTAAGTGTCTTTTAGCAAAACAAAGTACATGAGTGTACCTGTTAAACTCAAGGATATTCAAGATTTCATATGTGACATCTTGAACTTTTCCCATTTTCTCAACATGTGATTCACGAACATAGATCATAGTAGGTGTACGCCTGTGGACATTGATGTCTACACATCAATACAATGATATAAAATAAAATAGTAGTATGACCACAAGTATACACCTGTAGAAGAAGAAACCAAAGTTTTTAGCTGCAGTAACTAAAGCAGCCTCATCTGGGGATGCAGCCTGATATTTAAGTTTTTCAGGGGATTCTTCACCTTCAGGGAGAACGGTGTGGCATATAGCAAGGCATCTGAAAAATTCCTAAATACAGAAGAAGCAATTTTCAACATATAAACCTTTAAGGACTCATGCCAGCTTAGCGATTAACATTGACTTTGATGTATTAAAAGAAACACATATAGTAAGTGAAATCCATCTTACATTAGTAACAACTACCATGTTACACTTTGCTTATAAAAGTAAAATACCTTGCACATATCTGGGTTAGGTTCGTTCCTCCAAGCACCATGCATGAGCCTTGCGTCATCAAAATTGAACCCCTTCTCACGTGATGTATTAGATGATGTTTGCTGCACATATAAAGTTTGAAATAACATAACTTTTATTAGACTATATTATTATTAGGGTTTAGTTTTGATTAATATTAGGGTTGAGCCTAATTGGCTGATAATCAAGATACATCCTTTTTAGTTATGCCAGATCATCATACCTCCTTAATATTTACACCATTCCTCTTTGCCGCTCCCATCTCTATTTCGGTAACACCAGTTCCATACATCTCTCCACCAATAGAACATTTAAAGAACTCCATCAAGTTTCTTGTCAGAGTTCCAGTTTTATCAGAAAATATATACTCAACCTGTCACAAAATACCAGTTCACTGAGTCCTACAATACCACTGGATATATTAGTACAAGATAAGACTAGGCAACTTATCACCTGTCCAAGTTCCTCATTCAGATTTGATGTTCGTGCTAATGCAGGGGTATTGGTTTCACTATGGTACATGCGCAAATCATTGTTTATGAACTTAGTTGATTGGATGAATTTAATCATCTGAAAATTGGAAAACAATAAAATTAATTAAAACAAGTCATTTAAAATCACGCATATGCTGCAAAACCAGCTTACTAAATTTATAAACCTACCTCAATTGAAACATAAAGAGAAATTGGAATAATTGGTGAATACAAAGTAATCAGGGTAAAGATGCTTAGAACAAAGACCTGTAAGCAAAATACCAAAATCAACAACTGTAAAGGCAGAAAGAGAAACAACAAAACCAGATACAATACCACAAATCTGTTATTTGGATTAAACTGTTGAGAGTCCCCGTTAATCCAAAGCTCCAGATAGTGATACTTGTTATTTACAAATACAGCACTGCAAAGTATTATGTACAAAAATTATTAAGCACGATGAATGCTTGCAAAGAAGTGATAGCAATAAAAAATGTGCTACCTAGTCGCTTACCTGCCTATGGCCCCAATCAAACACATGCAGAGAAGAACACCAAAAAGTGTGGCTATTACTTTGTCAAGTTTTCTCTCTAGTGTACTCCTTTTGGAAGGAACATTCATGGCATTCATCATTACCTGTCAATTTATGCATTTAATAGAATTAAATTTGTCACATTAATATAGATTTATTTGAAGAACATGAGGACGACTACAACAGTAAAGTAAAAAGAACATATTAAATAATTGTGTGAGGTGTCAGAAGAGATGCTAATAGATTCCTATTTCCGACATGTTAATTATCAATTGTATGATATTAATCATGCCAATTTGCCAATATACAATAATTGAAGGTGTGAACAGGAATAATAACACAAACTGAACCAGCCATAATTTACAAACCTTAGTCTCATGTCCAGTAAATATTACAGCCCCAACAATGTACTCCGTATTACGTAGACTGCATCCCTGAAACACATGCAGAACAATATTAGACAACTAAACCACTAAGAATTAAATTACAGATTAATCATACAAAACATGCAGCCAAGTAAAATGCGTAAGAAAAATGTGATACACGAGAACAAGATGAATTTTGTAGGCAAACAAAAATAACTAACACTGTACTATAAACAAGAAAAAGAACTAGCGCATCTTACTCTCAACAGAATCTGATTCGGACCAATAGGTATAGTTTGCTTTTGAAGTATTAAATTTCCAGTGAAGGTATAGAGTGAATTGTTCGGTTGTTCACAATGTATTTCACCTGCAACCAGTTGTATATCAGCATCATAATAAGAAAATGAGGTCATACGCAACAATTCCATGCATCAAAATAAATGAAACTTGTCATCGGCTAAAGTTATTTTAGTTATAGTTCAGTATTCAAAACATGAAGGCAAACCTTGGAGCAATTGGTAAGGTTGTTGCTTTGCCATGGGTGCTAGCTTATTATGGGGAGTTGGGAACTAACTTAATACCATTTTCCATTTAGATGTTAACTCTGATACCATGAAAGAGTTGGAGTTCAAATAATATTGATATTAAGAAAGAAATATCCCCTGTCCAAACAGATCAACATATAAAATAATGAAACCCTAAAGCCACAAAGCTACACGGTAATATTTAAACAAGTCTCATCCTTGTTTATAGCGCCATCCACATGTGTAGCAATATGCTCAAAAATGTCATGATAAGCCAGAAGCCTACTCACCACCAAGCAGCATGTAAACATGACATAAAGACGGTTGAACCAGCAAAAATAATTGTTCAAACCATCAAAAACGTAATTAATTGTCAGAATCAATTGTGCGTTTCAAATAACCGATCACATGCTATGACATCTAAGCATGAACCTTCACCTTAAATTGAATGAAATCCATTACTATCATTGAGAGAAAAATTCTAACAGACTGATCATATCAGTGCATTTCTTCCCTAAGACATTAAAGCAGAACACTCGTACTAAATGTCAAAAATAGAACAATTTAAACCTTTAAATTCTGAGGTTTTCTCAGGAGACACATAATCCCATGTCTTCTCCAAAGCTTTCCTGATTTTAAGATTTGTTTCACCATCCAGATTTGCAGTCTGATAAATGAAGAATATGGATATTACGAATCATCTTATAGTAAAAACAGAGAAATATAGACATCTATTTCATATACTAAATATGAACACACTGAAGACCTCAGTATAGCAAATGCCATCAGGGTTTGTACTTGCAAGGAGTAGCAAATCAGCTGGAAAGAACCCATCCTGCTTCACCTGCAGCAAAATGAGCATTCAGATATGCCTCAGATTAGTGTGAACTGAAAACATTACCAAAGATTAAAAATAAGCAAATAGGTTTTGTTCACTATATCTTATGCATGTGCTTAGCCTCAATGATACATGCTAGAACACAAATACCGCCTAATTTCAATTTCTACTAGCAAATGATTTATCAATTTGTTCATGTATATAGATTGATATTCACAAGCCCCAAAAGGATCTTTATTTCTAAGACATGAACACATAATCACCTAACCATGCACAAGCTCTACAAGATTATCCCCAGCTTTGCTCTAAGAGATTATCTAAAAGTGAGACAAATATAAACCACATTTATAAATCACATAAAGACAGTTCAGAATGATTTATGACTATCAGAATGAAACTTATTTATCTTGTCTATTAAAAAGGAGAAGCATAGACTATTTGTATACGTATGATTTTGTCTCCTTGACGTCCGACGTTTACCCACAATAAAGGCAAGGGAATCTTCTCACAACAGATCACAGTAATATATGTAAAATGAGATGGAAAATTTGACGGGAGCCAAACTATATGAGAGTGGCTAACACCATAACTGAATTTAAGAAGCTAAAATCACATTCCAACCACAAATAGGCATACTTTGAAATTAAGGGGTTGCGTTTTGTTTAGCTAAGGCAATGTAAACATATTGAAAAGTTCATCTTATGATAACCAGGTTAAAATGGAGTTTCACTTTTCCACTTGCATTAAAACATAATTTTAATAGCATCTGCTTGACATAAGATTTCTGTCAAGGTTTTTATGATCTTTTTTTAACAGTACTAACAAGAAAACTATGTACCGTTAACCTAAACAGTCTATGAAAAAAGAAATAGTTTTTTGGCCATAAGAAGACCAACTTTTTGAGATAATGGTTTTATTGTTTTAAGTTTATCAAACATCCCTTGCACTCTTGCAGTACTAGGAACACAGTAATGGCCAAACAACAAGCTATAAAATATCAGTACTTAAAATTCAATTTCAGATTCTCTTGAGCATGAAGAAATTACAATGACAAATATTCTCAAGTGCGAACTAACCATAAAAAATATTCCAGTTATTTAACATGGTCATAGAGAGAAAGATGTTGCAGCATACTTACTCTAACAATGTCCCCGACCTGCAGCTTCTTCCACGGAATGGGTTCCCACCTTTGCTCTTGCAGCACCTCCACAGAAGAGTTATTTATCGTCATATCATTTTGAAGACGCTTCTGTTAAGTTATATTTTATTGTAGGTGAGGGTGATAAAAGTTCAAGTAACAAAATGTAACCACACTAAAAGAAATCAAACACACACACATATATGCACACTGACAACTGTTAGAATTATTTAGTAGCAACTTCAGGATCATGTGACCAACTACTGAACCATTATTAATAAAAACACATAAAAATAATCAGTCTAGAATTAAATTTTGCTCACCCAATCCTCAAATGCTTCCTTGACAAGAGAGACAAAAAGGACAAGACTTAGTGGAATCACGTTTGTAATTGGACTAACAGGACTGCACAAAAACAAAACTTTTATAGTCAGTGCTAACATAATTAGAAAAAAGTCTTCAAACTTACCAAAATATCAAAAATAGAAAGTAGGTCTAGAATGCAGAATAAACTGAGCAATACGACAGTACAAAAGGTAAATCACAAGAATCATTTCACAGGAAATCATAAGCACGACTTAGATCATCATACACAAATTCATATAAAGATATGGGTTCTAAACACTTCAACAGGCCATTAATTAGCTTGTATCATAGATTGAAATTACTCCCTATGTCCAAAGATAATTGCAACAATTTCTTTTGTGAAGTGTCTATAACTAATTGCAGCTTTTTCTTTTTGACAATTCATCTCCTTCTCCATAATCAATCACTGCAGAAAATAATAGCATTAATTTTAAGTTTTAACCACAAGATCCCCCTACTTTGTGATTATTGGATGAAATTTTAGATGTTTGGCCCAGATTCTTAACTAATGGGTCAAACACTTACATTAAAATATCTAAAATCCAGACTAAACATTGAGTTTGAATGAGCTACTCCAGGAGCGCATATTAAAACACATAGGTCTGACTAGCATAGCAGAGTAGCTAACATCAAAAATGCAATGAACATGCTTATGTTCAGGGTCATAATTCAGAAACCATACCTGACAGGTGTAAATGATAAACAAGAGATTGTAAGAAAGTACAGGTTAGCCACCCGCCTAAACTGTCAATTATAAACAAAACACGATGTCAATAATGAGACAAGATTTTGACGATTACTTAACTTAAAAGAAGATGGTAAGTATACAAGCCATGAGTAAAAAATATAAAGCCCAGTCCCTAACATATTAACAACATAGACTCTCCTAGTTAAGCATCTGGTATATAGAAAACTTATACAACTATAAATGGGCGCTAAAGACATGTCGATAAAATACTTATACAACGATAAATGGACGCTAATGACAGGTCCATAAAAAACTTATCCTATTATAAACGGGCGATGGGGTACTGACTAACGATTAATCAGAATTAATCATAAGTAATTTTTAGTTTTATATATATACACACATTTGACCAAATTTGACCAAAACTTCCAACATTTGGCCAGAATCTGGACGGAATATGGCTGCCGATTAGGCGCCGATTTGGTCCGATTAGAACCAATCAGGTCTGATTAGATTCGATTTTGACCGACTATGACAAATTACGATTTTAACCACCAATTACATGAAATCGCCAAGGTCACAGTCCGATTAATCGGCCAACTAGGCCTATTTGTACAACACTGCTTCAAGATAAATTGTAGAATACTCCTACCCCACCCCTCTCTTTTCTCATAAACACATGAACCATGTAAATGGATATTTTCCCCAAAAGAGTATTTGTGTAGGTCATAGTTGTCAAAGGCGCAAGGCACATTCAAGGCGCAAGGCATATTCAAGGCGCAAAGACCCCGCTTGTCGCCTGGCGCAAAAAAGACGCACGCCCCAAATTAAAAAAAAACTCACTATAAGAAAACAATAATATACTAATTCAATATTCAAAAATATATAAGCAAACTCTTATTGAGTTTGAAAACCTACAAACTCTTCCTTCTTGTCACCTATAACACTTTTCAGTCACCTTTTACATAGGGAAAAAATTTCAGTTCTTGTCTTCAAATATCAACTCAATATCACTCAGCTCCTCTCTCTGTCTCTCTTTCTCTCTCTCTCTATCTCTCTCTTCTAACCCCATCTCTCCACCATTGCAAAATATATTTACTTTCTTGTAGAGCAATTTTTTCATCGTCTTCTTTCTTTGTTCTTCACATTTCTACAATCTCGTGATGCAACTCAACATAAACCTGTCTAGACCGAGTATGGTAGAAATACACAGACGTTCGTCGAAATCCGTCCAGTTTTTGGGCCTAACCCGGTGCAAGGCCTAAGCGCCTAGGCGAGCGCTTTTTGCGCTTTTGACAACATAGGTGTAGATACAAAACATCCATATGCATGGACAACAATGCTGTGTCGATAATTTATGTTTAGGGGAGGGGGCTCTTTTAGCATTACAACTTTGCAAGAAGCTCACAAACAGAAATAATGAAATTAATCATAAATCATATATCATTTAACAAGTGTTTAAAAAGACTTACCTGCTCATAGAGCCCCTTCGGTAAAAAGGTAATAACGTTGTACTTTGTTGTTGATACGGCATTTCCCTGAAAATTTATTAACATCATATAAAGGTTAAACCCATGCAAACTTTTCTTTCTTAATCCACATATTATTAAATGTTGTACTTAAAACTAAAAATGAAAGTGTAGATTGATTTACAAGTAACTATAAATATGTTCTCTCTGTAGGGGTAAAAAACAGCCTAAAAGTATAAAATGATTTTATATATTGCACCAAGAGATAAACAATAATGTGGACTAGACAAGTGAGCCGCGCGTCCAACTTGAAGATAGGGACAAAAGCAACACTAGTTTTAAGAGCAGAGTACGGTAAAGTTACTGATAGATTTTGCGAAACTATTATTTATCTGATAAAAATATATGGTTCAAATGACACGTTTATCTTATAAGAAATAACACTTGACAAATAAGCTAAGACTGATCATTTCAAAAGAAAAATATATTGGATAAATGGAAGCTTAAAGTTGATATAAAATTATTCATATACATTTTAGAAAGAACAAAAGAAGGACGTAATTATTGCTCAGACAAAAGAGTTTGTGCATGGCACAAGCGGACTTCCTTTGTGAAGTATGTGTACCACTCTTTTATGTTGAATACTTACTTTATGAGGTGCTTACTTTCATGTTGCAACAAGGAGTGTGTCATATTACATGTTCTCCCTCTAACTATAGTTGTGTATGTTTTAAAAAAGTACCTAGAGATGAGGCTTATTAAGACACAACTGTAGGACTTACCTTGGATCAGGTCCAAATGGATTCTATAAGGCACATGCCTTGGCCTTTAGAGCATAACAAATGAGGTATAGAATACATAACGAAATGATATGCTAATCAACTTTCTATCTATTTTTTAAATGGAAACGTAGTGAATTCTTAACTTGTTAACTAGTATACTACAAAAGAAGAAAGACTTAAATCAAAAGTCAATACTATGGGATTGAAACTTCTCTTCTCTTTAGTTTTGTTAACTGGACTTCAAATTATTCTTAGTAGTTATGTTTTAGATTTTAACTAAACATTTTGTTTGATTAATTGATTCTAAATAGTTAATTCCTTAGATATTACTTAGCATCTTTATAGTAAATTGATATCTTTGATATTAATAGTTTCAAATTATTCTTAGTAGTTATGATTTAGATTTTAACTAAACATTTTGTTTGATTGATTGATTCTAAATAGTTAATGCTTTAGATATTACTCAATATCTTTATAGTTAATTCGTATCTTTTATATTAATAGTTTATGTTATGGATGATTAAATGACATTAGTTGTTACTTGGTATAATCAATGTTAATCAATGACAATAAAATGTTTATCAACAAATTATTTTATTAGGTGACAGTGATCCATTATATAATATATTTATTATTTGATGAATGATTCTACAAATAATTCAATAGCCTAATCTGCCCCCACCCCACCCCCCTTTTGTTTTAATAGTTTTGTGTTCGTAAACTTGGATTTGCATAACTCATGCGTGTACTTCAATGAGGCACGAACCATGCCTCAAGGCTAGGCCCTAGGCATAACCTCTTCAGTTCCTTCTTTTCCTACCATCTACCTTCTCTGTTCACTAGCTCTTCCTAGGTTCAAAAATAGAGTGTACAAAATTGTTGATCTGGGTTTGATGACTGGTATTGATTATTGAGAAACATCATGCATACTTTCTTACATAAGCTCTAGCCTCTTCATTATAAACAATCAACAAATTCAAAGGGTCACACTAGCTTTTGCCACCAAATCTATCATAAAGGAGGAAAATCCTTCATCATGAACACCAAAATGATAACTAACATGAATTGCAGACATAAAAATATGATTCATCAGAAGGAACTAAACACAACACCTCAAATCACACCAGATCTACACATACATATACAAGCAGTTTACACAACAATCGATACTCAAGCATTGCTACCATTGCATGCCTGTCAAACAATCCAACATTACTCAAACACATCACATACAATCCCACCAGATCTCATCAACTCAAAACACTACCTTGCTTTATCTACACAAACTCTACCTGAAAGTCATCACTCTTTGATAATCCTAGTCCACTGAACTCCAAATCTATACAACAACCACAAAAAGGCGTCAACTTTTTTTACTAATCATCATGTCCCCAACTAAACCACCAAATACTAGTCACTAAGCCCAAATCTACATATCACGACACACGATTAAGCGAAAGTAGACTATTAACCCAATCAATCACACGATAACAAAACAAAAACACACACCTTGTATTTAGCGAGGTAATTAGCTTCACGATCGTTACAGAACACGGTGCGATGACCTGGCGCCTGAGGTTGAACGCGACCAAGTCGTATAGTGTTCGACGAAAGGCTCCGATCAACAACCAGCGGCGCACCAGCGGAGGCACTGTCGCCGGACTGTCGTGATCCGGATGACCCCCTCCACCCCATCGCTACTCAACTCCGATCACCACCGGATGAATCAACCTGAATACTGTTCGAAATAGCTAATCTTAACACATACGCTTACAGTGTGATGTTACAGAGGGAATGAGGATCTACTACTGTTTGATGAGATGATGTTTGAAGCCAATTTTCGCCCCTAATTCGTCTTCGTCTTCGTCTTCGAGGGTTTCGATACACCAATTGGATCGATGAGCTATTATGTGTAGCACACGCGCCGTGATGAAGGTGTGTATTTGTGGGTTTGGGGAAACGGTGGCGTTTTGGGTGGGGTGTTGCTAAAGTGCGCCATTACGCGTTAGTATATGATAGTTGACGCTGTTGTTTAAGAGTTAACGGGTGTGGCAGTTAACCTGTTAACGACTTTGACTGGAGTTTTAAGTCTTTAGTTGGGCCAACTTGGCCCGTTAAAAAGATAAAATTCTTAATCAATTTGATTATATTTTATCTCAAAATGTTAGAAAATATCTATCACCTAACAGAGTCATCTCCGACTATAGAATAGGGTTGTCCGAACTCAAGATAAGCGGCTCGTATTAGGACATGTGTCTAAATGAGATCATCTATGAAGGACGTGTTTTTGTTCTCCCGAACAAACTTACACTCGTCCGAACGTTTGTAAGTTCGTCCGAACAAACTTACGGTCATCCGAGCATTCGTAAGTCAGCTAAACAGATTTATGGTCGTCTGAACGTTTGTAAGTTCGTTCGAACAAACTTATGGTCGTTTGAACCTCAAAACGACCCTATTTAGACATGTGGCTTTATATGAACCGCTCATTATGGGTTCGAACGGACCTGTTTTTCGGTTGGGACGCTTTTGTAGGGGTGAGGACAATTTAGGAAGCAAGTTGGTCAAAGGAATATTTTGAAATAAAAAGTTGGTTAGATGGACATTTTAAAAATTTCCCCACTAAAAAACCACTGGGAAACAGAAAACCGTAACATATAAGCCGGCTTGACCTTACCGTCAATATAGTTTTACTCAAATCTAGTTCAACACGTAAGTTTGAGATTAATTTTGAACACTATTTGGTGAAGCCGGTTTAAACCCGATAAAACCCAAACCAAAACAGTTTCATTCCGCTCATCCCCTCACTCAAACCGGTTTTGACTTTCGTTGACCCAACCCGAATATGTTTTAGAAACCTGTTACTATGATCGAGATAGCAAAAGGTTAATTCGCTTTTCATTTTTGAAATATATAAACTAAAATTATTTTGCACGCGCGTTGCGCGGTGAATGATGCCATGGACGCGAATGTGAAAACGTAATATAAAACATGTTATGACGACTATCACTCCGACGTGGAACTCCAAGGCATTAGGAATGAAGCGGAAGAAATAAAGTTAACAAAACAATTAAAAAAACCCAAAAAGGTTTTTAAAAAAAGGGAAAAATGTAAAAAAAAACGATCAAGCTAGGTCTCAAACCCGCACAACGTAGACTCTATTTATTAATCAAAGTTGGTTTCTTTTTTTTTTTTGATCGTTAGTGGTCATCGTGAGTGGAGATGGGAATATGTGGTAAAAAATAACTTAAGTTTTAAAAAAGAAAATAAGGTATCATTATATAAAAAACTAAACTCATGTGGCTAAAAGTCTAAAACATTAAAACCTCAAAGTTCAATGTAGCTAAAAGTTTATTATTATATAAACTAGAAATATCACTACGCACGTCGCGCGAGTAATTGCACCACAAACTTAAATATAAAAGTAGAATACAAAAATAATATATTAACTACTATCACTACGATTTAAAACCAAAAATCATCGAATAACTTGGTGAATCAAAAAATAATAAATCATTAACGCACACTAATATTTATAAATGATAATCTATGCTTGTATCATCCACTTGTCTTTTATGACGGAAATTAAATAAATAAATAATTAAAACAACTTTTAATTAATGCATTGACTTTTTTATATATACCTAAATACTTGTCATAAGACAAGGCAAAAAAAGACAAATACTAAAACCAACAAATTTTTGTGACTAAAACTTAAAAACTAAAACTTTCTTATAGCTAAGAATTTCAAATTATATATAGATATAATAGATAACATGGTCATTCTCGTATAGTCGAGATAATAAGTCTCATTCATGAAGATGTTGGAAAGCGATACAAACAATTTGCAAGTTTTATCTTCATTTGGTTATTTATGAACATTCTCGTATTGCTGTTTGGCCTTTCCATTATTATTATGAGATATTTAGTGTTCTTGTGTAATATTCATTCTCCACAACATTCTTTGTCTTTTAATTGTGTCATTGAAATGGATGAAATTGTTATTTCGTGTTTTATAATTGAAAATTTTATATATTTGAGTTGATGCATATTTTTCATCTAACATTTTACCTACAAATATATAAACATTCATTTTATGTTACCTACCTATGCGTATACCATGATATTTTAATTTGTTACGTACATAAGTGTGTAGACATATATACATGTGCATGTCACTAAAAATTCACATGTGTCAGTTCAAAAATATGTAGTAGTTATACATTATTAACATATGTGGGTACGTATTCTGAAACTACATCACACCATATTAAAGGATTGATGTTTTGATGATGTGAGAATACCCACTATCCCGCTGCTTGATAAGCTCATTATAACATAGTGATAGGCACATTAAAATTCGGTCATTAAATAGTCTAACTGAATAAGATAGTAGCATGTTAAAACTTACTTATTAAAAGCTTTTATGAATCATTAAAATTTAAATTTTAAATGAATCAAACATGCCTTATCTATGTCTGATTCAATTAAAAGGATACCTAATAACTCAGGGCCGCCCCAATAATATGTGTAGGTCAAAGTAGGGCTTGGGCCTCTTAAAAGTTTGTGCCTTCAATTTACGATTGATGTATTTATAAGTCGGTAAGATTTGAGTTGTTGGGCTTCAAAAAGAAAAGGAAATAATATTCACAAAGCCCAATTGTAAATGATGAGCGGAAAAAAAGAACATAGACAATTAATGTGCAGCCTCATCAACAACAATTCAATATTTAGTAGTTTTTTGGAAGAATATGAAGGGTCGACGATATAATGATGGTAGATAAGTATAATAGTGTCATTTACGAGTTTAGGGGCTGTAAATTGATACCAGCTCAATACTTTATTCAAAATATATATGCAACCTTACTGCTAATTGGATTCAATTTTAATCCCTTCAATTACCTATTGTTCAATTTCAATCCTAATCTGATTCGAAGATTATGTCTGACATTGTATTCACTCAATTTCATTTGTGATTTAAGATCCTCTCTTTCTGATATGAGCGACCAGGAGCATGGGCGACTACCGCTCAACAGGTTAGTATTCCTCTGTGCTTTTAATTTGTTTAGATTTTGAGATTTTTTTCTTTTAGATTTGGTGGTTTGAGTTTAAATCTAAATTATAAGATGTTGTCTCTTCGTTTGCTATGCTATTTGGTATCTGGTAAGTTGCACATTTGCACGTTGTTATTTGTTGTTACTTGTTAGTTAGTGTTTTGTTTATTGTTTTTCATGTTACATCCAATTGTTACATGATAAATTGCATTGTTAATTTGCTATTTTTAATAGCTTATTTGGTGCTTTGAATCTTAAATTGTGTTGAATTAGCCTACATAATAAAACTAGGAGTTAGATACTAGAAAAATTCCTGTAACTTCCACTTTTCCAAATTGAAGCTTACAAAATATTAGGTTTAGTTATTTTGTTGAGTGATTTTAAAAAAAAAATGATTATAAAAAACATTAAACAATTTGAATAAGCTAGTAAAATAAATTAAATTTAAATACACACACTACAAATAACTTAAAAAATATTAACTCCACCGGTTATAAACTTATAAGTTTATTATTGAGTTCCCAAGCACGGGTAAAAGTAGAGGCTTTATATCAAAATCTTTTTACAAGGACCTTAATTTTTCGGTTTGCTTTGGGCCTCCAAAAACATTAAACCGTTCCTGTAACAACTTCTTAAATATGTTATACGCTTTGACTATAGAAACTTTTGTAAAATCAATTGTTTAAGTGGGGAGAGTGTTTTTGGAGTTATGCCTTTGGGTCAAGAGTAAGTAACAAAACTTTGATTAGTAATTCCAAAGTTTTGAAACATCAACATTAAACTTGAATAATTTGTATAAGAATCCATATGACTTATATGTATTATTATAGAATTTATAGTTGATTAGTGATTCATAAAGTTTTGATTGTGCTCGTTAATAGGAAAATTAGGTAAAGGCCTGCAGCAAAAAAAACTTTTTGAGTAAAAAATTTCAGAACCGTTTAGTGACAGGTTCTCGTCGTTGTCCAACAAAATTGTCACAAAAAAACATTGTTAATCTATCACAATTGTATTCCGTTGCTAATAGTATTTAAGGACGATTTTCTTCCTCTAGACAAAAACCGTCTCAAAAAATACACGAAAGTAGCTAATGAACGATATTTTTCATAATTATTAATCAATTCAAAGTTACAAAATTTGCATTATTCTTTAACTGAGAAAATAAACAAAAAAAGATCGATTTCGTATTCAAGATTTACACTTGCATGACATATTTATGAAATGTTTAATAACTTAAAATGAAATCATTATGCATGCATGCAATAACACACGTACACCAAATTAACCAAGCTAACACCCCATGACTTTGTTGGGGTTTACCTTAGCCTTATCGGGCACAGTGCCATCGTTTCCCGCGAGTGCGCGATATTTATCCCTACGGGTAAATGTCGTGCACTCGTATGAAAGGGTGGCTGCAATCACCCTTTGTATATAATTAGCCACCTCGTGGCTAGACTTGCCACTACTGCAAGTCAACTCACGCGGTAGCTTGTTTAAAAAGGTAACTTCATAAACCGGACTAGGGTTCATGAAGAAGTAAAAAGGGTCCATCCCCTTCCACCCTCTCGCGGTGGTCCCGTGAAACATGCTCATCTTGTTAACCATCGCCACCGGCACGAGGTCGTCGGTCAACTCCGCGAACATGGCGGAGAACCGGAGTAGAAACGGCTCCCGACACGTGGTGCCTTCGGGGCATATCGCTAAGTCACCTTCCTCTAGAAGTTTCTTGATCATGGAGGCGTCTGTGGCCCGGTCGCGAGATAACCGGACGGTCTTGATCGGGGAAATGATCTCGGAGAGGCGGGAGACGGAGTATGTGACCGCGGGGATAGGGCGGCCGAGGGCGGTGGAGAGGAAAATGGGGTCAAGAAGGGTGCGGTGGGAACATATGAAGAGGACCCCGGTTTGGCCCGAGGCTTTTTTAACCGGTTCGGGTGGGTTTCCTTTGACGACGACACGAACGCCGAGGGCCCAAAAGGCGTAGTAAACTAGCGGCATTGGGAGGAGGGCGCCAGCGGCGATGCGGAGGCAGGCGAGGAGGAACCCGATCGGAATCCATAAGACGGTGAGAATGGCCATAAGAGGCGTGGGCTTTTGCACTAGTCGACCATCATGGAACACTACGGGCTTTGGTAGCTTTTCCTTTGGTACCGGCTTTAGTTCCGGGTTGTATGGCACAATATAACCCTCCTATAAATTATACATAAGCGAAATCAAGTGTAAATCTAAAGTGTAAATCTATAATAATGATGTAATAGGACTATTTTTTTGTCTAATAAGAGACCTAAATTATAGGTGTGGGTATGTCACCTTGCATAATTGCATAAATGGAAAGTCGGTCTCGCGGTCACCGAGGCCGATCTCGGGTTGATCATCTCCAAATGCTTTAACAAGTGCGCGAGCCTTTTGCTCGGCCACGAGCACACCGGGGTTGAGCACAAACCCAGTGGCTCGACCTTTATAGGTTCCGATCTCGGTCCCCAAAACCATATCAGCTCCCAAAAAGTCCTTCAAAAACCCCTCCACCATGATCCTCGGGTTCGCAGTGAGCACACATTTTTTCCCGCAAGCCGAGAACACGCGCCACGACTCGGGATGGAGGTCACTCGAGTAGAACTTCGGCAACACAGCTCGACCCACCGACTCAATGTCGGAAACTTTCATTCCAACGTAGGTGGCAAATATAAGAACCTGAATCCCAGCAGACTCTGATACAAAGTAGTAAAGAAGTCCAGCCAATGGGGCTGACAGAAGCACCATAAGAAGCCGAAGAGCGCCACCAGCCTCGAACGCGACCAATGAAAAGTAAGGGAACGAGCTTCGGCCTCTTAAAAGGGTCCCGTCCATGTCAGCAACCACAGTGTGACTCTCCCGTCCGATCGAACTACATGTTTCAACGGGCGGGAATGTCGCAGTATCCATCACTTTGGATGTATATAAAAAATTATACTTGTATACAAATTTTATCTATAAAATTTGTTGAAATATGAATTGTTGGAGAGACATATAAATACATTTGAAATGAGGAAAAGAACAATAAAAGCGATATTTCATAGTTATCGACGGAGATGTCATCAAAAGACAATTAAGGTGGGTGATAACAATACATCTACCAAGTGTTCTTGTTCTTGTAGCTACTTCAAAGTATATATTTATATACGTTTTTTCCTTAGAGCATCCCGTCAAATACATACTATATGTCTTAAGGAGTTGATATAATATTAATTTATAAGTTAATGTAAAAGTGTTGTTATTTTAATGACACGTTGTTAATTTTAAGTTGCGACATTCTTGTGTCGGTGAGCATTAAATTGATTCGAGTGTAATTTCAAAACAATGAGAGGGAGTCATTTGACATATCATGAGAGGTTTTGAAACTAAAGGTCCGTGAGTAAACCAGACGAAATATCTCTGGCTACAGTCATCGGCAAAGCTTGGTGAGGGCCCGCGAGCGGGGGCTTTTTTTCCTTCAATTTTCGGTCCGATAGTATATATATTTTCTAAAATTTTTAGAATTTTTTTACTTTCGTCCGCGTTCCTCCTACGGTGTGGTTTAAGCTCCGCCACTAGCTACAGTTAACAACGGACCACTTGTAAATTCATCACCAACATCTCGCGGTCCGTTTCTAGTTGTTGGAATAACAATGGATATCACCATCTGGTCATCGATTGCCGTCACTGACAGAAGACCAACAATGATATTGTCTGATAAATCACCGACTATTTATTTTTATCGCTAGTTTCAATTATATGTTACGAACAATAACTAACCACCATAATGCCTCCAGAAATCTTTTTGGTATTTTTGGTTTAAGTAAAACCTAAGTGTTTACAATTTTGTATTTATAACCACCATATGTAAAACTTGCAATAAGTTTACCATGCAAATATCAAATATTATTGTTTTACCATAACGACATGCGTACACCAAATCGTTATTTGGGTCGATTGTTTCATTTATTGGTCAAGTAATAGGATGATTTATTATCAATTATAATAAAGAGATTTGTGGACATGACCTACAGTTAAGTTAGTTAAACAAAAGTGGTTTATGGTTAACATGAAAACAAATAGAACAAAACACAATATGATTATTATTGACAAATATAATAAATGATTCAATGATTACGTATAACACTGATCAAATTGTAACAGAACCATAAATTTGTTTTATATTCGACACTATAGTATTTTCTTTTTTTACCGACTATATATAAGTATAAATAAAAGGTGCAAGACACGTCTTTCTTGAAATAAAAAATCAACAAATTCTTGTGACCAAAGGTAAGTGGAGCCTTTACAATCGAATAATACAAGTAAAAATAATCATACCATAAAATTTTTTAGAAGCATAGTGTTTCATAAAAATTATCATTTTAGATAGAGCATTTTGCCTTTTAAACAGTGGGTTTTGGGTTCAAAGTCAAGCGAAATTCGAGTGATTTTCAAGCTATTTGAATAAACCTAACTTGACATGATCAATACTTGACACGCTCCCCATCAATTGATTTTGTGGCCTAAAGCTCGGGTCGCGGTTGAATCGTGGGATATTTTTTAAAAAAAGTGGTGTTTTTCAAAACATAAAGTGGTTTCTATGTAGTTTTTTGGGGTGTATTTGCTTTTAGGTGTTTCGCTATCTGAGATACTGTAACTACTTTAAGTGGCAAAAACTCGCAGGTATGACATGGAAGAGGAGCGAAACTTACACCCGCCATCTCAACAAACGAGACAAAACTTTTAAATTCATTTCCGCTATCTCAAATAGCACAGCGGAAGTGACCTACACTTCTAGGCAACAATTTCATGTGAAAGTGTTTCGTGACCCGATGTAAAATAAACCATTTTTTAAATATGTTCTCCTTGTTTATATAACAACATGGTTCTCCTTATATAAATAAGAACATAGTTCTCACTTTTTAAAACCTTCCTAACTTATTTAAATCATGTCTTTCTGCAATCCATTTGGCATAAAATTACACAGGGGGCGAAATTTCTTATGTAAACGGATATGTTCAAGGTGATGAATCCACTTTATCAACTTCGTTTATCATGAGATTTAGAATGTTGTGTTTACAAATTGTTCATCAAATTTGTAACACTGTTCAAATTGATAGAAAATCATGTAATCTCACTCTGTCACTCTATTACTCGTTTCATGTGATACATGAAAGCACATTTTTTGTTGGTGACGACAATATGAACATGTTATATCATCTTGCAAAATATATGATAATTTACATTGGTCATGTGAAAGTTATATAGGGGGCAGTAGTGCCGTTCTAACAAAGCAGTTGTGTAGATCTTCTACAAAGCTTTTCTATATCTCATCAAGTTAGTGTTGGACCGTCTACTGCACAAGAATACAATCCTTACTCTTGTCATGATGATGAATCTGGTTCGTCATTATACAACACATGATAATGTACCGATGATCATGAAAATGTGACATTTGTTGACTTTGAAGGTCACACAATCGATGAAACTAAGAGAGCGAATTTTAGCCTATGGATAGTGATTCTAAAGTTGAGGTTATCCCTCCCTCATCACAACAATATAATTCTAGGGTTTATCAATATCTTTCTCAAGGATCGATTGATGATGTTGAAGATGATGAAAAGTTAGCAGATTTACTGTCTTCCAAATATTGCTAATGAAGATAACATGGACATATGGAATGAAGGCTTAGATGATATTCATCTTGGTATTTACTTCAAATGTAAAGATGATGTTGTGTTCGCAACACAAACGTGTAATGTTGCTACCGGAAGGTTGGATATATATTGTTGATAGCAAACCATCATTATGGAAGGCAAAATATAAATCCATTCAGCCTGAAAAAAAAAACACAAATCCTCTCCGATAGATAGGTGAAATGTGTGAGTTTCTGGGTACCATCTCTCAAGAGTGCATCTATCAAACCATGGTCAACAGTTTAGTATCCAGAGTCAAGTACCTCGCTAAAACCGGCATTGTCAATGAGCTCTCTAACTCTATAATGGAGAGCGTAATGAATAAAAAAGAGCAAAAATTGCTGATCACCACGTCTAATTGACAGTTTCTTATGATCCTCTAACATTCGACATGCATGATGTTTTTTTTCTCAAAATAAACATCTTCAACGAGAGGCCTGAGATTTAAATGGTAGCTCATTTTGTAAGAATTTGATTAGTTGTTGGAAAAAACTTTGACAGTATGTTTTACAAATTGTTAGATTTATAAGGTAAAGAATGGTTGAATAGTTGGTGTACGGTTAGATCGTGGTCAAAGGTAATCAATGACTTCCGCTATCTCAACTAGCAGAAGTACATTGTTAGGGTACACACATCTTCTTACTCTAATAAAAGAGTAAATGAGAGTCCCACATGTCATCATTACAATCCTCTTTACCAAAATTTTCCCGCCTCTCTCTCCTATTTAATAATTATCTTAATTACCAATAATATTATTTTAATACTTTTTACTATTTAATAAATTAAGAAATAAATATATTTATTAAGTTTATTTCTAAAAAAAGTCAATTTTTTTAAAACAAAATTAAGCAAATTTGGGAGTTGTAATATGAATTTTTTATAAAATGTATTTTTTTAAAAATGTTTATTTAAAAAAATTAAAAACAATATTTTAAAAAGTTGATATCATTGTTTTATTATTTATAGTCATTTTTCATATGTTATAAAATGTATTTTTATACGGTTTTTTAAAACAAAATGTTTATTTAAAAAAAATTAAAAACAATATTTTAAAAAGTTTATATAATTGTTTTATTATTTATAGTCATTTTTCATATGTAATTTAAGTTATATCATATTTTAAAATATTGTTTTATAATAATAAATTTATTATATTAATATTTTATTTTGTTCAACCCGTGTAATACATGGGTTTACTAAAGCTAATGAATGTATAAAAGTATTGATTCCGTGTATAGATTTCTATTAATGAAACTATTGATTTCACGAAGCATATAGATTTCATTGAATAGATGGTGAGAGTAGAGTTTGTGAGGAATTGTGCCACTTTCGTTAATTAAGATAGTGGAAGTGGATTTAAAATATCCTGCCATACATTACCTGAAACACCCGTAGGAAAACTTTGCCACATAACACCTAAAAACAAAATCATTCCCCAAAGCTACCTAGAAACCATTTTACGTTTTAAAAACACACCTAATATTTGATAAAAAATTGAACCGTGCATGTATCCTCTGTGGTCTGTAGCATATTTTTTTTGCAAATTTAATTTATTATATTATGTCAAAACTTCGAAGAAAAATTAGTGCTAGGTTATGTCTTTTGACCAACAAAAATAAATGTAAATAGTGGCCTTTGCTAAACATGTTTAGCAAACGATATCTTTCTTTTCCATGACAAGAAGGAAAGAGTCATTGTTTTCTTATCAAAATATCTTTTACTTCCTTGTTTAATTGATCATTTTTTATTTCTTGATATCAATTGAAATTAATTCTTCATTCCACTAATCTTTGTCATATTATTTTATAGACGATTTAGTAATTTTTCAAAACACTCACACTTGTTATATAAAAATGCCCAAACTTCGATTATGTTTTTATAACCATATTCCTAAAAAGGTTATAAACCTTTACTAAATCTATAAGATTTTGTTTTACAAGCATTTAATTTCTTGAAAAACATGTTTACAATATACAATACTTTCTTATGTGATATCTCATCATATACCTTGGTCTTCAATCTTTATTGATTGCGTTTTGTTGCTTGATATTCTATTTTTATGGATGTTGGATTCTTGGTTTTGTCAATAATTAATCTATAATTGTGAACATCAATGTCAATCCATTATAAGAAAAATGTATCTAGTGGTTGGATAGCTCGACCACTTTAGACCTCGGCATTGACCATGGTGTTGTTGCTTTGTTTCTAAACTCATAATTTTGTTCAGCCAATGCATGATCTAATTGCATCATCGAATGTAAGCTTCTGTTCTTTACCTTAGGCATTTCTGGATATAGTTCAGACAAAAACATTACAAAGATCAATGCCAGATACGATTGTTGACAATAGAGCGTTTGTGTAATATATTTAAATCTTATTTTATGGTCTCTAATTAGACATTTTGGCCAATCAATACATGGTACATCGGTGGCATCATTATTGTTTTTGTTGTTTCTTGTACGCTTTGTGATTGGATGATAGAATATATAACCATTTGTAATTCATGTTTTCACCCCTTGTTTTTATTTTTGTTATGAATAAAATGATGCAATTATAATAGTGATCCATGCATGCACTAATACACACCTATGCACAATGTAGCATCCCAATTTTAGGCTTATTATGCAAAACATCTAAGTTTTTGAAATGTTAATTTGATGATCATATCGATAGATGAATTGTAATGGGTTGATTATGAGTGAGGGAGCTTAAATCACAAATCATATCTAGATTTGAGGCGTCCAATATATGTATAAGTTAGAAACGTTATAAACGGCCGTTTTCTCACGCTTTTCAAAATCATATCGATAGATGAAAACTGAATGCTTTTGCTTCTCACTCATTGATACAAATGGCTGTTTTGTCAAGCTTTTCAAAATTATATTTTTTCTTAGAATAACTGACTTGTACATAAAAATTTAAATTCAAAAATCAAATTTTGAATTAGGTTAAAATGATAACATGTGCACAAATGGTTTTAACATTCAAATGCATTTTTCATCCTTACATGCACACATGTCCATACCGCACACAACAAAATAGTTAAAAAATAACCGCAAAATGTAAAAGCTATATCATAAATATCATACATGCATCATACTTTTAGAAAATATATATCATATTTTTAAAATATAATAACACTATAATCATCTTAAAAAACAGAATTTTCCTGATTTTAGGTATATTTTTTAGAAAATTATAAAGAATATAAAACACTTTTTTATTATATTTATAGAATTTCCAACTATCACCTTAACATTGTAATTATTTATATATTTTTAAAATTTTAATATTTACCTTCATGATCCTGATGTTTAAACTAGTCGATTAGGGCTTCCAATCGACCAATATTATCTTGTTGAAGTCTACTTCCATCCTCCGCCAGCCCACCGGAGGTTTGCCATATTCCGATACGGTCATCTATATGCACTCATGATTCAGTAGGTTGATTACTTCAATAGAATTTCAAACGTTATTCATGTCAATAATACCTTTGTGGGAGTATGTGCTTCTGTTAACAACAGATTTCAAACTTCCAAATGACATGTTTCATGATTGCTGTCACAAATGTTATATGATTTCTGATGCAAAAGTTCTTTACTTTAGCTGAATTGAACACCTAATGAGTCAATTTGGGGTTGAATGCACACCCTTGAGTAATGCCCACCAACTGTTTGTGAAAATGCCACTTTCAAGAAACTATTGTGCCACATTGGTTTTGTGATACTCATGACATATTTGTTGTTACCCTTTTCAAAATTCCAGATTGAGTAGCTTCTGTAAGCCATGCCAGAAGTTGCAACTTACAATTCATTTGTCTGGTGTTTCATGTAAACTTAAAGATTCAATCTTGAAGCCAAAAGTTGAAATGCATTATTTGTGAGTCATAGTTGTATGCCGCCTGCTAGCAATGTATGGATACACATGGTTAAAATCTAAATGTGTGAGTGGGCTCGATACATGGTTTCGTCAGTCATTGCTTATTATTTGTTTACTATTGGTTGTTGTGATATGTTTCTATTAGTTCTGGATGTCTTGCTGACACGAATATGGTGATATTAGTCCTGACCGTATAATATTGTTGCAAACTGTCATGATCTGAGTCTTCACAAGGAAGTTTGATTTTATAGTTGGTATTCTTGCTTCCATGAGCTTTTGGTTGTGTTCTACAAATGACATAACTTTGATCTTGCACATGTATTATACTGGGAATTAACTGATGTCAATTGTAAACAAGAATCTATATTATGATGATTTGCTAATTTATGGATTGATTGTCACTGTAACAGGTGATGTATTGAGGAAGATCCTTTGTTCTTCAGTCTTTCTATATGGAGAGGGGTCATGGCAACATTGAAAGTGGAATCAGGGAATGTCGTTTGACGCTAAGATATGAAGAGGTGTGCTATCATTGTGCCGAAATATTGTTGTCAAATATTATATCATCATCTTCAGATTGTTTCCACTTTCACATGTCTGCCATTTGCCATAAGCCATTCAAAACGGATATTCTCGTCACTTGGTTCAGCTAATGCTAGACGCTTTCCTGATTATTCCCCAAAAAAACCAACTATCAAAGATTCTGAATTTGTTTACAAAATCTGCACCACCATTAAGCAACGCCGCTTTGAGCCCATAGAACGAATTCTGAAACCATTTGAATCGAAGTTTAAACCTGACCACTTCATTTGGGTTTTAATGAACATAAAGAATGAGTACAAATTAGTTTTAAATTTGTTTGACTGGTTATGCTTACGTAGAGATCCATCACTTGAGGCTCGTTGTATTATCATCCAAATTTCTGTTGCTGCAAAAGACCCAAAATTGGCTCATGAGCTTATTCACGACTTTTGGACTAAACCTAATGTAGATGCTAGTATCCCATTTGCCCTATTCATGGAGAAGCTGATATACACTTACAAGGACTGGGGTTCTAACCCTCATGTCTTTGATATTTTCTTTGAAGTCCTTGTTGAAGTTGGAATACTTGATGGAGCCAAACAGTTATTTTATAAGATGTTAAACTATGGAGTGGTAATATCTGTTGATTCATGCAATTTATTTCTCTCGAAACTATCAGAGAATAATGATGGGTGTAAGACAACACCACAAATCTTTACAGAACTCTTTAAAGAGGGTGTTAACTGGAACACTGCATCACACAATATAATGATTCACAGCCTTTGTCGATTGGGAAAAGTGAAAGAAGCTCATAACTTACTCATCCAAATGGAGTTGCGAGGGTACATGCCTGATGCTATTAGTTATAGCACTACCATAAATGGCTATTGTCAGATTGGGGAGTACCATGTAGTTCTTAGACTTATTGAAGAAATGCAAGCTAAAGGATTAAAGCCAAACATGTTTACTCTTAACACTTTGGTTTTTCTATTGTGTAAAATTGGAAAAGTTGTGGATGCAGAGAAGGTTCTCAGGGAGATGATATACCAGAAAATAACTCCTGACAAGGTAGTATATACAACACTAATTGATGGTTTCTGCAAAGCAGGGAATGTCACTGCTGCATACAGGCTGCTTGAGGAGATGCATAGCATGAATGTTTTTCCTGATCTTGTAACATATACCTCCCTTATATCAGGTCTTTGTCGAATGGGAAATGTATCGGAAGCTCACACTCTGTTTGTTGAAATGTGTAGTAGAAGGTTGGAACCAGATGAAGTAACTTATACAGTACTTATTGATGGTTACTGCAAGGATGGACAAATAAAAGAGGCATTTTCACTTCATAACCAGATGGTTCAAATGGGGCTCACTCCAAATATTATCACTTATACTGCATTGGTTGATGGGTTATGCAAACAAGGGGAGATAGATACAGCAAATGAACTTCTTAGTGAAATGTGCGCAAAGGGGCTTGAATTGAATATATGCACATATAATTCACTTGTTAATGGTCTTTGTAAATCTGGAAATATTGTACAAGCAGTAAAGCTGATGCAAGATATGGAGGTGGCAGGCATTTATCCTGATACATTTACATACACAACTATAATGGACGCATATTGCAAGGCAGGAGACATGGTTAAGGCTTATGAGCTTCTTCGCCAAATGCTGAATAAAGGGCTTCAGCCTACAGTTGTCACATTTAATGTTTTAATGAATGGATTTTGTGTGTTAGGGATGCTAGAAGATGGCAAGAGGCTTCTTAAATGGATGTTGGAAAAAGGTATTATGCCAAATGCTACCACATATAATTCACTAATGAAGCAGTATTGTGTACGAAATGATATGCATGCAACAACTGAAATCTACAAGGGGATGTTAGGTGAAGGTCTTTCCCCAAATGCCAACACCTATGACATACTAATAAGAGGCCACTGCAAAGCAAGAAATATGAAAGAGGCATGGTTTTTGCATAAAGAAATGACAGAGAAGGGGTATGATCCAACGGTGAAGGCTTATTATGCTCTCATCAAGGGTTTTATTAAGAGGAAGAAATATTTGGAGGCCAAAAACATGTTTGAGGAGATGAGGAAAAAAGGTTTAGTTGCAGATGGAGAATTATACAATTTCTTTATGGATATGAACTATCAAGAAGGGAACCTTGATCTGACTCTTGAGCTGTGTGATGAAGCGATAGAGAAAAATCTTATGGATAAGACTAATAATTGAAATGTGATTTTTCCAGATAATTAGTTTTTTGTTGGGGGGTCAGAAGTCAAGATTGTTGAAATTCTAGCAAATGAACCCTATTCATTAAGGTATATCATTTTGTATGTTATAGTCTATAAATGAACAAAAACAACTGTAGTATTCTTTGACAAACTAATTGATATCTATAGGATTATCAATAACATCATTTTTTATGGTGCCTACTGTTTGAATTTAGGTAATGTGGTCAACTTAGACATGATAGAATTGACATGTGATCTCAATTCAAGTTTTTGTATTTGTGTACGTTTAGTCATAGGCCATCCAGAAAGAAGAAGTTCCTGTAGTTGGTAAGTGTTTGCTATCAGCATTGCTTAGTTTAAGCTTAAGTTGGAGTTCAGTAGTCTGCTTCCTTGTTTCTTCTTTACAGAAGGCACACATAAGGTATTTTTTGATTAGGCAGTTGTGTATGTTTATATTGAGGTTCTTCATTGTCAATAATTTAAAATTTCTCTCGTGATTGATGCTTCATGTTGCATTTAATATAAAGTTTTTCACTGTATACATGAATTACTAAGATGATAATTGTGTACGGTGTTAACCAACGTTGTACTTTCCTGTTCACACAAAGTCAATTTCAGCTGTGAAAACTATAACTGACAAACCAGCTTCTGATTCCAGGAGTAGTTATTAAGGATTTGTTTAAACAGTGGAACAACCAAAGGACGGATGTATCTTGAACATGAGTAGAAGTAAAATGTTCCACACTAATAACCTAACTTCAATAACTTATACATTTGTTAACTGCCGAATACTAACAACAATATTTGTACTTGAACTGTATATTTCATAGGAATTGGACAACATATATCACTGTTCTTGTACAAAACTTTGGTTCATTGAGGATTAACTGTCTCACAACTCACAGTATTTGAAATCGACATTGTTATGCTTGCTTATTTTAGTATTCAAAGTAAGTTAAAAAACAATGTTACCTACTTTGTACATCTAAGCTGATGCACATATACAAAGCACGATCCCTGATACTTATGGCTTTTGCATTTGCAGCATATAGCCTGCTAAGACCAGTACTAAAGCAACATATAACACACTCTAGGTGCTTACCACTTAAAGAAGGTGGAGATTTATGAGGATTTTGAACGTGTGTTGCAATTTCCTTTGCGCAACTGTAATTACAATGATTTTGGTGAACCAATCTGTATACACTTGTGCTTGCCAAAGAATGTCTTTCTTGTTATCTTCTTCAGACTTCAAATTAGTATATGTAACCTTCAGCAGTTAAGTTCCTATTTGGAACAGAGTTGCACTCTAATGGAGAATCAAGGGAATAACTGAGAGGGGTTGAAGTGGTGGTAAATATCACGCTATTTGTTGGAGTTTCAGCAGCTGCCCATAGAGCAGTGGTGTACAAATCTTCATACAGGTAACTAAGCGTCTCTTTATTGTTATAATCTTGTATGGTTTTCAAGTAATGAGAAGTCAACATAACGGTCTTGATCAATCAGGAAAATGGCCTTTATCAATCTCCACCCCTAGTTTCCACCCTTGCTTATAACATCAGTCTTTTCATAACGGTCCTGATCAATCAAATTCTTTCTCTCTTTGGATTAATATTTTAAGGGTAAAGTGAAGAACATTACTTGGATGTTACAAGTAAAACAAAATCTTACCAAGTATTGTATCTACATCCACCCTTCATGATCTTGCCAAGCAATGACTTCTTATTTTGAGCTAAATTGAAAGAACCATATTTGCCTCCACCGTCTCCCAGCATTATATATAGGTAATTAGGTATCAGTCATCAGACCCAAAAAGAATCTAACCACCATGTCCTCCTCACTTTTGTTGCCTGCAAACATGTTATTACAACATTCTCTAGATAAAAGTATCACTTTTATTGAACCTCATTGTTTTTTTTCCTGTTTATAATTTTAGTGTGCTTGCAGGATCTGATGCCGTTCCCTTAATAGTGTATTCTGCCACAACATTATGATACAGGCTGAACGGGCATTGGTGATCTGCTCCTATTTTTGAGGGTCACAACTCACAGCCTCATTCAACTTGCAACCACACCTTCCTGAACATTTGGGTGAGGTGTCTTTGTCATGATTAAACAACGCAAAGAGACGTCTGTTTTAAAATTTTGAACGCATAAATCAAACAGCGACGACCAAAGGTTGATTGTGTTTGTAGACTTGTCAGTGGCAATCACTTTATGGGTCACTGATATCTGATGTATTGAAAGATTATGCTAGTAACTTTCGGCTTTATATAAGAGATGTAGTGATGGTTTGTATGTGTGGAGGATGTTAAAGTTATCTTGAATGAGAGTTACGATTGCTGTATATAAGAGATTCCGTGATGGTTCACAAAAAATCATGACTTTTTGACCCATCTTTTTGCACCCACAGAAAACGAGTCACAACCCTTTCCATCAGGATGACCCTTCTGCCCAACCAATAATTGAAATACTTGATAGTGGTTAGTACATGCCAAACAATATATTGGTGGCTCTCAAGAGTTGATACAAAATACAAAATGTCATTATAACACTACATTAAGTTTATCGCCACAATCACGTGCATGACCTATTTAGCTAAACTATTTACGGGTAAAGCTGATTTTGTACTGTAATGAAATCTGTTTGTATGTTTGTGTTGTGTAATAATTTCACCCATATAAAGCATAAGCTGTGACGGATAACCGTGTGTGAAGCACCAGTGGTCTAGTGGTAGAATAGTACCCTGCCACGGTACAGACCCGGGTTCGATTCCCGGCTGGTGCAAAATGTTTTTGTTTTTTATAAAGAATTAGAAATTGCATTGGTTTTATGGTTTAGTGGTTGGCAATCTGAAGTCTGAACATTGTATATAGCAAATTTTTTACTAGATTTTCAAATTTGTCTGCAACTTTATCATATAAACATGATTTGCACTTTGCACATCAAGAATTATAATCGTATTCGATTAATATTTATTAATTAAGCAATAATTTCCATTTTATTAATTAATAATAACATAGTCCTAATAATCTTACACATTTTCTTCTTTCAATAACCAAATAAACATTATAAGTTCTTTTTTTTCTTTTTTTTAATGAAGAACATAAATGTGGTAAGTGCTAACTTTCGAAGTATCTTCCGAGTATATTACAAAAACAAACAATTGATGAACACGCGTAATCTTGAAGGGTTAAAGTCATAATTAATAACTTCGAAGGTGTGCTAACTTGTTGCATCTTTTGATATTTATTCAAAGGAGGGTCCCACTTTTCTTAATCCCACGGTTTATAATCTTTTATTTCATTTCATCATCGAGACAAATACTTTGAGACAAATCACTTCTTTTCCTATGTTATTATTTTATAGTATTGTCATCTCATGCTGCTTAAATAGGTCTACATTTCATTATGTATTACTTTAAATAAAACCAATGTTTTTTAGATGAATTGATAAATAGATGTAAAACTAGAAATGTCTTTTAAGGGTGGCGGGATGTTCATACCATTCTTATCATACCACATCGCATACCTATCAATCACATAATGTCACGTCATACTACATCACACCCAGTTGATGAGGGTACTCACATCATAAAACTTTTTATAAAAACAAACACACCACGACCTGCCAGCCAACATCACCGTCCTGACCACCGTCAACCACAAAACCATCTCTTGAAACCGAAACCACCATCTCACCCGGGTACAACCCTAACAACCACCATACAATCGTCAGGTGGCGGAGGTGGTGGCAGCGAAGGAAGGATGAAAAGATGGTGACCGATGGTGGGCTAATGGTTGAACTTAATACCGTTAGAGGTGGAGTGGAGTGGCTTGGCAAGTGAGTGTTGCATGGTGGGGTTATTTAGCGACGTAGGGGATCGACGATAGTGTTGTGGCCCGCTCCGTGGCTGCAACGTTTACGCCCCCACCACCCTAAATCACCACGAACACATTAAATACAATATAAATTTAAGTAACATATAACATTATTAAACGTAATCCTTGATAGAAAATAAACAATCACATAATCGTTTCTATGTTATCGTCAAAACAAAAAAGTATAAGCATACACAAATACTTTATGTAGTTCTTTATTTAAATTAAATCATATTTCCTAATAACATCTTAATAATTCATTTTAGAAAAATATTGACTTGTATTTTTAGTCTCGATTAATTTTAGATTTTATCACCAAATAAAAATATAATATAGAAACTAAACAAGTAGTTTATTATTATAATAATAATTATTATCATTCATTCGTGTTCCATATTCTCCTGTTACACACACTGCAAATACAACCAACACATGAAATGGAGTTCTTCACCAAAACCCCAGTAGTCCGCCTGAAAACCCACCTCGACAAATACCTAGTGGCGGAAGACGACCACCTCACCGTCCGGCAGAGCCACACCGCCGCCGCCGCCCGCCGCGCACGGTGGTCAATCGAGCCCGTTGACTCCAACCACCACGTCCTCCGCCTCAAGAGCTGCTTCGGCAAATACCTCACCGCCTCCACCTCCGGCCACAAAGTCCTCCAATCGCTGCCGGAAAACGCCGGAGACCTCGCGATCGAGTGGCAGCCGGTGAGGGACGGGTTTCAGGTGAAGCTGAAGACGGCCTTTGGGACGTATTTGAGGGCTGGTGGTGGAGCTAGGGTTCCGTGGAGGAAGTCGGTGACGCATGAGGGCGGTGGTTGTACGGATGATGGTGTTTTGTTTGATGTTGAGGCGGTGGAGGTGCCGGAGGATGAGGAGTTTGTGGAGTATTTGGAGATGGTGACGAGCTTTTCGTCGGTCTCCGGTGACATCTCCGGCCTCGAGTTTGGGTCTCCGGCGTCGATTCATTCTTCTAGCTTTTCTCCCAGGACTCCTGTCTTATCGATGAAGAAGGTAACAATATTACTTGTATCCTTTTTATTATTATTACTATTTAAACCGCTATTTCTTCCTACGATAATTGTTATTTTAATCGGCCCGCACCCGAATTCATAAGGAGCAAATTAGTTACCGAAAAAAACCATTGCGTTAACTCTGAATATTTTTGCTCAAATGCTTTAATTTATCACATATGACATATTATATGATGCTTGAACCGTTGTCCTTAATGGAAGCATCAAGACTAACTCTTAAATTAGTAATCATCTAACTACTTTGCACATTTTACATTCATCTACTGGTAGTTATTATAAATGTATTCACTAACAACTAATAACTATGATTCGATATGAAGTGTGTAATTTGTATGTATTAAAGTCATGAAACTTTTATTAACTTTTAATATATTTTTCTAATAAAATTAGGAATTTTTTAACCAAATTTCTTACTATTTTTAACATTACTGTTATGTTATTAAGTTTTTGAAAAATGTGGTTATGACAATAAGATGTTGAAATTTTATTGATTCTGTAGTTGGAAAGAAGTTATGCCCGTTTAATAAAATTAGGTTTTGGCGCCGCGCATTGCCGTGGTTATGTAAGTTTTAACGTAATCCTAAGCAAAAATCAAAATCAAAATGAAGGTTCAAAATCACAAAATCAGCAAAATACACAAAGTAAAACACACAAAATCTCAAATCTATAATATAACATATTATAATACGCATAATCCAAAAAACAAATCAAAGCCCAACACCATATACAAAACAGACAAAAATCAAAGACGCAAGAACGCGACATAGTTCAAAATAGAAAACCAACGAAAATCAAAGCTCCGAAAAGAGCAAACAAATGGAAAACACAAACCGTAATCGCGAGAATTGTTAGTGGTATCGATAACGAAAGAAAGAAAACAAGAACCCAGAGAAAGACAACGGCAACGAATCCTATAAACAAACTAATTAAAACACACCTCGAACCGACACCAAAAATAAACCCTATAAAACACTAAAGAAAACCACCGAGCAAACATATTAATAGGAATAGATAATTTTGAAAAAAATGGCTATTAAGTTTGCATTGAGTAATATTTTATTTTAACTAGGAATTTACTCTGATAAATGTAATAAAAGTTAGGCTACTGACAATCATTCTCTTTATTCGGATCAGGGTTACATTCGATTTTTTTCATTTCCCCGAGTTTCTCTTTTTCCTTTTGTTTCGTACGGGGTTTTTTTCTAGTTTCTCTTAAATACATATCTTTCACTTTACTCATATTCTCAACTGGCGAGTACTCTTGAAAATTTCTACGGTCCTTTTTTAATAAGATCTAGGAGCGGTATTCTCGTTGGGGGAAAAACCCACATGGTGCCACTTGTTCTCTCAGGTGTCATCCCAAAACCACACCGTGTCCGCTTATAATAGTATTTGAAAAAGTTAATAATGATCGTCATTTACAAGAATAAGTGTAGTATATGACGTAACTGACCTATGGTGGCCACTAAGATGTATGTAAATAATTAACAAGTACGATAGTTGGTAATAACTAATTAATAAACATATACTAGCGATTATATCCTGTAATAATAAACCGAATAACATACTCATTACAAAAAAGTTGTGTTACAAATTATAACAAACAATAAGTTAAGAGTATCCGCGACAAGACACTAAAGGGTCACATGCTTCACGTCACCGAATCACCCTCAAATTAACCTTCTCTCCACCCCTTTCTTCCCTTTCGTCGTAGGTGAAAGCGGGCCTTTCTTTCTTCCCTTTCGTATAGAATTCTACTTCTTTGTTCGTGAGATTCTTACACACGAACTTCTCTTTTGGAAACCAATAAAGATCTAAGATCTTCTCATCTACCGCGACACCATATCACCGACATTAATGCTCTTGGCGTTCGTGGGGGTCGACAACGGACAAACTTCCATTGCTGATGATCTAAAGGTTAAAGATGAATAATTTTTCATATACAAGTATTATGTATGGGTCTTGTGGGAATGCTATACATAAAAATCATACTCAACAACATACGTCATATATAAGTTCTAAACAAGGAAAATATTACTGTATTGAACACGAATAATCTGTAGATAAAGTTTAGTCTTTCTTTGAAAAGAGTTGACTAATTGCGTATTAACTTCTTTTTAAGCTTTATACTTATCTCTTAGATTTATATGCAACTTAAAATAAATTCGATGATAGACGTCTTATAAAACAAATATAAAGACAAAGATGTTGTACATAATAGAAAAATATATAATACTATGTTGCCCTAAATTTACTTGAAACTTTTATATACACTCATTTGATAAAGTCGGTGGGATTTTTTAATTTTTTATTCTTAGTGGGTTTTAATTAAATAATATTGCCTGTAAGTTAAAACCATGGCATTGATGTAACCAAGTTTGGCTCATCGCGTTGTAACCGGGTGGCGTGGGTTCAATCTCTACTACTTGTGTTTTTTATTATTTTTTGCTTTAAATTTGTAAGGTATACCTTACTGAATTATTTAATTTATTTAACTATTTTTAATAATTTAACTAAAGAATTTGTATTATTACTTATACACTTTCTTAATACTTTTCCATGACTTTAGATGATCAATTTTTACCTTACATTTCAACTTCTATAACTGAATCAACTCAATTTCATATAATTTTATTTAATTGCTTAACCACGTCGATTTCACATTCTATAACTGAATCAACTCAATTCATATAATTTTATTTAATTGCTTAACCACGTCGATTTCACAGTCATAATCAATTATTGTAACATTTGAACATTTTGATTTTTTTTCACGAGTTTATGTCTATGTTGCAAGCCACTGGTTATAAAAACTCGTTGTTTCTCAATACTTAAGGACTAAGATTATTAAAATCATTTATTAGAGGCGCTATGTGTGAACTTGAAAGTGAACCACAAAGTGAAAATAGAATTTGAAATAAAAGTTCTGGAAGAAGATAAGTTGTATAATTTCAAATGTCACCTCAATCAGGGGAAAGCGTATGCCGATCGGCACACGTAACGTGTCCCACGAGAATTGACTCTTTCCAAATACGTGTATAGATATGACTTATGAGAGTATCCAAAAGTTATCAATTCTCTTTAAACTATTAACAAATGAGTTTTTCTAAATCATAAACCTTGTAAAAACCCTACTTGAATGACTATAGAAGAGCAGTGTTTTCATACTTGGAGCGAACCATCCCGTCGGACTAGGATTCGTAGGTTGGATCGGTGAGATCACCTTAATTGTTTTGTATTCAAAGAACCAGCCGGTTCAGATCGGTTCGATGGTCGCGCTGGAAACCAAGAACCAAATCGGGTTATGTCAAGAATGAATTAATATACAGGAGTTATATCTAGTAAGAAAGATTAATTTTTGCCTGTGTTAGAAAATTAAAGCCATGATTTTTATTAGAAACATTTAAAGAACAAATACAATTTATAAAATTTTCACACTTAAAACATACATAATCATTACAAGAAGGAAATTTTTTCTTCCACCACATTTTAGAATATTGTTAAATTATACAATTCATGGAAATTTTTAATAACCTTGAGATAGGAAAATATAAAGTAAAAACAGCACGCCTTATGATTTATTAACACATGATCCATGACGTAATCTAATAAATAATATTTTCAGTTGCACACTTTTCTTTTATAAACTACAAAGTAACTCTATTCATCTCAAGTATTATATACTAGAGAAAAACATTGAAAAGTATCGTAATGAAGTCACTCCAAACAAAAGTGGTGTTTAGAAATATGATTAAAATCTCTTCTATACCATCTCTAACACTAAGGGACCGCGTCACAAACCATCAATATTTTTAAACAGGAGATGTTAGCGGATCTAAGGATCCACTAGTTAGATAAAAAGAAAAAGATAAAAAAGTTGTATAATCTAGCTCAATCAGTTTAGCAGCTGGTTTAGAGAAAAACGGTTCAATTACACACAACTGGGCCAGTTCTCATCCAATTTGTCCCGTTTAGTTCTAAGAACACTACAAACCATCTTTCATGTCAGCTTGCTCTACTTTGCCCCTTGCTCTAAACGTAGTTTTAACTCTTTCTCTCTACAATCCCTCTACCCTGCTTCCATTAGGCAGGGCCAATCTTGAGAGTGTTCGAATAATTTTAAGCCGTGGACAATTAGAAAAAATGAGCCCTATAAATATAGTGCCAATAGTTAGTATGTTAAAAATTTATAATATGACAATAATTGTTTTACCAATAAATAAAAGTATTGTAGCAAAATAATATAATTACTTACTCAACCGAATCGTAAGACTCCCATATAGGGGCGGAGCTTGAATCAAAGCTCAAAGGGTCGGGGCGAAATGTAACTATTTTAGGGGGAGGGGAAGCTATATTTATTAAAAAAATTTCACAATCGGACCGAAAATTTATACCATCAAGCCGAAAATTTACAATATCAAGCCGAAAATTTACATTATTAAGCCGAAAATTTAAACTACTGACAAAAAGAAGAGGGGGGCGGGGGCCCTCCCGGCCTCCATGAAGCTTCGCCTTTGCTTCCATAGCAAGTTTTAATTGAGTTTAGATTGGATCGACTAAACTACTTAAAATATTAATGGATCCTAAGTTTCAATTGATTAACATAATTAAATTGCTATTAGGTTTGTTAATTAGTTTGTTAACCGATAAGATTGAGCCTTGAACGGTCGTCCATCCTGCCCACTCTCAAAGCCTCCCATGCTCTCACGTATATCCTTAACGAATGGAGTAGACTCCACTCCACTCTTGAATATAGATTTCCTCCTCTCCCTTTGCCCGTCTTTTTTCTCCATCTTTGTTTTCTTTTCTTTAGAACAATTAATTCGATCACTAACGAACGACTGATTGTCTTTATTACTCGAGGATACAACCTAGACCATTAACTCAAAATATTCTTCTATTCTAATAAAAGCTCGTATCACTTAAACTTAAAGATAATTAGTTGTCGGTTCCTCTTCTACATGGCACATGAATCAGCCCATGGACATTGACCACGTTGGACATTTTTGCTACAACATAAACAACTTTTCACCTGTAAAACAACCCAAAAACATAATAATAATTATTATTATTATTATTATAAAGCCAAACAATAAACATAGAATAGAACCTTCCTTCAAACACCAATCCATCCTGGCTGGCGCCGACTGTCAACACTCAAATGAAACCACCGCGGATTTCGTCTTCCTATATATGTTATAACCACCACATTCATCTTCACACGTTATTTCATTTTCAACACACCCACCAATACAATATATTATTATTAATTATCATTATCATCATCATCATCATCATCATCATCCATCTTTCAATCTCCATCAATCTCACTTTCATTTCATCTGTAAATCTCACAACACCAGAGGCGTCAACAACCACCACCACCACCACCGTCTTCAGCAATGGAGTTCTTCCACCACGCGAAAGCCGTACGCCTGAAGAACCACCACCAAAAATACCTCTGCGCCGACGAAGACCGAGAGTCCGTCTCCCAAGACCGCAATGGCGCCTCCAAGAACAACCGCTGGACCGTCGAGTTCGTCACCGGAGCCCCGAACGACGACGTTTCCATCATCCGCCTCAAATCCTGCTACAACAAGTACTTAACGGCGTCAAATCAGCCGTTTCTGCTCGGAATGACCGGTCGGAAGGTCCTCCAGACCGTTCCCAACCGGCTCGACTCGTCGGTCGAGTGGGAGCCGGTCCGAGATGGGAATCAGGTGAAGTTGCGAACACGGTATGGCCAGTACCTCCGCGCCAACGGTGGTCTTCCGCCGTGGAGGAATTCGGTGACTCATGATATCCCTCATCGTACGGCGACTCAAGAGTGGATATTGTGGGATGTTGATGTTGTGGATATTGTTGTGCCGTCGCCGGCGCCGAGAGCTCCGCCGCCGTTGGTTCTTCATTCAGACTCTTTCACCTCGACGGAGTCAAACTCGCCGGCGACCAATTGGTCAAAATCCCCAACTTTTCCCGAGGTATGAAATACGAATCATTGAATCTTTAAAACTTCAAAATTGATGTTTTTGAGCGTTACCCAGTTGAATTGATGTGAGTTTACTTGTTGGGTTTGTTAAATTTTGTGCTGATTTGTGTTTTCTTGAATTTGCAGAACAGTGATGATTCGCCTGTAGTGAAGGTGGAAGGGGGGAGGGCGATATACTACCATGTGGTGTCTGATGATTTTGGGGAGATGGATGAGAATGCACAGGGGTTCTGCATTCAGTTCAAGGGGAATGATGTGAACGAATTGACCCGAAAGCTCGAGGAGGAGACGGGGTTGAAGAAGATAACGGTTTGCACGCGTAATCCGGTGAATGGGAACCTTTACCCTCTTGTGTTGCAGCTTCCTCCCAACAATGTTACCATGAGAGTTGTGGTGGTTCAGAGCTCTGGTGCTGAAGATGAATGATTTGTGATCAAGGTCAAGTGTTAATGGTGTACATACACAATATACTAGAGTCTGCATACATAAGGTGAGGATTTTTGAGGGTTAGTTATACATCACAGTGTTATATGTATGGTATAGACACAAATATATATATATGGGTCATTGGTGTTTTTTGGTAAATGACATGCTAGAATTTAGTAAGTTCATCAAATTATATGATGCAAAATTGTTTAATTCTGTTATAGTTTGCAACTGTTGTAGTAGTTAACAAGATATTGAATCATATAGCAAAACTCTGATTCCATCAATCACATGTATTCTGTTTTGAATATATGACATAGCTGGCATCTTTAATAATCATATAATGCCATGTGAGTGGTTAAACCACATGGGTGGGGGTGGGGGTGGGGGGGTCTTTTGTCATTTGGGTTTACAAATTTTTGGGATCTTTTGTCAAGAAAAGGAATATGCTGTTATAGCAATTGGACAGTTGTTTGAGACTGAAGATTCAGTGGTCAAGCACAGAATAAGCAGCTTGAAAAAGCCAGAGATGGAGAAGAGTTTTTAAGGATTGTTGGTCACACAGTGTCAAACACAGAGTAAGCAGTGTAAAACATGTCAAAACCACTAGACGTGACATGTTTATATCATGCGTCTTGAAACTTTAACTACCATGACATAGTGAACACACAGTTTACAAGAATCAGAGGATAAGGAAATGGAAGTATGAGCAGTTGTCAATTAAGCTGCCTATCATGCCCGATTCTTCACAGATCTATAGCTAAACACATGACTTATTTGACTTGCTAGCCGACTTAACTATCATTAACTAACTCGAACTGATTTGCCTAGCTACCAACCGAAGTAGACATGCATCAGAATATCGTATAATGCAGTCGACCAGACTCACATAACAAGAATTAAGGGTTTAATTGTCTCAAAATAAGTAGAATGTAATGTTCCTAACTTTGGTTTAATCTCATATATTTCACTGTGTTGATGGCAGAAAACGATTTTACCACTAACATGTAAAGTAATTGTTACTGATTCTTTCGGGAAATAACCACTGTCAATTAGTCAATAATCCAAACACAAGAAAATTTTTATCTTGTATGTGAAAGACAACATAGGCATAACATGTGAGAAGATTATACCACTATGTTCATTGTTAGATATTACACATTTCTCATTTGAATCAAACCATTCTTTCTTCTTTACAACAATCTTTTAATCTGTAGCTCAATATACTTATAACAAAAACTTCCATGCAAACATGTGCAATTATAGTTGTAGTTTTTAAGAACCATATATTGAAAAAGAGATGTGTCACCTGCAAAGAACTCATGAGCCACACCATCTATCTCAATGGTGCTGCAACCAGGCTCCTTGGCTACACCCTTATCATCCATTAGCTTTCTCACCGCACCAACCTCGTCCCACTTACGAGCCACTGCATAAACTCTAGACAAAAGCATGTACACACCACTCAAGTTACTCCTTTCTTCCGACTCCATAATCTTTTTCGCCATTTCTTCACTAACCTCTATCTCCATGGTTCTTTTAGAGCAGGCATCAAGAATGCTCCTCCAGATTACAACATCAGGCTTAATGGGCATGTTGGACACAACATCTAGCGCCTCAGCAATGAGCCCGGCTCGAGCCAGGAGGTCAACCAGGCAACCATAATGCTCCAACACTGGTTCAATTCCATAACGTGTTGTCATGATGTTGAAATAATTCCGACCCTCATCAACCATGCCACTGTGCCTACAAGCACTTAACACCCCACTGAATGTAATCGAATTGGGTGTTACTCCTTCATCAACCATTCGTCTCAAGTACTCTAAAACTGCTGCAGCCTGCCCATGATTCGCGTATCCATGAATCATCATGTTCCATGATGTCACATCACGTTTAGCCATTCTTTCAAATACAAACTTAGCACTATCCAATGATCCACATTTACAATACATATCTAACAGATAGTTATTAACCAAAACATCACAAGCCACTTCAGGGCTGCACCTTTTCAACACATAAGCATGAACCCACATTCCAAGTGACAAAGCCCCCAATCCAGCACACGCGCGCAACACACTCTGAATCGAAAAACCATCCGCTTTGAAACTCTCCTGCATCTCACGAAAACACATCAACGCCTCATCAAACTCGTTCAGCTGAACAAGAGCATCAATCATAACATTCCATGACACCACACTTCTCTCAGGCATTTCATCAAACACCTCTCGTGCATCCTCCAAGCACCCACACGACCCATACAAATGTATCAAACTGTTGTTTATATACACATCTGAAGCAAACCCAAGTTTAACAATATGCCCATGAAGCTGTTTTCCCTCAATTAATTTAAACAAATACGCACAAGCCTTCAACACAAAGGGGAAACTATGCTTATCAGGCGCAACATTCCCTTCACACAACATCTTTCTGTAAAGCAAAAACGCTTCTTCCTTTCGATCACCGCTTCGAGCACAAGCTCTTATAATGGTGTTCCAAGCGAAAGAATTGGGGTTTTCGATGTGGGTGTTGAAGAAGATGAACGCATAATCAAGATCGTGTAGAGATGAAAAATGGAGGATTCTGCTGTAGAGGAAGAGGGTGTGTGGGTGAGCTGTGGTGGTGGTGCGAAGGGTGTGAGCGTGAATTTGCTTGAGGTGAGACATGGTGGTGCAGTGGTTGAGCAGGTGAAGAAGACGGTGGTGGTGGTTGGTTGTTTGAAGGTGGTTGTTGGTGGTGACGGTGGTGGCCACCGTCGGCAAAAGTGCCGTTGCAAGAACCATATTTGTTTTCTGTTTATCCAAGTATATTTTAGGTATGTATATGTATATTTTTATTCTTTCGCCCGGATATACGTACACGTACACGTAGACACACGTTATATAAACGTCTTTTGACAAAAAAAAACAAAGCATTGTGTATTCGTGTTGTTAGATCTGAGCCGTATTAGACTTTTGTAAAATATAGTCAAAATGTGTTGGTTGTTACGACTATATGACTGAGATTTCTTAAACTTTTTTTCTATTTTGTTTTTAGATATTGATTTCCTGATTGTTTATTAGTTTTTTTTATTGTTTCTATGATTTTGGTTAATTTATATTACCTTTTGGGTTTATTTTTTGTTTTTGTAAAATAATTATTCACAAAATTTATAATTTAACAGGTTTTAAGAAAATCTTTTAATTATAGATGAGTAACTCAATTTGTTTCTTCACTTGAGGTGATGAAATCTCTTTGATGGAGTGACTGTTGTAACAACAAACAGAATCAAAAGATTGAGTTTATTAGTTTTGTTATGGGTGACAAATAAACCATTTATTTATTATATTTGTAAAATAATTAAGTGTAAAGGCAATATATACATTAATAAATCATAAAAATATTAAAATATATATATATATATATATATAAATAATAAACCAGAAAATTTAGTTAAGAATTAAAAGACCTTACGGCCATGGTGGCACTACCACTCGAAAAGGTAAAAACATAATGGGATATAACAAATACGGGCCAAAAAATCACAAAAATTTACTGAGAGTAATTTTTTTTAGACAATACGATTCGTATACGATCAATATCTAAAGTATCGGCATAACACATTGGGTGTATTTATAACATATTTTAATTTTTGTTGTTGGATTGTACGTACTAGTATACCTAGGGCTGCAAATAAACCGAACGAACACGAAAAAGACTAGTTCATACCGAGCGAGATTTCTTGTTCGTATTCGTTCATTAAGAAAATGAACATCTTCATGAAGTGTTCACGAACACTTACCGAACGCAAATAAACATAAACGAAATCAAATGAACACAAACAATTGTTCATGAACATGACGGACACAAAGAAACTCATGAATACAAACAAATTCAAATTATTATAGATTTATTTTAGAATAAAATCTATATTTTTTGTTACAAACATTATATAAAACCAATTAAAATAAATAAGTATTTAACATAAATATAAAAAAATACTTGATATAACAGTAACAAAAATATATGTGCCTAAGTCGTAGACTTGAATGAAGCAAGCCTGACTGAAAATCGCATTTGCTTTTGTTTTTCTTCTCTTGTTCTCTTTTCTTAGTTAGGCACAATAAAGTACAAGATATATTTGACTATCTAGATTTGTAACAAACATTTGACTTTGCTTTTGCAAATTATTACGTACCAAAACCAAAGAATATCAAACATATACATTATCGAATGATCACGAACGGACAATAATAAACATAAACGAATACATTATCGAACGTTTACAAACATAAATAAACGAACGCGGCTTGTGTTCATGTTCGTTCGTTTAACTAAACGAACATATATTTATTGTTCGTGTTTGTTCATTTACTAAACGAACGAACATAAACGAACTTCCCGCCGAATGATTCATGAACTGTTCGTTGAACGTTCAGTTCGTTTGCAAACCTAAGCATCCCATATTAATTAACTAAACACTTATTAAAGAAAAAGTATATACAATTTTACAACTCTAATGCACAAACTATAATAGACCTATAAGTAAATAACTAACCAAGCATTTTTGGTATGTTCTAACCATCACTAGATTTCATCATAAGTTATTTAACTCGACATCATCTTCCATCACTTCCATCACTTCCATCTTGCTTTTGTACACGTACCTAGAAGCAACTACAACAAAATATATCATGTTTGCAACTCCAAGTCCGGCTATCACATAATAATAATAATCAACTCTTCCGGCATTAATATCAGCCGTTAACCAGTCCGGGCGATCATGTTTTCCGGTGACCTTATGAATGACCAACACCAAACCACTACTAACATAATTAGCCAACCCAAAAATCACAAACAACATTGAATTTGCGAAGCTTTTCATGTTTTCCGGGAATTCCTTATAACAGAACTCAATTTGTCCAATAATAGTGAAGGCCTCCGCGAAGCCCATTAGAATAAGTTGTGGCGCGAGCCATGTGACTGATAGGGGTGCAACCCCGTCAGGGTGGTTGTGGTCAATAGCCGAGTGTCGTCTCATTTTCTCGACTATTGCAGCAACCACCATGGATAGAATGGAGAAAACCATGCCTATGCCCATCCTTTGGAGTAGTGTGATACCAGTTTCATGTTTTGTGATTTTTCTAAGTGATGGGACCAAGATGCGGTCGTATAAGGGAAGCCATATGCCGATGGTGATCATGGAGAAAACTGCGAGTGAGCCAGGTGGAATTTGGAAACGTGGGCCTAGGTGGCGGTCCATTTTTAACGCTTGTGATATAGTGAAAGTCCCTTGTTGAAGTATCGCGACGTAACAAATGACCCCGGAAGCTAAAATGGGGATTATGTATATTAGTGATTTTACTTGTTCGATTTGGTGTATGCTTGCTACTTTCCATTGACTAACTCGAGATCCATCGGAATTAACTTCACCATCCAATATGATACCAGCTTTATTTAGAAACCTAAATACAACAAACAAACATATTCATTAAACTTTACACATAACATGTTCTTCAATTAAAAAAGCCGTATATATATAACATTATTAAACATTGTAAATACTTTGCTATACTTCATTACTTCAGTTGCATGCAAGAACCAACCAACAAATTATAAGTTGGAAATATTCCCAAAAATCATTTTTTTTACTATTCAAGCTCCACAACTTGAACACACAATTGAGCAAAAACACACCCACTTATCTATCTTTGTTTGAAAACACACTCAACATGGACACCTCAGCTACATGACATGTACGCTATATGAGTGAATCGATCTTCGAAAACAACAAATGTCTATCCTAAGATCTTAGTATGAATTGCACAAATATCTTAGTACAGTCCACACACAGATTTTACGATCCGTACTAAGATTTGTATAGTCCACTATGACATTACATGTGTCTGGTCACTAGTGTGTCTACATGGAGTGTATTTTCGCACAAACTACATGGTCAACATTTAAGAGTATATGCTTATTTTGAAAAAGTAGACTTTCTATATTTTCTCTTATGAATGTTTATCTTATAAGTTACCTGAACTCATTAGTTAAAGGTTGCTGGTATGTTCCTTTCGAGTCATAATACTTCACCTCGACGTTAGTCTCGTTGGCTTTAGGAGCCTGAGACCGCGTTTCTTGAAAGCAATGATGAAAACCTGAACAATCCCGGAGATAATACTACCCTCGGGTTTGACATAAACATACAACTTAGTACCCGCAAAGAACAACACAATCGAGGACACCATGAGGGCGGTTGGGATGGCGAAACCCCAGACCCAACTAACCGAGTCTTGGATGTAGACCACAAGTGTCAAGGCAATGAGTAGAATGATGGTGAAGGTGGTGTAGTACCAATTAAAGAAACTATTGATGTCTTTCCTACCTTCATCAGTAGTTGAGTCAAATTGGTCCACACCAAAGGGTAGGCTACATGGTCTGATCCCACCTGACCCTATGGTCAAGAACCCCAAGGCTAGGACCAACACACCCATGTGGATAGTGGTTGGACCCTGGCATTGGTTCAAGTGGGCTTGTTCAGTGGTGCATGAAGCTGGGTGTAATGCTGGTATTGCAACTACTAGGGTCAAGGTCACCATTCCCTGCATATAATTATTATTATTGCACAAAGTTAATTGTAGCATATTTTTATATGTTATAAGTTGTGGGAATGAGACTAATTGCAAAAGTATAAATAAACAAATAAGCATTGATAACAAAATTAGAAATGATGGCCATGCAAGTTTAATTTGACTTGGACATGTTAGAGAAAATGAATCGTGAAATTGATTACGTCTAGAATAAAAAATCAGTATATTATGAAACAAAATTTTAAATTGTTGGTAATTAATATTCACCAACGATCATTTTATTTGAATGATTAAAACGATTATATAATAATTACAATGGAATCAAATTGTAAAATCGAAGAATTCTCTCATTTACTATTATACAAATGTCTAACCATCTCTAGCGATTTCTATCTAAAAAATTATTTTCTTGCTAGCACTAACTGCCATTGTAATAATTTAATAAGGGATGATTCTTGAGAAAACCAATAGTTATGTAAAAACCAAATAAAATGAAGAAAACAATTACATAATTTATAAAGTTTATGTTATTTTAATTGTTAAAAGATTATTTAAGCATTTTTAACATGTATGTTGAACATAAATATGAGAATGAAGAGTCTTACGTATACGTAACACTATGTCGAATGCAAAATGGTTACATATATGTAACCTATATGTAACGTATATGTAAAACCATGCTATAGATTTTCATTTGATCTATACCCTTGTTTATATATACACACACAAATATAAAAGGTAGTGATGAAAAAATTATAAGTTATGTGACCGATTTCATTACCTTTCTCTAGTTTTTACATAACTTTATGGTTTTTTTAGGATCTCTCCTTTAATTTAACATTCATAATTCCTATTGACGTTAAAAACTGTATCTTACCTCCTCAAAACGTAAAATACCAAGTCCTAACTCATCGTCGATGGTAATTTTTCATGATAACCTTAGCATTTCAATGTTATTTCCTACAAATCACGCAAGCTTCTAGCTAGTGATAGTCTAACTTCCTACCTAAAAACAAATTAAGTTGTTTCCTGTAGAACATTGCTATTGATATTCATTAGTGCATGCCTTGAACTTTTGAGTTGACTTTATGTATAACTTTAACAATACATTCCAATAATCTTTACTTTATGAGAAATTCTAAACCCAACTTGTTTAACACTATAGTGATGGGTAAGACACTCTCACTCATCAAGTGAAAGTTCATGGAGAATTCATTAACAGAGTCGGTATTTATTGTAGTCTTGTATGTACATCTTTAAATGTAAATGCATGGGTTTAAAAGTCAACGCGAATAAGGATGGCGGTGGCATTAACATAGCATTATTTCTTGCATGTCTTTAAATGTAAATGTTCAGGGTTGAGTTCAAGAATAACAAATCTGAATCCGACGAGAATACTTCAAATTCGAGATATTTGGGACGGGTATGAATCAGATAAGCGGGTATGAGACAAGATATGAGACTTATTTCTATTCTTTTTGTGGGTATGAGATTGTATCATATACCCTTTTACCCAACCCGATTACATGATTAGACATACATCTTTACCCGATTATATGTCCATAATTATTTTATAATTTTAATTTATTTTACTTAGTAATTATATTATATATTAATTTATCTTTTTATTATTTTACTTAATATCTTATTACTTAATAACTATGTGTTAAATATAGGCGATTAAGCTTCCTATCCATTGTACTATGTAGTATCTTACAAAGTTATAACATAACTCAGATATTTGATTCTAAAATAAAGGATTAGTAGCAATAGAACATCAACAAAAAAATATTTAGAATTAATAAAAATGTTATCGGCTAGTACCTATATACAAATATAACTTTATATAATTTTCTAATCTCAATAAATACCCGATAGATATACTCAACGAGTAATTTTTATAATTTTAACGGGTATTTCGATTACCAATGGACATGTTCGATACTCGATGGATAAATACCCGATACATATCCAACGGTGAGTGGGACTGGGGTCTTACCGTTAATGCGGCCCTCTTCATCTAATGCCACCAAAGTCACTAGTCGATAAGCCAGTTGGACTAAAATAATAGCTACCATTAAAATTTTATTGGGACAGATCAATTAATGTATGAACGTGATTGTTATTTACTATCACTCATTTAGCAAGGTTGGTGGGGTCCCACTGGCTTTGTCACGTGTCATCCCCTGAGTGGACCAAAACTTTTTGTGTTTTTTTTATTTTTCTGGCGGAAGTTAACCTAAATTATTATTCCTCGAGTTAAAACTCAAACTACTATTGTAATGCAGTGGTAAAACTCCGTGCACTAACCTATAGCAGGTCGTGGGGTTTTGTGTTCAAACCCCGCGCCATGCTATTTTTGTATTTCTTAGTGTTATTTTAAATTTCTTACCTCTTTTACTTTCTAATATTTATTTCTTTGTTTGTGTAGTTTCTTTCCTCTCATCTAAAGTACCTCTTTTCTTTTACTTTATAATTTTTATTTCATTTAAATTACCTTTTTTTAATTATTAAACCGCACAGGCGTAACGTAGATCACATACGTGTTTGAGCATGCCGTTAAATTGTTCTACCTCGCCACAACACACGGGTATTACACTTAAATTAACTTATAAAAATTGGACATTTATGTATGTTTTGATGTAAATTTTGTTTAGTAACGAACCAGGTTAGATAAAATAGAACACACGCCACATACGACCCCGCCGCAACGCGCGGCGGGTAAAAAAACTAGTTTTGATAAAGATGTATACTGTAATGTTTTACGGTGTTGAACTAGTTTTTTAATTATTATTGGTGTTGAACTAGTTAACAGTGTTAAATTTATATATGTAAATTGCATGTTTGTATCAATTGGGTAAAATTGAATCTTTAACTCAAAATTTAGAGCTAAATGTTTCGGCATATATCCAAAATATATAATAATAGAAGTTTTACTGATTTTTTTTTATTCAATTTAAAAAATATGCACATGTATAGGGTATGGATTATTACAGGCATTAAGTTACTATCGAACAAATTAAATTAGCAGTATTTTAAGTTTTGTATTTTCACATTGAAAAACATATAATCATAAATGTAAAAAAAACCTCGAAATTAATTTTATTCATATGTTTTTTTTCAATTTTCATCTGTTACCTACACATGTGGATCTATATCTTACATATGAATTACACGTATGTAAATTTATCTTTTTTTGTTATAGGTGTTCTTGTAATATTTAATGCTCTGCATAGATTCTTTTGCGACATAAACATATTATACGTACGAAACATGTAAACCGTAGGAGATGAAGAAAAACATACGAGTAAAGAAGCAAATGAAGAGAAGGCAATGACCCAAAACTTTCCAACATGCGCGTCGGAGATGTAGGCGCCGATGAGGGGCGTAAAATTGCCAATTCCCGACCAAATATTGATCACATACGAGGACGATACTTGACTCATATGAAAGACCCTCATTAGAAACACAGTAAAATTAGCTAGTAACCCAATGCTTGCCAATCTCTCAAATGACTCCATCCCTGCATACAACGATACTGATATTGTTACATATACGCGTATGGTTTTATTCAAATTCATTCAGTAACTTACGTTTTAACATATGTTGTTACCTAGTACATAAGGCATGGATTTCCAACCACCGGGCTTTTGTTGGCCGGACTTTGATAATCGATGATCATCGGGTTTATGCGATGGTGTTGTAGGCATGTTTGTAAAGAAAAATTGAAGTAGAATATGAAAATATGGTAATGGTAATGAGCTTGCTCTTCAACACCTATTTATGGAACAAATTTTTTTTAGGGGGGGGGGGGTCATGATAGTGTTAGGTCCAAGATATGAGTGATAATTGGAGGAGCTTGCTTGTCTTCATCCCTATAAATTAATTAGACCTTTTCAATAGGACTCATGATATTAATTTGTTACATTCATGTAAAATGATTTTTAAAGACTTGTGATGCATATGGAGACATGTATATCAGATCGCACGAAAAATTTGTCGTCTTATCAGTTCACTGATTTTGAATTTAAGAACAACGTGATTTAATAGATAATAGAAAAACTAAAATATATTTATATATATCTGATTTATAACAAAACATGAAAATAATATATGTTTTGATGTAGATTTATATTTTTTAATAAATACTAGTTTGTCGCCTCCCATGTTGTGGCGGGGATCCGTTTGGTTGCTTGGGGTTTTTTTATTGACAATGAATTATTTACATGGTAGTTAATTAGTTACGCCTAAGCATTGTTACTCGACAAAAGAGAAGTTGTATGTGTTAAGAAAAGAGTAGCCGTATTGCGTCATTGTTATCTATAATATGCAGATAACAATGGTGTTACGAAAGAGTCGGGTTTCTTAAGCTTTGTTACAACGGTTGTCCATAATGTTTTCATTTTTGGTATCTCACCTTTTTTTATCGCTAATCTCGTTGTTGGGTAAACAATCAAATTCAAGATTTTATTTGTTAATTCATAAGGTAGTAGTTATGTAAAATGTATAACTTTAAAACACACCACTGATGCAAAGCACAAATTTGCGAGGGCAAACAATTTGTTCTTAAAAAATTGCAACAATTCATGACGCATTGCGACCAAAAATGGTTATGAGCTGGTGATTGCATATCCGTCGAAAAAAGCAGCAATCACAAAAAAGTTGGTCGCAACATGATATCAAAACAAGTAATGGCAAAGTAGTCGCAAGATTCACAATGCAAGTATTGGTCACACCATTGCAGACATAACAATAGTCATAAAAGGGTTGCAACAGGACAGTTACGACGTGTGTTTTTCTTAACGCATATTTTAGTCACTAAATAGTCGCAACAGGGCAATTGCGATCGTTTTATGATTGTAAAACAATCATAAATGTCCAGTCTTTTAGTAGTATAATCAGCCTACAAAGTAAATGAGGATCGTAATGATGTTATGGCGTCAATACATATGAGCATTCACGTCAACATCCTCATCCCTGAAGTTTTTGACTGAGCCTGCATTTAACTGGTGTTGTGTAATCAACAAAAATAACCAAATTTAACAAAAAAGTTAAAATTCATTTGCCTAGCCAAACTAGAGATAAACCCTTTTCTGCTTCCACAATGAATATGTGTGTGAATTTTAAGCTTTTTTTAATATTGTGTGAATTTTATTTTCAAAAACCACAAACACAAATCATTCTCTTTGTAACCCTAACCAAACCACCATCACAATCTTCAACTTCCACCATCTCCAAACCAACTTCAATAATCTTCAACAATCTTCGTAACCCATCTCCAATACTCACTTCAATTCCATCACACACTCCTCTTTCACCACAACATCATCTCTAACAAGGTAAGCCCCCAAACCCCATCAAAACCACCAATATCACACCCAAAATTAGTGCTTTTGGCATCAGTGAAGAGGAAGAGCAGTCGCCGGTGGTGGTCGATTATTTGAGACAACATAACAAGCTGCAGTGTGGTGGGGGTTTGGCAGAAGAGGGGGTCGCGCTGTGGGGTTTGGCGAAGGAGGGTGAAGGTTGTGTGCAGGGGTCGTCCCTTTTCTTGGTCTCGATCGGAATAGTTAAACCTAGGTCTGGAACAGACTAAAAGGACCTTGTCAGATTTAATTTCAAAGACATCAAGCAAGATGACCGGAGTCAGCTAGTCAGTCAGGTCAGACCCAAACAAACAACCCCTAATAGTGGTACTAAACTGTTACTTAATATGAATATTGAACATGACACTGAATGTGAATACTAAATCTGATATACTATTATAATATTATCATTTATTAGGGGTAATTTTGTAATAGTATCTAACTTTAAAAAATGTTACAGTTAGGTAATTCAAGTTTTAAAAGCGTTCCAATTATGTTACTCAACTTTCATGTTTTATATAAATTAAAAGCCGTAACATATTTTTTACCATGTTATACTTTTTGTTTCAATTAGAAAATATTTTTTATTTCTTTTGATGCTGATGTTGAATAGTGATGTGAACTTTAGTTATTTTTATATTTTTTTCAAATTAAAATATTTTTTATTTTTTTAAAATATTTCATATATAAAAATTTCTGACCCCTATGTCTTATCCTCTATTACTTTCTTGACATAAAAAAATGAGTGACTAAACTAGAACACTTTTAAAATTTGGTTATCATTCTTATGATATAGTTGTCATCCGCTCACTGAGTAAATAACAATTTACTCAGACGTACATTTCTTTTCTTGTACTTTAGGTTACAAGGATAATCGATAAGGCATAGAGGGGGTGGGGGGTGGGGGTGGGGGTGGGGTGGTAAAGGAATTGGTTTTGTAATTGACTATGTTTTGTATTTTTCTAAAATCATTTGTGGATTGAAGTTGGAGTTTTGACGTTAACAGGGTTGGGGTGTTGTTTGACTAAAATATAAAACATAGTCAATTACAAACCAATTTTCTTTTTACTCTCTCGACCCCCCCCCCCCCTCCCCTCTCTTACCCTGATGATGACTCGATTTAATCATAGAATGGTACAATTTGAAAAAAAAATTATTTGAATGATTGAATTAGAACACTTTTAAGATTTAGTTAATATTATTATGTTATAGTTGTTATTCGTCACTCAGGAGTTTGACTTTTAGTCAGAATATTGTAACATTTTAAATCATTTATGGATTGATGTTTGACTTTTGATGTTCCAGCAAGGTTGGGTGTTGTTTGATAAAATATAATATGTCACACCCCGATCAAAGCGGCGGAACATGCCGGGGCGCAACTAAGGTTGTTCAAATGCACACGACACTATTAAAGTGACAATATTTAATCAACTCATTCATTTTTAACATGTTCTTACAAATACAATAAAATAAATAGTTCTTAACTAATAACCTAACGGTCCAAAATAAAGTAACGTCTTTAAATCTTCAATCAACCGATAATCAAACCTGTAGCATTGCATAAAATATGTTTTGTCAACATGTATGTTAGTGAGCAATTCCATGACTTTATAAATATAATATAAGGCAAAAATCCATAACTCAAATATGTGAAGCCGTAAATAAAAGTGACAATTGAGGTATATCAATCATAAATAAATGAGGCTCATTTCTAATTGATAAAACTACCATATTACAAGGAGGAGCGTATGATCATACTTATTGAGGATGAGGATGAGGCTAAACGATCAAAAGCAATAAACATGTAGCAATTAATCACATGAGGTATATAACATACAATTGGACAATTATTCTAAGCAACACATAACCTAGTGGTTGTGGGTTGAAGATCTAGATGTTAAATCAATTTTTTTTTGTTGAGTAAGTATGCTTGCTACCCCCAAAGTATAGAAGAGGAAACGGGGATGAAATTACTCACATGGAATAAAATGACGTTGATGAATAAATTTTGAATAAAATCCTCAAGTAAGCGAGTCTGACGGTTTTAACGTGCGTGTCCTAGATTGAAAGATCTTGAGTAAGTATTGAGTATTGAAGATGAAATATAAATGGTATAAAAGTTCATAAAAATAAGGCTTGGGTTTTCGGGAGTTTTAGTTATATTTTACAAAGTGTGTTTAAATAACGTAAGTATAAAATGAGTTTTACAAGAAAACGGGTCCTTGATGTTTAGTTTTACTCAACCATTGTTAAGTTTTACATATAATAGTTGATTTAGTGCTAGGATGCACGATCCCATTAATGTAAGCATCAAGGTCTGACTTACACTCTCTTAAACCCGAGTTTGAGACTTTAATTAATAAAGAAATTCGCTTAAACCCGATATTAGTATAAAACCAAGTTTGGTTTGTCATACCATAATATTATTAATACAAATAACATAAATCGAAACATAAGTTAAAAAAATTAGGAAAGATTTTTCTTTTGGCCTTTTGAACGGTGACTAGCTCGTTAAGACGATAAGTTCAACTTTTACTCGGGTTTATTCTTACCCGAAACTTGGTTTGAGCTAGTATTTGTTCTAACACTTCCAAAATCTTAAGTATATGAGTAATATAAATTAAAACATAACTAAAAAGATAGGTTGAACTTTTGGTGGTTTGAACATTGACTAACTCGTTAAAACAGGTATTCGGTTTTACTCGGTTTTTACCCGAAACTTGGGTTCAAGCCAAGATTTGTTCTACACCTCCATATCAACCATATAATAACTAAAATATCAAGAAAAACTCAGATCTAAAGTGTTTGATGTAACATGGTCACTTAAAAGTTATTTAAAGTGCTTAAACGAGCGTTCGGTTGGTTCGGTCTTTGACTCGGTATGAACCCGAGGATGGTTACCACATGTCCAAAACCATTGAACTAAAAATAAGGTAAAACTTCCAGATCTAAACTCAAACAAAAAAGTTAATCGAGTAAACTTCCCGAAAACGACCCAAACGGGTCTAAAATGCATAAATATGAGTTTGAATGCCCATAAGACTTAAATAAAGATAAAAATAGCTTTTTGAATATAAAATAACTTAGAAAAATTGAAAATAACCAAAATTACATACCGGAAATGATTTGAAATGCAAGATTCGATTCCGTTGACTTTATAAAGTCAAACTTAAGCAAAACTAGCTAGAACAACTTACAAGATCAAAACTTTTGGGAGAAGAAGATGAAAATGTGCAGGTGAAATGGTTGAGAATGAGTGGTATTTATAGGGAAAGATTAGGGTTTGAGGAAATGGGTAATGCGTTTGTCCGGTGGGTAAAAGGGTGCACTTTGATTCTTTTATTAAAAATAAATTTTAATTTAAATAAATTATGACCAGGTATTTACATGTTTGGAGGGTTCTAGAATAGTTATGGGTTAGGTCTTGGTTGGTTTGGATGGTTAAAATACAAGTCCGGACCTTAAACGAACCGAAAACGTTAAAAAAACTGATTTTGCTGAAACGAATTGTGGGTTACGCCACGACAAGTATGAAATATGATTACAACATAAAATCCATCATTTTATTAATATTCAAAGATCCGAAGACAAAAACGAGTCGTGTTTACAATACAGGATAACAAATACAAAGCTAGTCGAAAATGACGAATGTCACATAATACATAACTACAAAACAATTTTATTTTTAGTCTCTCGACCCCCAACCCTCGATCATGACTCGATTTGATCGTTTAGTGGTTCAATTTGAAAAAAATACATATGTATAAACGACTGAATTATAACATTTTTGAAAATTAGTTACTATTCTTATATTAAAGTTGTCTTCCGCTCACTGAGTAAATAACAATTTACTCTGGCATACATTTCTTTACTTGTACGTTAGGTTATAGGGATACTCGAGAAGGTATGGACGCACTCGCGGGGAGGGGGGCTCAAGAGAGTAAAAAGAAAATTGGTTTTGTAATCGACTATTTTTGTAATTTAGTTGGAATATTGTAATATTCTAAATCATTTAGAAATTTAGCAAAATTGAAGTAGCAAAATACTATTTTTGCAAATACCAGCAAAAGCATATTAAAGAAATTTCAAAACTCTAAACAGCTTTAACAAATAACGGGTTTTCCACTTTTGCCCCAAAACCTTGATTCAAACCTAAATTTATTAAGATACATGCAGTCAATGACGAAACATGACCTCAGAAATCAAACAATAAAGTAAAAAAGAAAAGAAAGGAAATAATAAAATAAATAATGAAAAACTAATGAAGAAAGTGAATGTTCTATATTTACAGCGTCATCCCCAAGAATCGTTAAAAGAATTTAGGCTCTGAGCGAATTAAAAATATGGCTCTCTATAATATTAACTTAATAACCCATATGTAGAAAAAATATATTATAAAAATAATTATTTTACCAATAAACAAAACTACTGTAACAAAATAATTCAATTACTTGTTTAAGTGAATTGTAAGACTCTCTTATTAGATTGAATAAATGGCCGTGGACTAAAGTAATTAAAATATAAATGGGCTCTATATACCAATTTAATTTAATCTCCTCACTTAATGTATATATATATACATATACCGATAGATAGAGGATGGTTTAAATAAAAAAAATCATATTATCTAAAAAAATCTAAAAAGAAGAGTATGATGGTTATAAAACTATTTCTACTATGTCTTCACAATGTATATTAAACAAACTAATATTGATATCCCTAACTAAGCTAAATAGTTCAACTAGCTTGTGTAATAACTTATTGTTATAGTAGCACCCAATAAGCTAATTAAAAATATTAATTACTAATTTGAAATAACTAAAATTTTCAATATATTTTCACATTATTGTTTTGTTTTGCTATGTTGATTTGTTATGTTGTATTTGTTTATTGTATTGTTGTGTTGTGTTTGTTTGTTGTGTTGTCTTTAATGTTTTTTTATGATAGCTTGTTATTTATGCTACTTAAGATATGACGTTTTATGTTTTTGTGCTGATATGTTATTTTTGTGTTGTTTTTATATTATTTAATGTTAAAATGTGTATTTTAGTAGTGTTGTTTTCTAATATTGTAATATTTCATCACATAAATATGGTGGTTTTTTGTTATAAATTATGTGTTGTTTTATTCATTACATGTGTTGTTTTATTCATTACATGTGTTGTTTTATTCATTACATGTGTTGTTTTATTCATTACATGTATTGTTTTACTATTCTGTTATGTTTACGAGTTTATTTAACGATAGAAAGAAAAGAAAATTTTCTTTTCTTTTTCTTTTCCTTTCCTGTCTTTTCTTTTTCTTTTCCTTTCCTGTCTTTTCTTTTTCTTCATTTCCTTTTATTTTTTTCCTCTTTATTTCCTTTTAATTCGAAAGAATTCATTTTAGCTTTTATTTTCCTTTCATTTTTTTTCTCCTTAAATAATCTCAGGAATACAAATTTATTACTTTCATTTCATCTCCTTCATTAAAAAACTCTGGAACAAAATATTTTTTTATATCTTTCCGATTCATTTCTTTTCTCTTCTTAAATGAACTCGAGAACATAGCGTTTATGTGCTGTTTATTGAAAAACAACATAATTTCGTATAAAACAACACAATTTTGTACAGTGCGGTTTTTTAGAAAAAGTATAGTAACGCTATACTCAAATTAAAGAAAACAAACTTTTGATTTTATGGTGTTTTAAAAAAATTAATATTGTATGAAAAAGTTATCAACATTTAAAAGAAGTTGGGGAATTTGAAAAAAATAAACAAAATTGTTTATACCAAATATACACATTCACATTTTTTTTCTTCTCCACTTGAATCTTAGTATTTGATTTAAATTTGAAAATCCAATGAGCTAGATTGTTTATTAAACATTTTAGACAAAATGAATTTCTTACTATGACCAAACCCCTGATATACACATATCTACACACATACATATACATATATATATAGGAGAAAGTTTAACTAATAAACTATTTTTTTCCTAAGAAAACTAAGAATGATTTTAAGCCCCGATTGAAAACATATTAAAATGAATCCGATTGAACTCATTTCAGTATCGTTAGAATCTGCTCTTCTATAATAATAATAAACAAATGAAGTTACATGCATCATCGACCCTTGTCGTTATATTAAACTTTATTCAGAATTATTATTGAGACTCATAAAAACTAAAAAGAGTATTTCTTTCTTCCTTGAACACAGAAACCTTTTGGACCACATAATAAATGTGGAAAATAAGATAACATAGTTGAATTTTGTGGATGAGTTGACTATGCCCGTTTGAGATTTTTTTTCTCATAACTTTTTTATCCTAAAACCCCAACCTCAACTCCTACATCTTCACCCCACTCTAATTTCAAAATCCTTTCCTATAAAAAAAATTAAAATCTCACAATCAAATAAATTTAAGTTGAATATTCTTTTGATTTTACATTTTATTACTCATTTAAACATAATTTTACTTGAAAATTATACTAGTTTTTCAATTTTATTTTATTACATCCAACCAAACGCCCCTAAGTTTGTTCACACCCATGACCGGTTTAATGTTTTCTGGCCCCCCAATCAAACTAAAAAATAAATCTTTTTGTAAAACACAATCTAAACAAAAGTAACCTAATTAAATTTTCTTTGAACAAAAGCAATAGATTAAAGAAAATTTGATATACTAATCGTAAGTACTTGATAGTTGATTTCTTTGACAAAAAAAAAGTCAAAAAAGGGCTAGCCTATGTCGATCAAATTGATCGAAGAAGAAGGAATTTAATACGGGTCGTTTGCTTTGTGAATTGTGTGGCTATGTATCTTCAATAACATATTAAATCATCAAAGTTTTCATTGACTCAACTATAAAATGTTATTCTCGTTTCAAAATTCTATTAACCCATAAAATACCAAACATGTTATAATTTCTGTAGAAAATGGGAGCCCTTATTTTTAGAAGGCCCCAAGCCCGTGACGTCACACATTACATTATAGAGCCGGACCTTACCAGTAATGTCACGAGACGTGCGGGTCAGGCCATCTAACAGGTTAAAACAGTTATATGTTACATCGGGTTTGAGCCAAAAGAAAAGGTTTAAAAAGTATCTGTTCAGTTTTTATTTAAACGGATTTTGATTAAAATAAGTTTACCTTTAAATATGGAGTTCTAATAATAATAAAAGGAAAAGATATCAAATGGGTACTCTACTTCTCTAGGTATATGACTTTTATGGTGATTAATGATGGCAACTGTGGTGATAGCGATGATGGTCTAGTCGGTTGTAGTGACATACAATGGTGGAGGTGGTGTTTACTCTTTTGGACCCATTATAATTAAAGATAAAATTACATATTTGGCCCTCGTATTTTAAAATTTACAAAATTAATCCAAAAATTTATACTCATTGCATTTTTAGCCCCTTAAATTAAATTCGGTCAATTTTTATGCATTTTATAATGTTTGGGCTGACTTTTTCTAGTGACCAAAAGTGCAAAACCTATATAAAAAATTAAACTAACTTTGTAATTTTTAAAACTTAAAGGACCAAACTTGTAATGACTACACAAAAATTTAAATTAACTTTGTAATTTTCAAAATTTAAGGATCAAAATTGCAATCTGGTCAAATCATATGAATTACTTATGCAATTTTCTCTAATGACCAATATTAACCCGTTACATATAGGTAGGTCAAAATTTTGAAAGCGGCCATCATACGCTTCATGACTAATATTAGCCTGTTGCATTTTTCTATATTTTTTCAAATCAATCAATTTCTTGATAAATGGATCATAATTGCTGGGTGTACTGGCTTTTAAACATGTGAAGCGGCCATCATACGCTTCATGATATCTATATGTTATGTGTTGCCTAAATGTATCTCTTGAATTTTCAATTTACCCCAATTCGGAAGCATCAAATCTATAGAATTCCTTTTCTTATTATAGTGTTAAAGAAAAAGAAATATTACTGATAAAACAAGTTAAATAAACAATGCAATAACTAAAAGCTAAAAATACAATATATTTATCACAGCCCTAATAATATTAATAGATCTTGATTTGTTATTAATCTATGCGTTAGTGGTATCATGTTATAACATGCATTGCAAAAAAAAATTTCCCTATCGAAAAAAAAGGTTAAAAAAACCATTACCTCATCTCACTCTCATGTTGTTGGATATCATAAATACCCATACTAACTTTCACATAAGATAGATGTTATTAAAAAAATAACAAAAAGATATATGAAATTCCCATCACAACACAAATTGTGTCGATTGACTAATACTCATATAAGAATATATGAATGTGCCAATGTGGTTGGTTGGTTAGTAGAACCAAAACCAGGTTGGCTCCATCGTTAGGATCTCTAACACGAAGTTAAAATCTAAAGTTAATTTTTTGTCAAGTAAGACATCTAGATTAATTTATTTTTTTCTTTTCAAACAACCAGATTCGTTAACTAATAACTGATAAATAATAAACAAAAATCCGGTTAATTAACTCCTAAAAAGGAATTTGAAAAATAATCTAATACTTTTACACAGAATTTTTTTAAAAATGCTTATGAATTACTGAATTAGATTATATATGTAGGGGAATGTTACTATACAAACTATTTTTCTCATGCGAAATGTACGAAATTTGAAGTGAATTATCACGCAAAAACAAATAATAATTATGCAAGAATGATTATATCAAATTATTTACAAACCTCGGGCCTAATAATTTGAAAGCATTATGCTCATGTTAGGCCGCCTATGATGCAGATTATTCATGGTCGGGAAAACAAGGTGTATAGGATCAAAATATTATATCTCCATACTCCAACATTAACCACAGGGAGTATAGGATCAACAATATTAACTTAATATATAATCGCTAATAAATCAAGTTTCTTTTGCTATTTGTTAATCTATTAACTTTGGATGTGTAGAAAAATAACAAATGAAAAAACTTACTGGATATCCATAAATCAATTTTCCCTCCAAAAAAATGTTATAATAATTTAAGTATTCATATAAATTTCTCTCTCTTATTAAAAATAAATTTTATTAATTACTATGTTTCTCTCTCTTATCTATTTTTTCTTAAAATCAAACTATTTTTTAAATATATTTTATGAAGAAAATTCAAAAAATAACATCTTTTAATTAAAATCTAAATAACACAAAACTAAAGTTTTATATAATATGAAATTTTCTAAATCATTAAACATTTTTTAAACAAAATATTTTAAACTCGTTTAGTTTTAAAAAATATATAAACAAATGAAATATTTTATAACAGTCTTATTAACACAACCAGAATAATTACAAATCATATTTTTTTAAAACAAGAATTTTATAAAAAATATTTTTCTATTAAAATTTTAAAACAAATGTTAAAAAATAAAACTATTTACATAAGAGAGTTAAAAAATGATATAATTGTTTTATTTCTTGAACTATTATCTATATATAATTTTAATTATATTTTACATTAAAAATTATACTGTGTATTAATAATTTTTAATCCGTGTATTACACGGGGACCGACCTAATCTACAATAAACCAAAAATCCAAAATTGATTAATTTGTTGGAAAATTAAAAGTATATTTATGTCATACTCATGGACTCATAGATGTGTATACATGCATGTATGTAGAGAGAATGCCTCTTATGTACAGACTCATAAAAAGGAGTATTTATTGCTTTCTTGAACATAGAAACCTTGTTGAACCAAGTTAGGAGTGTGTTAAATAAGTTAACAGTAATTTTAGAATTTTTTTAAGGATATATTTATTGTAACATGCATTTTAAAAATTATAAACTCTTAACATTTTAGGTATAAAGTAGATTATTTAATCATAAATGGTGTCCTTCTGAGACGAAAAATAAGTTTACATAGTTAAGATGAGTTGGCTTTGAACATTTGAGCCTTATTTTTCAGAGCTTTTTTTTATTTGATAGGGTCATGTTATACACTTATACATATATATACCACCCTCAAACTTAAATACGTTACCTAAAACTCAAATGACCGTCAGACAACTAACTCAAACCGTCATTTAAATTTCAAGGAGGCCATGAGATTTGGCGTAACCTGCAAATATTTGTTTCACCTTATGCTCAAACGGCCATTAGCTTGCAAATGTTTGTTCTTTATGTTTTCAAACGACCATTTATAGGTGGTGCAAGATTAGATTGCAAGCGGTGTGGGTATAGTTGACCCCATTTGATAACCATCAGATATACGTTTAGGACCCTTATAATAAAAACTAAACAATGTTCACACGAGATTCGCTCACACCCTACTAGTATAGTTGCAAGATGTGTGAGTGAGCTCGTGTAACATGTTAAACGAGTACATGTCAAAAAGTTTTGTTTTAAAAAGTATAAAATTGATTGTGGTTGAAACGAGTTTTGATTATAAAGGATCACCTTAACATAGGTCATTCATAGAATATCAAAATGCATTCACTCACTATATTTGGTTTCATAACGATTAATGCTAGCAGATGCAACGACAATTACAACGATGGTAGCAAAGGCGGTAATAAAAGGTGTCGACAGTTGTAGTAGATACGATAGGACTCCTATAATAGAACTAAAACTATTCACATATTGTTTAAACTTGATTGATAACTAGCTTTTTCTCACCGCGCTTCGCAGCAGATGTCCGATCAGTTTTCCCGCACACTACGTTACTCTAATTGTTATTTGTTCAGCTCGTTAGAAACCATAAAGCGAACTTTGGTGGCGAAACTAAAAAATACTAAACTTTAATCGCCAAACCCGAAAAAATAAAACCTCACTACAAATAGACAAATAATTTAGCGGCCAAACTCTACGATCCTAAACTTTAAGTGGCCAAAGTCACGTGCTAGCGATCGGAGTCCTGTCATTTTCCCGCATACAACTATATGTTACTTTGGTCGTTATGTGTCCGGTTCGTCGGAAATCATAAAATCAAAGTTTGGCGGAGAAACTCAAAAACTACTAAACTTGATAGGTCAAACTCTAAAAAATAAATTTTCACTATATATAATTTAGTGGTTAAACTTTAATATTCTAAACTTTAGTGACCATAGTCAAAAAAGCAAACCGGCAGCCAAAATATATAATACTAAACTCTAGTGGGTATATACAATAGAAAAATTCACTATAAATAGTTTGGTGGTCAAACTCTAAAATCTTAAACTTTAATAACCAAAATCAAATAAACAAAAATTTGGATTAAAAATATAAATGCTTCAAACTAAACTAATGTGATTCTAAGTCTAAAAATTCAAACGGAGACTATTCACTCCTATGTCTAATTATAATATAGTAATATGGGTTTGAACTATAATTTAAAAGTGCTATTTTGCATATTGTCTCATATTGTCTCATTTTGCCTACTTCTAATCGGGTACATATATAAAATTATGATATCTACATGGTTGTCATAACTTTCTTTTAAATAAGTTATGATTGATACATAAGGTTTTGTGCGATAAAACAAACAATGAAAAACTTTCAACTTGTTAACGGTGAATTTTTTTAAGGTACTCTTTATTTGACCAAGTAACTACAAACATAACCAAACTAACATATGTTAATCTATGTATTATAATAAAAGAATGTTTTAAGTTGACACTTGTTATAATTTTAGATGTCTTAAGTTTATTTTTCTCTATTATCTCTTCTATTAAATATTTATATTAACTATCAATTATATTATTTAATTATTTTTAGATTAAAATAGTTTTTAATAAATTAATTAAGAAACAGGTTTTTTTATAAATGCAATTTCTAAAGAAACAATTTTTTATATAACAAAAGTAACTTTTCAAAAATATCAAACTTTTCTAAAATACAAAATATTTTCAAAGCATTGCTTTTAGAAAATAATTTTTTTATGAACCATATTAATTAAAATTCGGAGTTATAATAAGAATTGTTTTTATAAAATGACGTGTTCTTAAAACGTGATGATTTTAAACAAATGTTTTAATTTTTAACAAAAAAACTAAAGTACAAAAGTTTAAAGGAAATTATATCATTGTTTTATTATTATGGTCATTAATTATAGGTAATTTTAATCATCTTTTATCTAAAAATATGGTTTTATAATTAATATTTTTTTTGTTAATAATTATTTAATTTTTTATTTATTTAACTCGTATGATACACAGGAAACTAACCTAGAATTAATATATGAATGTATGAATCACGTTTTTTTAAAACAAAATTTAAGCTATAGCCTCATATTTACTTCGCTTAGGATCCCAAAAATCTTAAACCGCCTAAATGCTGCTCACCTTTTTGGACCTATTTTAAAGTAGTAATTATTATAATAACGATCCAACTTGACCCATCAAATTGTTAAGGTAGACTCAAATTCATTCATCTTATACTTTTAATAGAACCAAATTGACCCGTAAATTCAGTATTTTCTTTCCCAATCTCTTAATAAATGTTACGTTCACTAGCTTATAACCATGTGATGTGGACAAGCTATCCTTCATGACACCTGTATACCAATGTTTTCAAAACCGGATCTGACGTCGAACCTTACCCTTACTGGTTTGGTGGTCGGACCGGTTAGACCGGATTTAATTATTTATATATATAATTAAATATAAGTAATTTATATATGCATTTTATAGTTATATATAAAACTTAACTATATTTGTATATCTAACACACTAATTTATGGTTTAACACCTCGTTTTTACCTATTAAAATAAAAAAAATACCAAAATCCGGTTCGAACCGGTCCGACCACCGGTTCCGAACGAACCGGCCGGTTCAACCAGATAGAACCGAATCGTACCGAACCAGACAGGTCACCTTACTAGCTTTCATAGATCTTTCAACCCAACTTGCTAGCTTTCATTTTCTCATTACCAAATATATAATCTTTCATTTATTTCGAGACTTGATGAATTGAATCTAAAAGTAGTAATTATATGGGTCACTGGTATCATATGAGCAACAAGAAAAGAGCGATGAAACTTCCATCACAACACAATTTGTGTTGATTGACTAATACTCATAAAAGAATGTATGAATGTGACAATGTGGTTGGTTGGTTAGTAGAATTAAAAAAAAACTGTACACAAGAAGAAGAAGAAGCTATGCAGATTATTCATGGACGATAAGACGGTTATTCTCATGCCCATTGCTGTGAACCACAGGAAGCATAGGATCAACTCTCCACACTCCATCAACTATGAACTTAATCTACAAAAAATGGCCAAAATTAGTCTAACAAAATAAATGTTTGTTTATGTCATACACTCATACTCATGGATGTATGTATGTAGAGAAAATGCCAGTTACTTGCCTCATATTTTCCTGGATACAACTTGAGTGATGTAGAGAAAATGCCTGTAAATGTTTTCTCCATCTTCACCTGCATGGTTGCTAATCATCATTCAATTCTACTTGCAACATGTGGATGATCATGCATTTTGCCACATTAAAGAAACCTGTAATGTTAATCGCGCAGACCAAAGAATTTACGAAAGGGTACCTGATTAGTCCAACCGTCAAAAGATCCAACTAACAGAACTTCTGATGCTGACTGCGTCCAAAATATGCAGGTGGTACGAAGAAGCTTCAAAGTTGCACGAGCACTATCGATTCTCCTTTGTTTCTCCTCTACTAGTTTCTGTGTATCCCTGAAACCATATGCACAAAAAAACAAGCATGGATACAACTGTGAACATCTTGTAATTTCACCTAACAAAATTAATGGAGATATAGAATGCATACATCACCGATAGTGCCATCTTTCCTTCTAAGACAGCTAATTTTGCACGTATTGATCTTAGTTTATCCCCAGCCTTCATAACCTCATTTTCCTGGAATTCCCACACATCTGAAAGCTGCTGCAACTCACTACCACGGCTTTCATGAACCTAATCAAGATTTTTATCAGCATAAGTGAAGTTCATGCATATAGCAGGCCTTTACGCCAAGTTACCTAGAAACCCAAATGGTTCCAACTTATACAAAATGCACTAGCAGAAAACTATAGATAGCACAGTGAAAGGTAAAATTGTCAGATATAAACACCTTGTTCAAGTGAGGTTGAAAACAAGAATGTTGATTTCAACTGCTTAAAAGTTGTTCATGGAAGAATTGCTGACCTCTGGGTTAAGTGTCAGGGTTATGGATCTTAGTGAACGAATGGCAGAGGATAGCTCTAGTTGCATATGCTGAAGACGTGATTTGATCTTATCAGGGTTTGAATCCACATTATTATTATTATTATTATTATTATTGTTATTATGTCTCTGTCTCTCTTGGAGTTGTGAATCAATCTTAGCAGCTGCATGTTATGTAAACAAATTAGTAGATGTGAGCAAGCATTTTGGTGAAGACAGATGTAAATCATTAAGACAAGCATTTCGTAAAAGAAAAGACGCTGAAATTTTGCATGTAACGTGTGCATATCTTTCTATGGTCTAGTCAATCAACCTTTACAACAAAGACTAGAATGAAACAAGTAACTGACACAGTTCATATTCTAGATAAAAACATAAATTATCAAACTGAACTGAAACCAAATTCACAAATGCACAGTAACATTCACATCAAAAAATAAGCTGCAACATCACGCATCAATGGGGTTAACATGCTAGATTAATCTTAACATTGAGATAACTTGAAGCACTATGGTTTGGAGGCAAACAAGAATCACAAGGAATTGCAATATTGGAATAGTAAATCTTCAATTAATAGAGTATTAACAACTCACCTGCATCGGCTGACGTGTTAAAATCTATAAAACCACCATTGTCAGTGCTGGCAGCATAAGTACCATGCTTGTTTTTCTCCATATGAATGTCAAATGACACACTCCTATGTTTCTCCAGTCTAGTCAGTATACCTTCTATTCCTTTATCTTCTTCAGCTGACATTTCACTGATCAAAACAATTATTTTGAAGTCAATTAAAGTATTATTTGCAAGTAAACTTTGAACCCATTTTCCATCAATACGTATCAGGTCTCTCTTGGTTAATAAGCAATAGCATCAGCACAACTTTAAACACAAACAAGCATCTAAAACAATGAAAGCAAAACTTTCTGCTACATAAAGATCCTCAAGGAAAGAAGCATGAGAATGATCGATTCAAAGAAGTAATTGATGTACAATACTACAATTTTCTTGCTTTTCTTACCCTCTACATCAGCACATATCCTCAAATTTAAGTGTGAAGTAAGATCAGATTTGTTTCTGGCAACAGATTTCTGGGACACACATGGCTGCCTAGTGTCGGGGTTGAGGGGAACCACGCCTTAAGGGTTGTCTAGGGGCACTGCCACTATAAGGTATATTAATCAATCACCCAAACTGTATGAGAACCTAACCTAATTCATCTGTTTTATTGTTTCCTTTTCTTGTGAGATTCTACACTTCTAGGTTGTGTATTTGTGTGCGGTAGAGATAATATTCAATTTCTAGTACTTTCTTTATCCTAACTATCATTGCTTTTGAACTTAAAGAACCCTAAATCAAGAACTTGTAAGAAAGACATACAAAATCAGAAACAAGAATCTTACAGTGATCTGCCAGAGGGTGAAACAGACTGTTGTGATGAACTTGAAGAACCCGAAGACAAATCACACACATTATTCAAATCTTGAAACCCCTCAACCCTAGTTTGTAACTCCCTGACATCATCCAACTCATTACTCTTGGAATCATCTTCATCCTCCGAACAATCCCAACCCAATGCCAACCAACCACCTGTCTTCGCAATGGCATCCACCAAATCACCTCTCCCAGCATCCAACAACTGTTTCTTAGATGGAAACTCATTTGGGTTCTTTGATTTCTTCATGAACATCAAGATTTCTCTCTCCAAATCCAACTCTGCTTCACTATCCAAATAACCTTCACTAGAAAACCCACTTCTTGTTCTTGATTCTTTCAAATCTTTACACCCACAAACCCCGAATCTTTTCACCAAAATGAAGGAAACCCGTGGGCTAATCTTCAAATTGGCACTCAACCCAGTACTTGAAACAACAGGGGAAATCAAATGACGCACAGTTGAAGCGGGTATAATCGACACCATGGTTCAGGCATTTCATCGAACAGATGATGTGTGTGGGTGAAAATCTGCAGAAAGATTCTGCATTTGCAGTAACGTAAAGATTATGGTGAGTGAAGAATGCGGTTGAGGGCTCGAAAAGAGTGAAGAAAGAAGGGTATTTGAAGCAACGAACAATACAATACACCTACAAGAATCAATGGGATGAGTCGACTACAATTTAATGGATTGTGTGACCGTACACCGTGGAGTAAACGTTTGTTATGATCTGAACAGCAAGGAGTTGATTTAAAATGGGTCTTAACCGATTTTAGTAAGAAATAATATCCTTTTTCTTTTTAGAGTTATATATTGTTTGTCTCATTCAACGCATAATATTTTCAATATGGGTTACCCTATTTGAGAGAGACATTAAGGGGTTATTTGTTTTTTAGTCGACCCGGCTGACCGGCTGACCGGCTGACTCAGTCAACGGGTCAGTCCGTTTGATTTTGGCTTCGGGCCGGCTGATCGAGTCTCCATTGCTGACCCAAACCTTAAAAAAATAGTTGTTGACCGGCTGAACACAGCCCGCCACCCCCTCGCGACCCGCAGCCCGCCTTCGGCACCGCTTTTGTGTACGGTGGATTGCGGTGGTGGTCGGAATGTGTAAGGTGATAGTGGTGGTGTGGTGGTTCTGACCGGTGGTGTAACTCCGATGGGTTTTTGTTACTTAAATACTGAATCAATTTGGTTTTAATCCACTGAATCAAACAGTCAAGTTTCAGTTAGATTTTTACCCAGTTAAAACTTCTAACTGGGTCAGCTTCTGACTCAGACAGATCTTACTCAGTCAGTGTAATTAAACAACCCCTTAGTCGTTTTAAATGAGTGGTCGAATTCAAAACCAAACATGATGTAACTTGATGGAGAATTCATTACTCGATCAAAAATTATTTATGAAAATAGTTATTTTAGTACAAATTATAAATATGAATTTGTACTATGATAGTTTTATTCTCATATCAGTTATCTCTAGTCGTCTAATGTTATCCATTAGATCTATTGACGTATTTATATGATTTGATTAAAATGTCTCTTTGAGTTAAAAACGAAACATAACCAAAAAAATATCTATATTAAATAATTAAAGATAAAAATTTTACCCAAATAAATTTACTTGTCAAATTTTCAAAATAGCTTTTGACCAACCATACCATAATCGATTCCGATAATTCTCATCTATTATCTATAGCACAAAACTTTATAGGATTATAAGAAGTGGGATGGAGACAAATCTTACATCCGCATAGCTTTTGATGATGTGTGTCGTATTTATCTCATGTTCCATTAAAGTCGCAATAAATTTGCTCAGTCTTAGACTAATCCATAGACTTCTACGCTTCGAAGTTGCTCGTACATCCGCATAGCTTTTGATGATGTGTGTCGTATTTATCTCATGTTCCATTAAAGTCGCAATAAATTTGCTCAGTCTTAGACTAATCCATAGACTTCTACGCTTCGAAGTTGCTCGGCACTATTCTAGTTGTGCATTCAAAACAAGTTTGCTTTCGTCAACTAATTAAGATAACATTATCTATGAAAAGCATGCACTGTAAAATTGTCATCTGCATTGAGCCAGATAACTCATCTAGTACTACCGAAAACAAAAACGAGCTCAAGGCAAACCCTTAGTAGAGGACAACCTCGAAGTAAGAAAACCCAGTATCTTCCATTTGTGCACAAACCTTAGTTTGAGTTTTATCATACATATCCCTTATTATGTCTATATCTTATGGTGAGCCATCTAGCCTCTAAACTATATCTAATTAGTTTACTAGGCATACTGTCGTAAGTCTTTTTTAGACTAATGAACGTCATATGTAGATCATTTTTCTTCTCCATGTACTTTTCAATCTACCTAATCAGGATGCGTATTGCTTTCGTAATTGACCTCAAAGGTATGAAGCCAAACTGGTTTATCATCACTCAAATCTCCTTTCTAATTCTAGTCTTTATTATTTTTTCATATAGTTTCATAATATGTCCTAATAGTTTAATCCATCTTTTTTTCTTAGCGTGTTTTATTAATTTCGTCCATTGTCCACTCATATCGTCACATGTGAATACCAAAGCATGTTGTATTACTCACGTGACACAACGTTGTTTAAACTATCACCAGAGAGAAATACGGGTCGAAAATATTAAGGTCAGATCATAGTTTTACCATATCTCCACCTAAAACAAAGTATCTTAATATAACACCTTAGAGATATCTATATCATATCATATATCCACTGTATCGCTATCGCCAACTCAATATCGAGGTGACCACATATAGCCTTGTTCTCAAAATCGTTTTTTTATGCTTTCATCTATCCTTTGGTTTTAATATTTTTAAATTTAGTAAAAGTGTTTTTAAGATTTTAATTAATTTTATTTCACTTGTGAATATAACATAACAAGTTTAAGTAGCTTTGCAATCCAACTATAAGTTTTTGTTTTTATTCTACTAATATAATTACTTAATTAAGTAATAAGACAATTATTGACAGCTTGTAACGATTAATTTTCAAGTATTTTTATAACTTTTAAATGTTATCAACGTTTCATTATTAATAATGGAGTAAACGAACAGTAAATCTGAGAGTGTTATAAAACCGGAATTTAAGATTAACACTAGTAAAACTGTTAACTGAGATTAAATAATCAATAATCTCATTTTTTAAACTAATAATAAAAGTAGAAAATGCGTCTAAACTAGCATTTTTACCCGTCGCGTGTTGCCGCGACACCGTACGTTGCGTGATAATATATAAACTACAATCGACCCGATTCGTTTTCGAACTATATTTACGCCAATATGTAAAATGACTCGAATTTATACCGTTGAATGAAAACGTATTATATTAGACCCGACTTTTTTCCAGACAAAACATACGTTGAAACATTTATATTTAACTTGTGTCTGAATTAAGTTTACGTCGAAACGTAGAGTATACAAAAATATATTATATTTGATCCGACACGTTCCCAAACAAAACTTACGTCGAAACGTTTAAATTTGACTCAACTAACATTTGAACAAAATTTACATCAAAACGTAAGCTTTTGTTGAAAATTAGTTAAGTCGAATCACATCTAATTAGGTCCTAACGATGATGGACTCGAATTTATATTTTACATAAATCCTGAACTTTAAAAACTTAAGGGGGTGAAAATGATATTTCTCAAAGTTTTACAACAAGTTTAAGGCTAAAAAGTGTCAAATAAAGAAAGTTGAGGCTTTTTTGGCCAAAACGTAGGCGTTTGTCGAAAAATAATTAAGTCAAGTCACATCTGATTAGGTCCTAACGGTGATGGACTCGAATTTATATTTTACAGGAATAAATCATGAACTTTAAAAACTTAAAGGGGTGAAAATGATATTTCTTAAAGTTTTACAAAAAGTTTAAAAGTAAAAAGTGTTAAATAAAGAAAGTTGAGGAGGGTTTTTTGGCCGGTGGCATATGCCACCAACCTTTGTAATACGTCGAAACGTTTAAATTTGACTCAACTAATATTTGAACAAAATTTACATCAAAACGTAAGCTTTTGTTGAAAAATAGTAAAGTCAAGTCACATCAGATAGGTCCTAATGATGATGGACTCGAATTTATAATTTACAGGAATAAATCCTGAACTTTAAAAACTTAAGGGGGTAAAAGTGATATTTCTCAAAGTTTTACAAAAAAATTAAGGGTAAAAAATGTCAAATAAAGAAAGTTGAGGGGTTTTTTTGGCCAAAACGTAGGCGTTTGTCGAAAAATAATTATGTCGAGTCACATCTGATTAGGTCTTAACGGTGATGGACTCGAATTTATATTTTACAGGAGTAAATCATAAACTTTAAAACTTAAGGGAGTGAAAGTGATATTTCTTAAAGTTTTACAAAAAGTTTAAGGGTAAAAAATATCAAATAAAGAAATTTGAGGGGGGTTGTTTGGCCAGTGGCATATGCCACCGACCTTTGTTATAAACTAGCATTTTTACCCGTCGCGTGTTACCGCGACATCATACGTTGCGTGATAATGTATGTATTACAATCGAATCGATTCGTTTTTAAACTATATTTACGCAAATATATAGAGTGACTCGAATTTATACCGTTGAATAAAAACGTATTATATTAGACCCGACTTTTTTCCAAACAAAACATACGTTGAAACATTTATATTTGACTCGTGTCCGAATTAAGTTTACGTCAAAATGTAGAGTTAGCAAAAATATATTATATTTGATCCGACGTGTTTCCAAAAACAAAACTTATTTCGAAACGTTTAAACTCAACTAATATTTGAACAAAATTTACATCAAAACGTAGGCGTTTGTCGAAAAATAATTAAGTCGAGTTACATATGATTAGGTCCTAACGATGATGGACTCAAATTTATATTTTATAAGAGTAAATAATGAACTTTAAAAACTTAAGGGGGTGAAAGTGATATTTCTTAAAGCTTTACAAAAAGTTTAAGGGTAAAAAGTGTCAAATAAAGAAAGTTGAGAGGGTTTTTTGGCTGGTGGCATATACGTCAAAATGTAGAGTTAGCAAAAGTATATTATATTTGATCCGACGTGTTCCCAAAAACAAAACTTACGTTGAAACGTTTAAACTCAACTAATATTTGAACAAAATTTACATCAAAATGTAGGCGTTTGTCGAAAAATAGTTAAGTCGAGTCACATCGGATTAGGTCCTAACGATGATGGACTCGAATTTATATTTTATAGGAGTAAATCATTAACTTTAAAAACTTAAGAGGGTGAAAGTGATATTTCTTAAAATTTTACAAAAAGTTTAAGGGTAAAAAGTGTCAAATAAAGAAAGTTGAGGGGGTTTTTTGGCCGGTGGCATATGCCACCGACCTTTGTAAATAAGTATACTAGCATTTTTACCCGTCGCGTGTTACCGCGACACCGTACGTTGCGTGATAATGTATATATTACAATCGACCCGATTCGTTTTTAAACTATATTTACGCAAATAAATAGAGTGACTCGAATTTATACCGTGGAATGAAAACGTATTATATTAGACCTGACTTTTTTTCCAAACAAAACATATGTTGAAACATTTATATATGACTCGTGTCCGAATTAAGTTTACGTCGAAATGTAGAGTTAGCAAAAGTATATTATATTGATCCGACGCGTTCCTAAAAACAAAACTTACGTCGAAACGTTTAAACTCAACTAATATTTGAACAAAATTTACATTAAAATGTAGGCGTTTGTCAAAAAATAATTACGTCAAGTCACATTTGATTAGGTCCTAACGATGATGGACTCGCATTTATATTTTATAGGAGTAAATCCTGAACTTTAAAAACTTGAAGGGGATAAAAATATATTTCTTAAAGTTTTATAAAAAATTTAAAGATAAAAAAAATCAAATAAAAAAAGTTGAGAAGGTTTTTTGACCCGAACTTTGTAAACGTGTAGATATACAATACAATATACAATGTTACTTGCATCTGACGTGGAACTGATCCACAAACATAACATTTTGTTTTCTCAAAACACTATTTTCAAACGCAACCACCTGGTATAAGACACCCAAAAAAACAAAACACCGTTGACGGAAACACGTGGCATCTATATCCTCCTGTCATCGTCAACTTTTGTTCCTCAAGGTCCAAAAAACCCCCAAATCCTCCATAAACAATAAGAAGATGATGATCTCAATTCGATCGTCTTCATCGTTTCCGATTTTCTCTTGTTTCCGATCATCTTCCACCAATCTTTCATCCACAAATTTCATCTCTCCACCATCAACAATCAATCACTCCAGATTCTCCATGTCTTCAGCTTCTCGTGGATCCCAACATTCATCATCGGTATGCATGCTTCATTCTAACCCTAATCTCTCAGCGTGTTCGCATTTCATGATTTGCAGAACATATGATGGCGCATGATTTGTGGTTATTGTATCCATGTAATTGAAATAGGAATTGGATTGATCACAACTCACAGGTGAGTTTGTTTGATTGTTTGTTTCGATTCACAGGATTATGGTGATCATTCGTTCTTCAGGAGTGTGCTTTCGAGTATGGAACAAGTGTATTTGAACCGAAATCCAACTGCTAACACTATTTTGGAACTTGTTAGATCTGCAGATGCTAATCAAATATGCTATGATCATCTCGCATATCGCACTTTTGGTGTATAATTCTATTCAAAACCTGTGATACCTAGTGTTAGACCTTTAGCATGCTTAAAGATGTAGTGTAATCAGTAATGTTGTTATTCGTGTTGCGTGGTATAGGTAAACGGTCATGGGATCGAGTCTATGTCGAAGTTGTTTCTAGATTTTGGTTACAGAGCGCGCGAAGAGTTAAGGTTTCCCAAAAAGAAGTTGAAAGCACTCTGGTTTTCACCGCCTCCCAATGCCAGTGGTGGCTCTGACAGCGGCCTGTTGCATGGGCCGCTGCCTAGGATTTTCATCTCTGAGCTCCTTGTGGATCAGATGAGCCCAGAAGCCCAGGTTTGTGCTAGGTTGGGTTGGGTTGGGTCCATTATAGTGGTAGTGGTAGTAGGTATATGATTTGATTATGTTTCTAACAATATAATCATCGCGTTGATATTGAACCAATAGGAAATAATAAGAAAATACACGAGGCTTTCGGGTGCTGGACATAAACACAGCGCTGTGTCGAGCGCTTTAGGTTGTTTGACGTGGCCGAAGCCATCACATTCAGAGTTCCAACAGTTAGCCAGGTTAGGTGCATATATTTTTGCCCTGTTCATAGATAATAGCATAATGCATCTCGCGATTCTCCTAAAAATGATTTGTTGGTTTGATTTCTACAGAGAAAGTGAGTATGCCGCATGGAGTCTGGTCAATGGGTATGCGGTGAACCATGTAACCATATCGATTCATAGGCTCAAAGCCCCCCTGAACGACATCAACAACCTTAATCACTTCATTCAGGACAAGGGCTTCAAGCTGAACTCCGAAGGGGGCGTTCTCAAGGGTTAGCTTTGTTCTTTTCAAATAATAAAAGTCAAAACAAAGTCCAGATTATAATTATAAGACAGTTTGGATATGGTTGTGACAGTGAGCCCAGATGGCCTACTGCTTCAAAGTTCAACAGTTGCAGATTCTACACCGTTTGAGTTTTCTGATGGCGTCAAAGAACAGGTCCCTTGTTCGTACATTGAGTTCGCGCAACGCCTTGTGTTGCCACAATACAAAGACTTGCCTGAAGATAAGGTTGTGCAGTTGCGCAGTTGCTCGCGCTTTCTTTATGTTTGAAGTAGAATTTGTGATTGATTATAGAACTTGTGTTGTGTAGGTTGAGGAGGTTCATAGAAGAGATGGTTTTGAGGTGGGCAATGCAGATAAAATATTTGAGAGCACCTCAAAAGATCAGTTAACTAGAGCAGCTTGATTTGTTGTGCACCAAAGTTATGTTAAGTTGTCTGTTTACTAGAATAAGCAAGAAGCTGATATGAAGTTGTTTGTAACTAAAAGTTAACTTAAAGTTGTGCCTTTTTACCAAAAATAGGTGCTGTGTACATGTTGTGTTTGTTATCCCATCAAGCGAACTCATCGGCTTGTTTTTGTCAAACTGACACATGATGAGTTCGCTTGTGCGGATAGAAACATACCATTTCTACAAATATCTTAAAAAAGTAATCTGTAGTCGATCACACCTAAGACACACGTATCATCTTTTTCCAGACGAACGAAACAAAATAAATTACATTATCTTAAAAGTCTTCAGAGTCTTCTAATTACGTTATCGATATTCATATTATAATATCTTGTGAATCTAATTACGTAATCGACATTCATATTATAATATCTTGTGAATCGCGTGTCAATAATCACAAAAGAAAGATTGAAAAAGAATCAACAAGAAAAAGGTTAAACTAAGTACTTTCCAAGCAATGTGGGTGAGCATTGTTATCATCTACTTACAAAACAAGGATTTTCTTAGTTCCTACCAACAACATTGTAATCTTAACCAAAAACTCTATATAATCATATCACTCAACAACATAACTCTTCCTAGTAATCCCAAAATCTTAGCTTTCCACAATATGGGCAGCACTACAAGCAAACTCACTCACGTCAAACCCTCCACAGGTTAGTAAAATTCAACATCTGGAATACTCAGGAACATGATCACGTACATTAAATATACACGTTGATACCACGAGACCAAATATGCACCGATAGATTATGTTCAATATACCTTTTATTTGCACAGAGAAATCAGAGGGAGAACAACATGACAACAATTTTCATACCCGTAGACCAGAAAATTTTAGCTATGGAGTCTTGAAAGCGGCGACTAAGAAATTCCACAAGAAGAATTTAGCGGGGCAGGGAGGGTGTGGTGATGTCTACAAAGGGTGGTTAGACTATCGAATCAAAGTGCATGCTAAACCAGAGCATGGATTACCCGTCGCCATTAAAAGGATTAAGAAACAAGGATACCAAGGATTAGACGAATGGAATGTTAGATTTTTGAATCCATAAACTCTGTTTTTTTTAAATAAAATATGATTGACACCCGCACCTATTTGTTTTTGTAGAACGAGTTGAGGATTTTAAGTAGTTTTCATCATCCAAATGTAGTTAAACTTTTGGGATATTGTGCCGAGGGTGTGCACAAGATGTTAGTGTTTGAGTTTGTGCCTATGGGAAGCTTGGAGGAAAATCTTTCAAGAGGTAACTAAGCTCACAAAACTACTTGTTTTGCTAGAATTAAACTTAAGTCTAAGATTTTTTTACAGAATGTTGTAGAGAAGTAAATTGGAGAATTAGAATGGAGATAGCTAAAGGGTTAGTGAGGGGTTTAGAGTATCTTCACAGCATGGATAGACCCGTCATTCATCGTGATATCAAATCCGCTAATATTCTGCTTGATCATGTCAGTTCAATTATGTTTAGTTTAGTTGATAAAGTATACTTTAGCCAATATTTACATTGATGTTTTAGCTACATTTTCTTTTCTCGCATACCTACAGGACTTCACTCCAAAGATTGCAGATTTTGGACTATCCAGATTTGGGCCCAAAGGTGACAAAACACATATATCTACGAGGGTTCTCGGGAGTGAAGGCTACTTTGCTCCAGAGTATATTGGAACAGGTTTACAATATTACAAGTATGATTACAAAATATGTAGTAGTAAAATAGTAGTAATCTTACTATTATATTGTTTTTAAATAACACAGGTCATGTGACACTTAAAACAGATGTATATAGCTTAGGGGTAGTATTATTAGAGATTCTTTCAGGTTTAAAAGCAGTTAAGAGATATCCAAATGGAAGGCGAAGGGAACTCTCGTATTGGGCTTCACCGTATCTAAGTGACCAAAAACAACTATATCGTGTAATCGACAATAGGATTATAAAGAACGTGAACATGGAAGAAGCTTACGCGTTTGCTACCATCATTTCACAATGCCTCAACCGAGATCCAATAAAACGTCCAACAATCACACAAGTGATGCATAGTCTCCAACACTTGGAACAAAACATGACACACTGAATCACACTTCATATCGTATATCTTAAGCTATATAAACATTTTTAGGGCTTCTTACCTTGCTATTTCAAAATGTAATGTACGGATGGATCCTTAGGCTACTTAGGATGGTAGTTTACATGTCTAACTCATGTATTGATTGGCTTTCTTAGCCCATAAATTATGTCTCTTTCATCAAGAAATGATTTTCTAAACAAATTGGCTATAAGTTCATTTTGAAATGTTAATTGTATAACTGGTTAATATAGATCTACTTAAAATATACAACATGTTATCATTGTAAAAATTGCTTAAGTTAAATGAGTTGAAGCAAGAGACATCCCTTAGTATCTTTGTGAGTAACCACGATCTAATATTTGCCCCTACCACCATCGCTCCCACAACCGTCACCACTGGCTTAAGTAACATTTATGCTCTCACCCTCCTCTTTCCTTTACATATTGATAATTGATAAGAAACTTTGTAACATAATGGTCATATGCAAATTGATGTCGTCTTAACATTAGCAACATGACTATCAATTTAACAATTTAGTCATGACAAGAAACTGAAAATTACAAATGGGAAAAAAGGTAAAAAATAAAAGAAGTTTATTAGTCTAATTAATTAAGTCTTACAATTCAGTCTTGATTATTTCATTAATCAAGTCTCAACTTGCCTAATTATTCAAATGAAATTTGAATGGATTTAAAGAAACACCTGATAGGTATCAAGTCAAGAACTTAAATCAATATTACCTTGAATTGCGAAAGTTATAACTTAGAACCTTTCAAATATGCAGACACGTTAAACTCTTGAAAGCTTAAATGCTTAAATGATATAAACAGATATACGAAACTTGAAAAATTGAAATAATCAACTTGTAAGAGAGATAATAAAATACCAATATATTGACGATATATAGCTATTTAAACAATAAAGCCCTCAAAATGAAAAAAAAAGCCTAAAAATACAGAAAAGTACACAAAATATAAATGATATAAGTTTATCAAAATATGTATTATAAACTTTTATAAATATAACAAAACTTTTTTTTTATAAATAATAAGATGCAAAGTTACAAACCAATAATCAAATGTCAGCAGCTACTATTTTGTCCTACGTGTATTCCCCAGCCAATAGTCTAACACCATCACATCACCAAACCAATCACAACCTTCCACGTAAGTAAAACAACGTGGCTTCCAGAAATATAAATACTCCAATCGAAGACTCTTTTCCGACATCACCACCGTCACGAATACTCCCGTCGTTTCTCCGATCGCCGTCACCGGAGACTGAATCAACAATTCACTCCGGCGATCATTTTCCGGCACCGATGGAGGCTCACGGCGTTGGTATCCGCCGTGTTCTAGAGCTTGCATTTTGCGTCGCCGGTATATGGACAGCTTATATATATCAAGGCGTTCTTCAAGAGACTGTGTAAGGATTTGTAATAAAAAAAAAACTCATGAAATTGTTACATTTTGTGGTTATTAGTAGATTTGACTATTAGGTTATGTGATTTTGTGTTAATTGCGTGTTATTTGGTTATTTCGTATACGGTCATCTAATATTCCGATTAAGTTTCAAATTTCAGATTTGTAGCAATAAGCTGTGTGAAGATTGATGTTGTATCGTTTTTTAGTTGTTGATTTTGGAAGTGATGGTATAGTTGCAGACTTGCAGTTGATTGCTTACAATGTTTAGAAAGTTTGAGTTTCAGATTTCAGTTGTAGGTTGTGTCGGAAGAAGATTGATCACTCAACATTATTGCAGATTTAAATTGTCATTAGTTATGCAGATTTTAGGTCTCTATATCAGGAATAGGCACCATAGAACAGTTATAAGTTCCTTGTGTTTTTGCTTGAAGATCTGCCTAAAACTTGAGTGTCTTCTTGGATTATCGTTATCCCTAGGTAGATTCCGTGCAGCTTGAGGCAAACATTGGGTCGAAGTTCTACTTTTGGAAAGTGTAAAATTTCTATTCAAGTTACCATCGATTAGTGTAAGATTACCATCATTGGGTCTCTACTTTTGGAAAGTGTAAGATTCCGTGCAACAAGTTAACAAGCTTGAAACCTATATTTCTAAAGATTCTTTGTTGATTACTTTGTAATGGACATATTGGAGATAGTGTTGGTCATGGAGTGATGGAGATAACTATGAGCACAAAGTGTTCTTTGTAGGTGTTAAAATTATTATACATCAATGACTTGTTATGTAAAACATTGATGAGGGGATTTTGTTGGGTACGAAATGAATATCTAACTTCCTTATTTGTTGATTACAACGTAGATTTAATGCTCTTTAAAACGTAGTAAACGACTTATGGTTTTTTACTTTTTAACGAGTCTTTATTACTAATTTTCAGCTCTACCAAGCGATTTGGCCCAGATAATGAGAGGTTTGAACATCTGGCATTCTTAAATCTGGCTCAAAGTGTTGTTTGTTTTATATGGTCATTCATGAGTAAGTATATGCCCTTTTTCTATAGTTATCTTCAGTCATTTATTAGTTACATGATTAATAGCAGCTGACATTTTGTGATCACTAATCAGTGATAAAGCTGTGGCCCAATAGTAGTACTGGTCGTGCTCCCTGGTGGAGCTATTGGAGTGCTGGCATTACAAATACGATTGGCCCAGCTATGGGGATTGAAGCCCTAAAATATATCAGTTATCCTGCTCAGGTATCTTGGAGTTTAATCTGTCTGTGAGGCATTTTTATCTTTGTTTCAATATTCCATAACTTTCCTTTTAAAAGTGGGATTAAATATTTGTTAATCAACCCCTCCTGTGGAAAATCATTTTTCTTGGTTCTGTTAGTAGCCTGTTTTTCCTTGGGAACGCTAAACTCTCTTCATTGATAGTGACCCTGTTTGTAACACAGTCCCCAAATTCACTCTAAAATGTCATAGTGGAATGTTAATTGGCTAACATTCAGAAAGCTTTACAACAGATTAGTCTCTTAAAGATGATTTACAAAAAAGAATAATGACGCGGGTACAAGTTCCAAAACACATGGTTCAAAAGTAGCTCGATAATTACATAACATAACTACTACGAGCTTGAGCATGTAAATCAATCCATAACAAGGCTTTACCTTTTGAACTTGGCTTTGTTGGATGTATTACTTAGAATTACGCACCTCATACACATTAGCAAGGGTAAATTAATACATAGAGGTTTGTTCTCAGAAAACCAGCCCAGAAGTACTGGGAAAAAACTGAAAACATTGTCGTAAAAAGAGTTATACCATCTCAGTATGACTGAATGGAGGATAGAGGCATTTTGCTAGGTTTATCACTTTTTACTCTAGTTGTGATACAAATATCACATTCACTTTTCTTGCTATTTTTGTATAAAAATTTTCGATGTTTTCCTTAGATTGATGCATTGGCTGCTTCATTACCCGTGTGTTTTTGTCAACTGCAGGTCCTGGCAAAATCTTCAAAAATGATTCCAGGTGAGTACTTGGCATGATCTATAATTAAAATCAGTGTAGCGCAACTGCCTTAAACTGTTGGTTTTAATTTTTATGGGTGCCTTAACTCATTTTTTGGTCATTTGAGAACTTCAAATTAATATAGTAACACTTCCAGTGATGTTCATGCCCCTTACTTGCATAAATTAACAAAAAAAGTAATTTCTTGGATGATTTTGAAATAATAATGAAAATTGTTCTCTTTGTAGTTGCTATACATATTGTTTGTTGTACTTATCCTTGTATTTTGTTTTACTTTGGGCTTATGTAGTTATGCTGATGGGGACACTTGTTTATGGCATTAGATACACTTTTCCCGAGTATATATGCACTCTCCTTGTTGCTGGTGGTGTGTCTGTGTTCGCACTGACAAAGGTGAATATCACTAAACCCTATATATGTGTAGTTTTCAAAGGTGAAGTTGGTTCGATGTGGTTAACAAATAAATTACAATTCTAAGTAAATGATACGAGTATATGACACGAACAAAGGATGAACGTATGAACCACGATTAACAACCAGCTTGTCTTGTCTTTCAATGGATTCTAACCTCGTTCAAGCCTGAATTGGTCTATTATTTCCTCGCTTCCAAGTTCCACGTTATCCATCGTTACCCCTTTTTTGTTTCTTGCAGACTAGCTCGAAGACAATAAGCAAGCTGGCTCATCCTAATGCACCGCTCGGGTATGGATTGTGTTTTCTCAATTTGGCATTTGATGGCTTCACAAATGCAACACAAGATTCAATTTCAGCAAGGTTAGTTCGTCTGTTAATAAGTAGACAATATTAAATTTGGTCCTTTTGTTTTTGTTAGAGGTGGCGTTTATTACCCATTCATCAAGAAATGGGTTGATCCAGGCAAATATATATTTTTTACGGGTTCATTTGGGTCTATTGACATTATACAATGGCTCTATTTTGTTTTGCACAAATTTTACAACGGTCAATTTTGGTCACTATTGTAAACTTGATAACTAAGAATGAGTCCGAATGGATGAGCATCACCAGCCACCATTGTGTGTCACTATCACCTACTAGTCATCACCTCCACCACCACCACCATTACCCTGCTGCCACCCTCCCTCTCCATCCACCATCTTCCCAGGTCGTCGGGCCACCGCTAACATTCATCACCACTAGCTGTGAATGTAGATGGTGAACCCATTTTGAAAACTTTTATAACGGACAATTTCAAGGTGAACCCATTTTGGTTGTATTCGTGTTGACATGAACCAAATTGGTACTTTATTTTTTAAAACAACCCGTTTGCCCTGGACCCATTTTGGATATAAACCAGCTTGACCCAAACCATCACCCGACGTGACCTGACTAGCCCGTTTTTCCAGGCTTAATTTTTATGATTTTTTATTCAGGTACCCAAAGACAAGCGCATGGGACATAATGCTAGGAATGAACTTGTGGGGAACCATCTACAACTTGGTGTTCATGTTTGGTTGGCCCCAAGCAAGTGGATATCAAGCAATTAAATTCTGCAAGCACCACCCCGAGGCCGCTTGGGATATCTTATACTACTGTTTGTGTGGTGCAGTCGGACAAAACTTCATATTTTTCACCATTAGCAGGTTCGGTTCTCTAACAAACACCACCATCACCACAACACGTAAGTTTGTGAGCATCGTGGTGTCATCGGTTGTTAGCGGTAACCCCCTATCTACCAAGCAATGGGGGAGTGTGATGATGGTGTTCAGTGGCTTGTCATACCAAATCTACCTCAAATGGAAGAAATTGCAAAGAACACAAAAGAAGAGGAAAAGCACCTAAATATTATCCTGCATTTTTAACCCCAAGTGTTATGGAAAACTTTTGCTTATGGTACATGAGATGATGACAAGTATACTTTAGTAACTGCTGTAAAGTATTGTTACTACTGCTAAAGTTGGTAGCAGTATTATTAAAAAAACCGTTAACATTGTTAAAAAAGTTTCAAATATTGTTATAATTGGTACTATACTTTCAAAATTAGTGCTAAAGTTGGTGTTTTGACACCCTATGTTAGTTCATTTTGGTTTCTTAAGCTCTATGCAAATTAATTTTTGATGGGAGTTTTGAAAATCGTTCAAAATGTTGTATGTTTTTGTTGGTTAAAAGTTTAAAGTTCGTATACAAGTCCAAACAAAAAACACTGCAAGTGTCTTCAGACTGCATAAAATGGTTCCGAAATTTAGAGATCTTGGTTTTTGAGGTCAGAGTCACACGTCATGCTGTGTCATTCACGATGAGTTTCTGAAAATTGAACTATGTGATGTATTATTATATGGTTTGTCACTTTTAAAAACGTATGAAACTTCTATATAATGTCATTTTACTTAATTATATGAAGCTAATGCCTTTTCTGTGCTTGTGGATGATGAGTGCAATGTTACACTTTAACGGACCAAGTAAATAGACTGTTATCCGGGGATGGAGTTGTTTAAGTAAATAAAGTTATTCCTTGTGAAGTTGTTCACGTAAATAATGTGTTAATTTGCCTTGAAGTAACACAATAGTTACAATCCTTTGGTTTGAAACATGTTCTTGAAAGTCTTGAAAATAACATAAGCAAATGCAAAATGTTAAAGGTGGACCTAAGCAACAGTAAAGTTCATGTAATTTGTTCTAAGGGTGACATGTTAAAGGTATCATACAAACAACTTCTTGCCGACATGCAGGATAAGATGCGTACATTGGCCCCATAGCGACCCGACGCCCCTAGACCAACGCATTCAGGGCCTTGGCGCCGGTTTTACCCAAATGCAAAATGCCGTAAATCCAAGTTTCGAGTAACCAAGACACTCACTTTCCCGAGAGTTACACTTCCCATGCTTTCCCTATTGCAATGTTGCAATAACGATCAAGAATTCAAGAAAAAACAAAAACTCTAACCAAATTACAGAAACCTTTAAAACATTGAATTACTCAAAACACCAAATGAATATACACATAAAACCATGTTCACCCCCAAATTCAACCATCAAGCAACTTGTTAAGAAAATATAGCATCAAGTAATTAACTGAAAATCTTGATCAAACCACCTGTTTCAATCAAATATCAAATCAGAAGCCTTTAGGGCCACCACTATCATCATCATCATCCACTTCATTACCGCCACCACCATTAGCAGCAGAAGCCATTGAAGAACAATAATTAGCAATCTCCCTAAACTTAGGCACACTTCTCAAATCAACCTTTGTTCCATCTTTCAAAGTGATGATCACATCACCCCATTCACCAATGAATCTTGGGACAACCTGAACATCTTTAACAACTTTGTATGAGAAGTCACTTCGGTCTTGACCCGTTAACCCGGATATGACGGTGACCCGGAGGTTGGTGAAGCGGTAGCGCAAGAAGAAGCCGCGGAGCACGGCGGCTAGGGTGAGGGGGAGCCACAGGAGAGTGAAACCCAGGAGGAGATTGGCTACGAGGTCGCCGTAGTGGGCTCCACCGTCGAAAAAGATGGTTTCTTGGGTGGTTTTGCTGGTGGAGGAGATGGGGTTGTTGGTGGGGGAGGAGATGTAGACTCTGGTGGTGGTGGTGGTGCTGCTGCTGCTGCTGCTGCTGCTGCTGCTGCTGGTGGGTGGTGGTCGGAGGGGTTTGAGGGAGGTGGGTTTGGTGAAGGAGTGGAGGAGGGTGTGGTGGTGGTGGTGGTGGGGGAGAGGTGGGTGGTGGTTGTGGTGGTGGTGAGGGGCATGGTGGTGGTGGTGGTCGTCGTGGTGGTGGTTGAAGATTGAGAGGGAGGGGTGAAGAGGGGGGTGGTGTTGTTGGTGGTGAGGGGTGACGTGGCAACTTGTGTGCCAAAGCCCGGGAACAAGAAAATGAAATGGATAGAAATTATATTATCTATTATATCTATTATCTATATAAAACTCTTGTTTTATATAGGTTAGAGCGTTCACATCACACCGTTTATATATTTGTGAGTTTGATTTTTATATTATATAGAATGGTTTTAAGTTGTTGTGGGTGAATGATAATTAATATGTTATTGTTTATTTTTATATTTGATAAAACATTATTTATTTTTATTAAATTTTTTATATTTTTTAAAATAGTGTGAGTAGAAGAGAGAGAAAATGTAATGATAAAATTTAAAAATATTATTTAATTAGAAATGAAAGAGAAAAAATAAAAAATTAATGTAATTATAAAAATAAAAATAAAAAGATAATGTGAATGCTCTTAAATAAAAAAATCACTTTACCATCTAATAAAGACAATCTTATGTAATATAATATTATATTAAAGTTGTTAAACTTGTAAGAGTTTCTATACTTGTCTAAAAGGTACTAAGTTTTATTTATAATAGTGACTACAATATTAGTTAGTTAGTTAAAATTTCACAAGATTCAACATTTTTACTAGTATTTCTCATCTAAAAGATTTAATGTTCAAATTCTACAAGTTATATGTATGGATGATTAATAGAAGTAGATTTGAAAGTTTTTTTAAGCAAATAGTTTGATAACTTCTTTTAATTTTTAATAGAAGCTGAGAGATCTTTATGTATCAATAAAAGTTAGTAGGGCTTTCTAAAAATAAATAAATAAAGCATATTAATTTTTTTACAGCATTAACCATATAATCTAATGTACTTCATGTAAAATTTAAACGCAATTGATAATCTCAGCTTTAAAGCTTACAATAAATCATCAAAAGAAGTATTAGTTTTGTAACTTAGAGTAAAAGTTCTTGTAAATACAACTAACACAATAAGTAGCTAAAACTCTATGGAAGTATATGGTTATTGACTAGAGATATTGTATTTAGTAAAATCAACTCACAACAATTAACAAAGGGCGAAGGCAGAACGAAAAAGAGATCTCAAAATTGATGTGAATTGTCATAAGCTACCCTACGCTTTGTCACTATACATTTGTCGTATAGATGAGGTACAAACAGAGCGTATCGACTCCACGCAGCAGGACGTAAACATGTTGATAGTGTATAAGTTGGTGGTAGATTCAATGTCGCCGGGGGAAGTGAGGATGTTACCCAAAATGAAAACCTGTTGGTTTGTAAGAACTCCTGGAGAGAGCTGGAAGCTTTAGAGCTGCAAACACACCAGCAGCAAGCGCGCTTAACGAAGCAAGAACAAACGCTGGTGCATTCCCTCCACCAAACAATGCGTCCCATGGGCCCGCACCAAGTGACACTATCATCTGTAGATTAAACGTTTTGTTATTTTATCTTTGATGGCATTTTACCACAAAAATAACAAACAACTGCCATTTGGATGTAGTTGCATGTTTTTTAATTATTATATTGGAGAGCCATATAATCGTTACAAAAAAAACTCACAGGATCCACTGACACCATGCTAATCCAAGAGATCAGTTAAAACACAGTTTGCGTCACCAAGGCGCTCTTTAGGGGATGGGGGTTAAAGGTATAACAATCTATATTAAAATTTTAACCAATGTCACTCCTAAATTTTACTTTCGTGGTCAAGTACATAGAGTCCCACTTTCATAGACTAACACTCCATTACAAATGATTTCGCTTACAAGGATGGTATCTTTCACGTTTTCAATTATGATCATCCTTAAAGAGAGATATAGAGTGAAATTACGTGTATATCTATCATTAATTTATGAAAAAGAAAGTCACGAGTGTCACGGAAAGTCACGAGTGTCATCAGTCAAATTGTCAGACAGCTTGGATTATTCAAATACAATTTACCTTCTTTTTGTTGTTGTTGTTAGTTGTTACTACTACTACTAATATTATTGTTGTTAGTCAAATTTATGCAAAGTAGAATACATGCAACAACGGAAAGAATATCAATCAGCATACCTGAGGTATGACAATTGCAAGATTCAGCACTCCGATAGCCAATCCTGAATACAACAAAAAAATATATAGAATACACGTGTTATATTTCCTTACATTAAAGGGAAGAAAATGATACATAATCTCAAGCACAAACCTTGGCCGCCTCCTGTATCAGCAGTCAACTCTGCTGTGACAGAGAAGGGAACACTGTAAGTGATCTGTAAAATTATTGCATATCAGAAACCTATCATGAACAGAAAAAGAAAACGAAAAGAATTTGCATGCATGGTAAGGAGGAGATGGGGAATAAGAAGTGAATCTGAAGTGTATACCGCAAGGGGAAGGCCAAGAATAGCAAAAATAACCAAGGATGCATTCTTAATCGTCTCATTTGTTCCAACAACTGTGTTTTGTACAGTAGATTCTCGTACAGAAACTAAGGTAATTATAGCAGTGCCCGCCATGCACGCAAAGACGACAAAGTTGCTTAATGCCCATACTAATCTCGAACCTATCCACTGACACATTGGTTCAATCAGAAAAGAACTGATACCAAGAACAACCTGCCCCAAACAAAAAAGGATATTGTTGTGAGGCAAACAAAAATAAAATCCTACAAAGCTACCCTGATAACATGACAAATTTAACATATGTTGAATCAAAATTTGATCTAGAAAATGCAAGAGCAGGTTGTTGATGCTCAATTTGAGTTCTTACTGAATTCAACAGCAAACCAAATGCACCTTCTCTGACACCTTGATCGTAAGCACGAATTTCAGCAGCATCCCCTTTTGGGTCGCCATGATAAACCTCCCTGCCCATCCAATCCGTATCAAAAAGGAAAAAGGGGAACCATGACAACTGCACAAGTGAAATGCGAATCATAATGTGAAAGTTACAAACAAAGAGTGCAGCATATTATAACTTGCATTGCATTGTGTTAAACTCACCCATGTAAGAGCCATTACAATAAGCACCGCGTGCATCCCTGGTGGTAAGTGCCGTAGGCTGGTCAGCAAGTTAACCAAGACTGCTCCAGGACTGTCGTTAAAAGTTTCGATTCCAGCATCTTCCTCAGCCATTACATTAGTAGTAGTAGGGGTACCAGTAGTAGTAGCCGCATGCTTAGTTGGGGAGGTATTCCCAGTTACCCCTTTTGATTTCCCAGCCTCATCCAAAAGGGGAGCAGAATCCAATGATCTCGGATGCTGCTTTGGGGCTAACGGAACCTCCTTTGCAAAGTATAGTGTCACCATTGTGCAAAAACTAAGAAAAATCTGTCAACCACACCCCAAAAGTATGTGTTACGCACTTATCCAATAAATAGTGGGGACCAAATAACAGCATCCACGCAATAGACATGTTATGCATTTCTCACTTTATTGACATTTGAAAAGTCGAAATACAGATTTCTAGTGCAACCGAACAAGAAAAGGTGCAACACTAGAAGAGGGTCACGAATGCTATGAGCTTCTAACATATTACAACTTAACAAAGACAAGATAAAAATACAACCACTTTAAGTACAAAGTTCAACTATTTCTTCACCCTTTTATAATGATAATATATACAAGCATGTAGGCTTAATTTGAAAACAAGTCTTTTCAAAAAACAGATATTGTTATTTTCATGTGTGGACATCATGCAAAAGTGCTAGAACGTATTGGGAGCGGGGAATGCGGAGATGCATTAAAAAAGCATGTTTAAAGCAATATTACCCACATGTATATAGCGCTTGATGATAACAACAGAATCATGCATGACCAACATAACAAAACTTATCAGCTAACAGCCTCTAGCCAAGCCTCGAGGCACTATACACCTAACAAAATTAAGACACATGGCAAAATCAAAGGTAAAAATGAGGGAGAAAATGCATTAACCATGTGTCAATCATTGAATAAATCAGACATGCTTTTAGGCATATATATATCATTACTATCATAGATACTACAGTGATTTATCAGCATTAATAAGCTACAGAATGCCTAGTTTTCTGGAAAGTAACCTTAACTGCATGCAAAGTCATAGATACCTAGGTTGCTGAATAGTTAAAGATGCATCAACTATTATGTTTCTTACAGTTTTTATAAACTTACCACCGCAACTAAAAAGGCTGCCTTCAGATTTCCACATGCCTCACAACAAGCTCTACTCGTCAAGAAAGGAAACCATCTGCCACCCATTGACACTATGTGAGAAAAATCTAACACCACACAATCAATAGAAAACTTAAGAAAGATAGATAGAAATTCAAACATCTACTCCTGAAATTGTGTCTAGATCAAATAATAAAATGAGTTACTATAAGGCCTTTTTCAATTCTGGGTTCCATATGTCGCACAAAAAGGAGACATCTGTAGATGTTTCACCATACCAATAATTTCTTATAGATGATTTATACTCACCTGTGCCAATTTCCACTAGACCCGGATAAAAACCCTAAGATGTTTCCGATCGCCATCCATGAACAAAATATGGCATTTGCCGAGTTTCTCTGATCAGGTCCTATCGAATAAATTTTAATATTAGTATTTCTAAAAAGAAAATCATCACAACATGAAAGCCTAAAACATGCAAAAGAATGTTTTAGAAAAGTGCCTTTTTAATATCTCAAAAGGAAACTTGGGTACAGACCTGCTAAATCAGCCAGAAGAGCTCGAGCAGGGCCCTGTAATTAGAAAAATCATTATTTGGACATATACGTAATACTTCAAAACAATTTAACCAAGTTATACACAGACACAAAACATTGGTTCAGAAATCCTTGCCTGAACAGTGTTATTAGCAAGATCCAGCATCCAGAAACCTACGATAAAGACAAAAGCTGCCCTTGTCCGTGTACCTTTGAACGTGCTGCATGATGTAACTAGGTTATACAACTAATCATAATGAAATGATACAAAGAGACGAGTAGAAACCTGCAATGTTCCTTTGTATCTCCGATCAAGTATCCTATGTCTGCAGAAAACCCGATAGTTATAACCTAAAGTGCAAGATGTAGTTTAGTGGAACCAATATAGATTAAACACAAATAGGTAAATGAAAATCACATATTCCGGTAATGATGCTCACCGCGATTGATATCATGAGAGATCCAACAAAAATAAATGGTCGTCTTCTCCCATATTTTGAAGAGCATTTATCACTCCATATACCAACACAAGGTTGAACCTTAAAAAAATGCAATATCATGATTAGTTTACACAAATTCAGTGTTGTGTTGACAATTAGCACATTCTTGAGTTTGACTTGATCACTTGATAATACAATGATTAAGTATCTTGTTATGTTGTTTCCAAGATAATCAAATGAGAAATTGTTGTCTAACTTAAGTGAGTTGAGGAAGAGTCCTTGCATGGATTTTTTTTCGACCTAGCAAGCATATTAAGTACAAAAGCCTCTAGAACAGTGTATGAAGAAGTGGATGTAGCAAATTTATCTACTTTTAACAATTTGAAAAGCTATTCACCCCCGTCTTCGTTTTCATCTACAGCATAGTTTTTATAACCATCTAATATATTATTTACATGTCAATTTATAAAAATAGGTACAAAAGATGTTGACAAATCACCTTGACCTGTTTTGATTTGTATTAAAGATTACCCACTTTGCCCCCAAATTTGCAACCTATATATGCAGCAATTACCAAAGTAAGCAAATGTAGCCATAATGGTACATTTACTAGTAGATCACTAGATCATTCTAAATAGACAAGTATCATAACTTACCACAAGACCGGTAATAGGACCACAGAGCCAGATAAACGAAGAGAATGCATGACCTATTCCAAGGGTCTGCATTCGACAAAAAGCATGAGTCATTAAACAGTTCAAAAACATGAACAAAATATACATTTATATGCTAACCCGGCCATTAATTTACTAAGACGAAGCCATCCCAAAAACAAGTAGATTTGTATACAAGTCTGAATGTACTAGAATCAATATAATAAGTTGTGTACTATCAAAATAAACCTATTACCACATTGTAAATCACCAACCCACGTTGCAATCATGTACTTTTTTTCTTTGATAATTATGTTAGTAGTGTATCATCTTAATAATGAAATTGACTCTATATCCTAGTCCACAAGAGACAAAAACCCATACGCGTATGCACTAAGTCATAACTAGCCACACAAATGATTATCAAACTTTCTGAATTTTGTTACAGCTATATTCAACATTAGAATAGACTAGATTTAGAGCAACAGGTGTGGTTACTCTCTCTTAGTGATCATTTGAGTAAACGTCTTTGCAAAGTGCAAGAAAAAAACATGCACAAGGACTTCTCTTTCCAGCAGTTTTATTTTTACATAAAGCACACTAAGGCACAATGGTATCACAAAATAATAAGCACAAGAAAATGTCAGGGAAATAGTCATATATGTAAAACAACCCTATGAAATCTTGTAGCTCAAAGTCAATATTGTTAGTACTATTCAAAGGACAAAGATGTCAAATGTGCAGAAAAGTTATCTGCATCTAAACACTGCCAAAATAGAAATCTGCATTTAGTTGCAAACATCCCAAGAAGGAGAAAAATGTGCTTACTTAAAACAGCAGAGGACCAATTAAATGTGCTTTTACAATTGATCATTAAAACCAATGTGTTATATAGTTTTTAAGCATTGGGTAAAATGTAATCTCGTATTTTGCCAAAAGAGTGATTACATACAAACATGTATGATAAAAGTAGATTAACGTTGCAGCAAAATGTTATATAGTTTTTAAGCAAAACAGCTTTAAGTTTAACTTGCTTAAAGTCTTGATATTATTAGAACTTTTTTTCCACAGCTAAAACCGAATTGTTGGAAAAATATGAGCAAAAAAGGTTTAAGTTTAACACGTTTAAAGTTAACTTATCACTCAAAACCTAGACGTGATTGTAGAAACAAGCATAGCTGCAACAATAAAGCATCTTGCACAAGTATGAATTCAGGATCTTGAAGCGCAGTTTGCAATTTCAAATATAATGAATTATGAATCTAGGGTTGGCAACAGTTACAATACTTTTAGAGAAAAAACAACATAAGTTCTAATACCCATTACTCACTTTGGAATAAACAATAATTTTAACAATGTAACATGCTCATCAACAAGTTCACTCCACAACCATTCACTGCTTAGATTGACATTAGCTACAGAATAGCCTATTTAGATTAAGATCAACAACATATTCACACCTACATTTCATTTACCTAAAGCCTATAAAAAATCTCCAAAAGAACGAATAAGAAGTTAGGAGACAAAGTGATAAAGCACAGGTAAAGGGGTCAAGAGTATATCCAAGGTAGAACAAAGGACTAGTAAAGATTACTAAAACTTATCTTTTTCATGTTTAACATAGCATATCCCTATATTAGCCACAACTATGTTTAGTGTTCTTGGATCTTAGAATATTTACAAAAGGGTCTAATTAAGATAACTGATGCATTACAAGTTTTGTGATTCATTAGAAAGGTTAAAAAATCAACTTGCACATTAGACTTCAATGCATGCCCGGTCAACACCATGGGCCTTGGTGAGGGCAAGAACCTAGACTTATGCATCACATTATCCTGCCCCTAATCCCCAACCCACGCAAGCCTAAGAACTTGTAGCATCAGGATTGCCCTCTTTAATTCAATATGATTCTCTCAAACAAGCACTTCACAAAGCCATCGCAAACCCAGTTAGAAAAAATAATATGAAATTGATAATATATGTTTGTTTTAAAGGTAATTGGTTTCTATTAACCATCACTATGGTGATTAATGAGACATGCTTCAAACATTTAAACTTGAGGCTATATAGGTTCCAATTCAAGTCTAGTAAACTTTAACTGCATAAAAAAGACGAGAATTCTGAAAAGAAAAATCTAATCACTCAACATTTGAAATTTAGACAAGACTACAAGAGAGAAAGGGATCATGTATAATTATGTATGGGGTGTGATGTGATGCATCTAATTTTTAACATCAGCTATTGCAATGCATATGCCAGGCACCACTGTTGAGCTTCTCTCTATTTCTCATGTGTCTTTGGTTTCTGAATAAGTCAACAAAGAATATTCTAGTAGCTATGGCTAGCACGGCAAGGCAAGCATGAGTGCTCTCAAAACAGAGTTCCAAAGTTCCACCAAGGTGATCATCATTATCTTAAAGAGTTAAAGTTATTGAAACATTATTTTAAACCCTCCACCATAAATCAGCACAATAGTTTCTGGCAAGTCCCCCATTGTAGCACGAATGAGATCTTACAGAGATCAGAGTATCAGAAAACTAAGAGTTTCGCTGAGTCCTAAAGACTAAAGAGCCTATCATGCAAATGCAGTCATATAGTGGTCGCGACCAAAGTGATCAAAGACTTCAGGGTTTAATAGAGACCGGGTCAAAGCTGCTGCGTTGAATCAGGGTCGTAATAGTAGTCCAGAATTAAATAGAAAGAAAGTGAATCAAGACCTTAGAGTTAAAAGAATTAAAGTCCAACAAACAGCATCATGTTAAAGCTACAAAATGAATGTCTTGATTTCCAAAGTGCTATCTGTCAGTTGTCACACCTAGAGAAAGCGCAAAGCAATGTAGCACAGCTGAGGCCCAGTCCCTACGCCTGTCCTAGTCGCAGACCTTGTCCCTGTTTGACTACTATGATCCCATCCACCCAAAACAATAAACTTTAGATCACTATAAATAACATCAAAAAAGGCTAAGAAATATCTATGTATCATAACAGATTCTAGTTTCAAACACCACATTTCACAAAACTCACCATGGCATCTGCAGCAATAGCCTAAGAAGTTCCCAGTATCTCCATCATTTTTCAGGTAGCTTTTTCCCAATCAGGAAAGCTATTAGTTATAACCACTAGGGGCCTAGCCTAATCACCAAACTTACATTCAAACTAACTGCAAATACACTCAAATATGCATCCATGATCCATCAATCAACACATCCTAATAAAACGCTAAATTACAGAGGCAAAACCTGTATATAAGGCGTAAGAAGCGAGAGTTGCAACGCCCAACCAAACTGAACACCAGCAGCCACCGTACAGCTCAAAATCAACGTAATCAAACTACAGCTCTCCGTCGGCGATCCTCGCGGAGAAGAAGCACAACCAGAATCATCACCATTAGAAAACCTATCATCCGAACGTCCAGATTCAACGCGTCCATTCGATTCTTCTTCAAAACTCATCATCTCAACCTCCGCATCCACATTATGCTTGAGGTTTCTGTACGGCACGCGTATCGACACCGAATCCATTGCTTCAAAGCTCAATTGTTCACAGTTGCGTACACGAATTACGCCTTAGACATTAGAGTTGATGTAGATCTGGTGAATTGAGGACGTTTGTTGACTTTTACCGGTGGCCGGAGATGACGTAGAGATTAGTCGAAGTGACCGACACCGTCAGATTTCGCCGGTGAGATGTGTATGTGACTTTGGATCGGTGGAAAGTGGCACTGCCGTTGATTAGCGTTAGTCAAGTGGCCCCGCGTTTGATTCTAGTTTCTTTTTAGTTTTTAGTTTAAGAAAGGTTTTAAAATCTTGGGCTCAAGGTTCGTAAACAAATTAGTTTTATTTGGTTTGGTTCGGTTTTGGTTGAATTATGGGATTAAAACCAGGAAGATTTAAAGTTTGATTGGGATTATGGGTTGAAACTTGGAAGTCGGGTTGTGTTTTCCCTGCTTAGGTTCGTATATGGTGGTTGGAGTTTCATGTTTTCATGACTTTTGTTTAGTTTTTATGTTAAACATTATGTTGACGGGTTAGGAGTTTAGGATTTTGAGTGTTTTTAGTTTTGTTTGGTTGTATGGTCTAGATACGCCTTGGTTGAATTATGTAGTTAATGTGTGAATTTAACTGCCTTATTGATTATCATGTAGCCGGTTATTATAGGGTTAGTTCATGAAAAAATATAAAATTTATGTTTTTATCATATTATGTGTGTTGCGTTGTATTCTGGAGAAACCTCTTTGATTTCGTAACACTTTTGTCATTGGTTCATGCAACCACGTAAAAAAGAACGAAAAATGATTGATTGTTACCAAATTGATAATACGTGAATATTGAATGGTTTATATTAAGTACATTGAGATTGATTGCTTGAAGATGAATGTTGTCTCCTTAGAAAAGGAACACGAATACATTACGCTAGATGTATATCTATCTGTATTGATTTTCAAACTAGATGTATATCTATCTGTATTGATTTTCTGGTTAATATTATGTTTTCTTTGTTTTGGACTAGACCAAAAACCAATTTATTGAAGAGGATGCGTACAAAAGAAGATCATGATATGTGAGGTAGATTAATATTAGTCTGGTTTATACTTGGTTTGTAAGTGATTTTTTAAGTTAGCGTATATAGGAAAGAAAAAGATAAATAAAACATGCAATTAAATTAAAAAACTATCTGTTACAAAAGAAAATCATGAAGGGGTGTATTTGATTTTGTTTGTTTAAACAATCAAGGAACACTCAAAAAACTTTTTTGCATCTATTTTTTGTTAGTAAATCGTGAGAATATTCTCTTGAAACATAATTATATGATCTTGTAACGATAAAAATATCGTACCACACTAGACTAGTTTTTATAACAACATAAATGGTTAATAGTTAATAACGTAAAAGCATCTTATGTTCTTGTTTCTCATAGAAAAAGCTATCAGTATAATATTAACATTTTAAAGTCTATAACATTATAATAGTTTAAAATCTTTAATTTATGTAAATTATGGATTCTTTTGTTTTTTAATTAAAGTTGGTCCTGCAAATATACTAACCCATACAAAATGTGTGTTCTAACACTAACGTCGAAAATAAGATAAAAATAACAAATGTATAAATCATTTTGTTTGCTTGTTGCCCTTCTCCCATATTCATGCCTGTTACAAAATTATTCTCCAATCATGTGTTCCCGAGCTTAAGAAATGAAAGATTACAAGAGATGGAATTACGAAGATAAAATAAAAAGGTAAAAAGAAAATATCATGTAATTTATGAAACATTGTTTAAGAGTTTGACGGAAATAAAAAATAGTTTTTATTCGTTACGAGTTTTTAAGTTGAAAGAAAGAAACAAAAGGTACACATATGTGATAATTCAAGACACATATTCATTTCTATATTAAATCAGTCTATATCAAAACGTTAATGATGTATTTAATCACATTCTTCAAATCCATCCATTTTATAAAAAAATCAAAAGACTTTAGTTTGCTTTCACTCTCTTTCTAAAAAGATTTGTGATTATCAAAACATCTTCCCCGCCTCTTCATTTGCGCGCACGCGGGAAGAGGTTTTGATTGCGCAGACTGTTTGTTTTTTTGAAGACGTTTCCTTAAAAAACGTCTGCAGGAGGTCTGTATGGATAAGATGTGGATCTATGGGGGTGTTTGTTTTTTAAAAAAACCTCTTCATCTGCGTGCTCGCAAATGCGGGAAGAGGTTTTTACTTCGCAGACTGTTTGTTTTCTGGAAGACATTTCATTAAAAAACGTCTTCAAAACCTCTGTACGGAGAAGAGGTGGAACAATGTCTTCACACATCTTCTAACCTCTTCTCTTCAACATCCATCCTCACAACCATCTTCATCTTCTCTTCACAAGCCTCTCGCCCCCCCCCCCCCCCCCCCCCGCCCCGTAGCCATCGCGCCTGCTCACCTTCGGCCTCCTCCCTTTCGGCCCCCTCCCCATCTTCATCTTCAGATTTAGAACCATCTCCCCCCCCCCCCCCCCGTCGCCATCGCGCCTGCTCCCCTTCAGCCCCCTTCCCCTTCGCCCCCTCCCCGTTGCCTACTGTTTTTTTCTTCTTTTTTTGTTTGATTTGTTGTTGTATGATTAGTGCTTGTATATAGTTAGCATTCTGCAGATGTTAAAAACAAACAGTCTTTTTCTTGCAGACTGCAGACATTTGGTCCACCTCTTCTGCTGCAGATGTGGTCCGCAGACTGCAGACGTTTTTCTGCAGAAAAAACAAACAACACCTATGTCTTCTGAGATCTTCTAATCTCTTCTCACCTCCCTTACCTCCCCCACCTCCCCCATCGGCCGCCCGACCTCCCCCACCGGCGGGACCGCCGCCGCCCCACCACCCCCACCGGCCGGACCGCCGCCGCCCCACCTCCCCCACCGGGCGGACCACGATGACCCTCCTCCCTCCACCTGCCCTAGCCTCCCCCCTCCCCCTACCTGATCCCCCCCTCCAACCTCGTCCGTCGACCGCCTCCACCTCTCCTACCTACGCCCCACCTCCCCCATCGGGCGGACCATGGATGTGTATATATGTTGTATGTACGTACGGATGTGTGTGTGTGGTACAAGTCCAAGAAAACAAGTGTTAAAAACAGGTTTAATGTAATTACAGAATATTTTTTACCATTCTATAGATGTTAATTTCAGGAAAGTGGCTAGCTGACCGGGTCTCATTGTTGACCCGAACCTAAAAAGAAAAGATGTTGACCTCGCCTTCACAACCCTCCACAACCTTATTTGTTCACCTCCACAACCCTCGACCGCCCCACAATCCCCTCACGACCCCGATCTTTGCACCGCCCCCTCGGCGACGATGGTGGAAATTGGGTCTCTGACGAGTGGTGGTGGTGGTTGTTTTATGGCCAGTGACAGTGGTGGTGCTTGAGCTCTAGTGATGAGCCAGAGGAGATCGTTGAGTTGCCGAGTTTGAATGGTGGTGGTGCTGTGAGCTCTGGTGTGTGATTATTATGATTGATTTGTGTATAATTATTATGATATTGATTTAGTAGTTGATTAAGATTATTAATGATTCTAATTGATTAGAAAATATACGGTTTTTTTGTCCGTCAAAGGAAATATTGTTACGTAAACACTGAATCGATTTAGTTTTAATTAGATACTGAATCATACACTAAAATTTCAATCAAATGCATATCTAATCAAAACTTGTAACTAACTAAGTTTCTGACCTAGTTAGATTTTAATGAATTAATGTAATCAAACGGTCCTTAAACTTGCATATTAGGATTATAGAGTTTAAATTTTAAGTTTTTAGTTTTTACATCAAAATCTAAAAAAAATCGCTTTGGATGTGAAATTCGTACAAATCTACCAAAACTGAAGACTAAACTCGTATCACTTCACACTTTGTTCTCCCACTTCGAAAGTGTAACCCTCGCTTTCTCACCCTAAAAGTTCATCTCAACTCCAGTTCAGCTTCACGGCATCATAAAGGTACGCTAAATCCGATCCTAGGGTTACGATTTTCTGCTTCTAGATGACTTATTTCCGCTACGAGCTCGACAGATGCGAATAATTCTGTTAGTTAGGGTTTTAATCGATTGCTTTTGGATGTTTATTGGGTACAGATTGAGTGTATACGTAGTTAATTGTTGCTGATTGTAGCTGATCTGCTCGGATTTTGATCTGAAACATGAAAGAACCCAAGGATGAGGTGTTGTTGAGTGGTAAGGAGTCTACTGGCACTGTTGAGACAACAAGTGATGAAGTTGTAACCAGGAGGGGGAAAATAGAGGGGCTTTTTGGTGAGAGAGATGGTGAGGATATGGTGGTGGATGTTGTGAGTGCTGATATGGTGGTTGATGAGGTTGGTAGTGCTAAGGTTGATTTGAGTGGTAAGGTGGAGAGGGCTTAGAGAAAGAAAGAGGGAATTGTGATCATGTTATGGAAGATGTTGGTGTGGTTGAAAGTAGAGTTGAAGCTTTAGAGAAAGCTGCAGTGGTGGTGGTGAGTGAGGAGGGTGCGAAGGGAGGCGTAGAGGTGGTTAAAGAGGTTATTCAGGAGAATGTGGTGACTGCTGTTGTGAGTGGATCGGATTGTGGTGATGAGAACTCTGGGAAGAAGCCAGTGATTGAAGATTCTAAAACGGTTTATGAAGCATCAAGCAAACAGGCTGAAGCCGGCGGAGGGGGAAATGAGGTAAGAGAATCTGCTCAAGAAGTGGCTGATGGAGATCATGTGTTGGATGAAAAATCTCGAAAGGAAACTGAGGTTTTAAGTTCCTCAAAGATTCAAGATTCAAGAGAAGGTCATGTGGTGACAGATGAAGGTTTAGTTGGCAAAGATAAAACTGAAGGTGGTGTTAATAATCAAGGTTCAGCGAACGAGGTGGTTGATGCCAGAGCATGTGAAGATAATGTCCATGTAAACACTAAAAACACGGAAAGTCAAGCTGGAGTTGGCGAAACAAAGAAAGAGAGTTTTCAGTCAACATCAGAAGCTACAACAAACGATTCTCAAAAGTCTGAAATTGGTACTCAGGTAGGTGAATCTAAAATGGTCGTTGAATTAGACAGAGGTGTGACTAAGGAGAAAGTGGAACGGCCTGCAGAATCTGTTCAAGAAGCCGCTGATGGGGATTGTGTGATGAATGAAAAAACTGGAAAAGATGAGGTTTTAGATTCCGCCAAGATTCCAGATTCAGTGACAAAAGTTGACGAGGTGATTACAGCGGAGGGTCTGGCAGGGAAAGATGAAACTCAAGGCAATGTGGCTGAGGATCAAAGTTCACCTTGTCCTGATAAACCCAGTTTAACAAGTGAATCTGTCAATAAAGAAGCACGTGCAGGTGCTGCTGTCCATAAAAATGCTGTAAATTTGGACCAGGGCGCTGATCAGATGAATAAAGAAGAAAGTTCAAAATCAGCAACAGAAGTTGGAACACATGATGCTTCAAATTCTGGCAAAGAAACCGAGGTAGGAGATTCTAAGATGGAAGATGAACCTAAAACTGTTAAAGGAGATACTGATGTAATAGATAAAGGGGATGAAAAGGAGACTTTGGAACAACCTGTGAGCTCTGTTCAAGAAGTGACTAAGGGAGATCCTGATTTGTCAAAGACTCCACAGTCATCAATCATGGCTAGTCTTGGATTAGAGGAAGTTGATGTGGTTGCTGTAGATGAGGGTTTAGAAGGAAAGAATGAAGCCAAAGATCGTGTCTCCGTTGAACCAAGTATGGTTAATCCTGATCATCAAAGTAAATTGACTAAGATAGCTGAAGATGGAATAGGTGAAGCTGACCAGAAAGCTGAAGTTGACACACCAAGCAAAATGAGAATTCATCAATAAAACCTGAAGACGTTGATGCTTGCAGTAAAGTTGATGAAGTAGCAATTGCTCAAAAGGAACCAAATCCAGATGTGCAAGTTTCCACTGATGTCGGGGTTTTGGTAGAAAATCAGAGCATTAATGCCAACACTGTGACAGATAGCTCTAAACCTGATATAGTTGCACATACTGAACTAGAATCCTCTATAGATAAGATGACACCTGGTATTGCTAATAAAGTGGTAGAAAAAGACACAGAAGGCCAAATTCTTAAGGTGGAACCTGCAGCTGTCGGTTGCGAATCAAGTGATTTTCAAGTAGATCAAGGGTTAAATGCCAATCATTCTAATCCAGGCAATGATATCACGACATCTCATATCAGGGTTCCAGATTCCACAGTAGAAGTTCCGACCACAGGTGAGCCCCAAACGTATTCTGAAGATGCAGGGATGGACATTGATGAAGTGCTCGGTTGGAAAGATGAGATGCCATCCATGCAAGAAGACCAGCAGAAGGTGGACCCTACAAATCTCTCAAATGTTGAAGTGAAAGAAACAGAAGCATTAGAGCCTACCTTGGAATCTGAACAGTGGAATAAAACATCTATTTCACTGCAGCAATCGTGTTATTTCCACCCACCTGAAAACGAAGGTGAGTTTTCTGTTTCTGATTTGGTCTGGGGTAAAGTCAGGAGCCATCCATGGTGGCCTGGCCAGATATTTGATCCTGCTGATGCTTCTGAAAAATCATTAAAATATCATAAAAAAGATTGTTTTAGTGGCATATTTTGGGGACCGTACTTTTGGGTGGAATGATTCAACATTTTAAAACCATTTCGGGAAAATTTCTCCCAAATTGTTAAACATCATACGAATTCAGAAGCTTTTGATAATGCAGTTCACTGTGATTTAGGAGAAGTATCCAGAAGGGTAGAATTGGGACTCACATGCTCTTGCATTTCTCATGATATTTATGAAAATATTAAATATCAGATTGTGGAAAATTCAGGAATAAAACAAGAATCAAGTAGAAGCCACGGTGTTGACAAATCTGCAAGTGTGAGCTCATTTGAGCCTGATATGCTTGTGGATTATGTGAGATCATTAGCGAAGTCTCCATACGGTGAAGGTGATAAAATGGAACTCACTATGGCTAAGGCTCGGTTATCGTCGTATGGTCGTTTCAAAGGACACCGCCAGCTGGCAGAGTTTCAGTTATGTGGAGATTTGTTGGAAGTTGAACAAGTTATTAAAGATGAAACATATTCTGAAGATGGTTCTAAAAAACGGAAGGCTCTTGATTCCATTTCTGATGGTTCAGAAAAACGGCAAACTCTGCAAACTGACACAGTAACACCCAAGTCATCTTTCAAAGTTGGTGAATCCATTCAAAAGGTAGCAAGTCAACTGACCGGACCGCCTGAACAAGTAACCAGCAACATTGTTTCCGTTCAAGGGGGACCTGCTCATATGGGAAATCAAGCGGACATGCTGTCTCAACTTCACTTAGCTGCTCAAGATCCCATGAAAGGGTATGGTTTTGTGGATAATATAGTCCCATATTTCAATAGTCACCGGACAGCTGTTGTGAACAAGTCTAGGTTAAATCATCAAATGATGCTAAGAAGAGAAAAACATTGAATGGAAACGATCCTGAAGAGTTTGAATTTGATGACGTTAATGATTCTTACTGGACGGACAGGATCATTCAGAACTATCCGGAAGAGAACCCATTGCAAGAGAACCAGAATGGAGGTGGACAGCATCAAATGGTGGCTTTTGAACAAGAAAAACCAGTGAAACCGACCCGAAGATCAAATAAAAAACGTTTTTTTAGTAGTAATCATGAAATAGAGGCAAAGGAACAATCAGAGCTTATAGAAAGGAGACGAAAAAATTTGGCAACTGAGGTATTAATGAAGTTCACCGAGGGTATATACTTTCCTTCAGAAATACATTTGAATAAAATGTTTCGACGGTTTGGGCCTTTAATGGAATCAGAAACTGAAGTTGATAGGGCGGGTGGGCGGGCCCGAGTGGTTTTTAAAAAATGTTCTGATGCGGAAGTTGCTCATAGTAGTGCTGGAAAATTCAACATCTTTGGTTCCATCAATGTAAATTATGAGCTCAATTATGCGCCGTTGATCTCCTATAAGCCTTTGCCCCTTCCTACGACACAAGATCCAGCACATGCATGCTAGTTCTTTCCAGCTAGCTTCTGGTATTTTACTGTTTTTTTTAAAATTCCTTTTTTTTACCAGTACGCTGCATGTATAACATGAAACATTGCATTGCAGCTGCTGGCAACAGGATGTAGAATGAGACGGCCTTGTGAGCCAGGTCTGAATGTACATTATGTACTATCGTACCGATAAAGATTCATCCTTTGATGAGAGTTATGATTCTATCGCTTAGTTTCTTCATTTGAGGGTCTTTATGGACCAACTTTTAGAGCTGTTCTCCATGACACGTGATGAGTTTGGATAATCAACTCCTGCAGATAAATGGATAAATGTAACGAACTCCTGCAGCTTCTGGAGCTACAATAGCTACAATTAAAGGCAAGTATCTCTGTCGATGTAACATGTTTGTGTTTTCAATAAACTAATGAAGCAGACACTTTATTCTTGATTAGTTTTAGCATGAGTTGTTATCTTCAATTCCCTAGAGCAATTGCTGTTTTGATAGACTGTATTTTGTGCAATAATAGATATGTTTGTGCTGTCATCTAGGAAATAAACCTTGAGCATAGCAGGTAAGGTAACAAGTCAGAATGGGCTGGGTTAAATCTTTGATAAACGTGTGATGACAGGTTGACCTTTTTGTAGCTTTGTTTTTATATTTGACGCATTTCACTTGTTTAAGTAAAAGACGACCCAAATAGACCCAGTTGACCAATTCCATATGGTCATGCCGTTGAGTTTCTTACAAAACTGTATCGGGGATTGTTAAGTCTACATTTGTAGTTTAGTTCTTTTTTTTCATAATCACAAGTAGTCTCTAATATCAACGTTTGGTTTTTACATTACTCTTAGTTAGGGGCGAAGCTTACATTACTCCGCCACTGCCTTCAGTTAAGCAATGTTGTTATTTTAGAACGGCTAACTCACTGTATTGTTTTAATTAAATTTGTTCATCTTAATCTACATATTTGATCATCATGAAACTTGAAACCATAACTGTGTCCGTATGCAAAGAGAGACCTTTCCAACACGTGATACTGCTAGGCCATAGGTCTTTTGATGCCAACCAATGTTATTGGGCCTTGCTAAGTAACCCAATGTGCGCCCATGGTCTTAGAGCCTAGTGACATTACTCGTTAGCGGTTGTTTTTCGTAAAAGAAGTGTGAGTTCAGATCCTTGCAAGTGCAAATTGGTATTTAGGAGTAAAAGTGTTGTTTAAAAAAGTAACCCAGCGTGCGTGGTTCTTCAATGTATACTAATTAGACGTGTAAAACCAAAAAAATCATGTTTTGTTTTTTTGACAATAATATCAACATTTTTGTAATGATGTTGAATTATTAACATCTAATCCATTCTATAATCAACAAGCTCAAAGTAAGTTCATCATTTTGTAAAACACAACCCTTACATAATCCATCCAACTTTGTGTGGGGAAGGAAGACATATTCAACCAAAGAGCGGGATCCGAGGTGTAATCTTTTAATGATCTGGTAAGACCAGCAAATGAGTAGCTGAGGAACATTTTGCTACTCCTCTTTGCATCATGTTCCGATGAACCTGCTATGGTCCTGATGTTTGATGGCGATCATCACCCTGAAGAACAAAGGAGATGTAGAAGTGGTGGAGAGATATGGGTCCAACATGATCTAGACAATGTTGGAACTCCGATGACGAGTTTTAAGGATGATCTTTGTTGTGGGTATGGGTTTTTTCTGGTTTTATATGGTCTGTAGGCTTTTCTAGAGATGGGCAAATCGAGTTTTGGGCCATACCCGAAACCGGATTCAAACTGGGTTGGGCTCAATCGGGTTTTTTTTGTACCCGGGTATTGGTGAACCCGGGTCGGGTTCGCTTACTTGAAAACCCTACCCGCCATACCCGGGTAGGGTAGGGTCGGGTCCGGAACCGGGTCTAGTTTTTTTTTCTTCTTTTTTTTTTCTTTTCTTGTTTTTATATCCAATACCGGGTTCAGTATCGGGTTCAATTCGGGTTTAAACCGGGTCGGGTTTGGGTTGGGTCGGGTCGAGTTCGCTAAAAATCTAAAAAACTAAAACCGGTTCCAACCCTACGGGTTTAAATGGGTCTAACTCGGGTATACCTCAAATCGGGTACTACCCGTACCCGGGTCCGGGTCGGGTCGGGACCTGGTTTTTATGCCCACCTCTAGGCTTTTCAATAAGTGGTGACCAAATCGGTTAAAAAATCTGGGTTAGTTATTAAGAGAACTAGTTCTCCAATAATCTGTTCTAGGTGACGTAAAATCCTACCCGTCCAAACCAATTAGGTTATTAATTGGATTGTTTTTTTCTTCTAATTTACAATAAAAAATCATTTTAATATGAAATATGTTAAGTAATAAAGTTTTACTTTTGTTTCTTTTTAAAGTACTTTTGTTTACTTTTGAAGTTTGAAAAATTAGAAAACATGATTTTGTTACAAAAGAACAAAGAAAATTACATATACATTTTAATTCTTGATATAATCATCGACGTCATTGTTTTGGTCATCTTCGTTTAGTTTGGGCTACGGGAGTGTACCGGTTCATCGCAAACGAGTTCTTAAGAAAGAGGGAGCGTTTTTGCTCTTTCTACTTTACATCACGTAATTATTCTTTCATGGTGACGTCGCCTTTGAGATTTTTGATATGTGGTACACCTTTATCTGTGTCCAAGTGGTCTTTAAGCAAATGCTATTTCCCGACGTTGGTGCGAACCTTGTTCTTTGGATTGATAAAACTTTGCCGCTAAATGAAACATAAAATTCAAAGATACCATAGAAATTTAGACAGTTATAGTTGATCACATGTCATGAAAACTGGAAGGGGATATTGCAATTCTCTTTCTTTTAATCAAGCTAAAATATCAAAGTTTTTAAATTCACTATAAAGTGAATACAAATTCCGTTCCACTAACCTCTCCAATTCCTTGTGGTGTCACACTGTTACCCATTTTTCGTTTACTATTTCCGTTTCTCAAAAGTATTATAAGAATTTAGCATTAGAAACCTACTTAAGCTACTACTTAGCGCCAAAGCCATTGGATTGTGTTTGATTGAAGTGGAACAATATTTACGTAAATAATGATTAAACATATTTCATAAACAAATATGAAATTGTTGTTTTGTGTTATTTGCAAAAAAGCGTCTTCATTGTTCAAATTCAAATTTACTACTATTTAACCAATTAAAGTTCATGGTAAATATTTAGGCACATGATTAATGTGGTGAAACAATTAATAATGGCAAACATCTCTTCAAATTACTTATAATACTTTTGTTTCAACTATCATTTGCTGAAAAATGTTGGACTTATATTCAAAGGTACACATTAAATATACTTGATGAAGCATCAAAGAACTCGTGAAATTATAAAATCCTGATAATAATATAGCTACAGTTTTAGAAACTTCAAACAATTCTATTATTTTTTAATAACTTCCCAACTCTTGACACTAAGCTCATAACCCAACCTTGAAAGGCAAAACGATTATTAAGTATGAGTGTTTTTTTCAATGATTAGAATACATTATACGAGCTCTAAGTGTTTTGTAAAACCATATTATACATAATGCTTTGTGCTGTGACAAGACTAGGTTGAGGTGTAGAAGGTGGATAACGTATTTCATAACATGTCAGTATTAGCGATGACCTCTTTACGTAGTTTCAATTCCAAGGTAAGGGAGAGAGTGAGCTGCATCCGCTAATAGACTTAAACTCATGCAATCATAGATTGACAATTTCCTAAAGAGCTTTTGTTAGGTTTCGTACAACCTTTTTGGAAAAAAAAAATTAAAAGACAGAAAAGATACACATTCGTCATGATTTGCATCAAAACACCCACTAGAGCCATGTTACAAGAAAATTAAAATCCAATGAACAATGATGGTTAAAGTTTAAAGTTTTACCTCAAACCACACAATTGAGTGGATCACTATATACAACAGATCAACGATGATCGATACTATTCATTTTATAAATAGGAGGGGCTGCATATGAAAAGAGTATGTCAACAAAAAAAAACGAAAAAAAAAAAGAAAAGAAAAGAAAAGAAAGAAGATAATCGTCGACAGCAGGGTTCGAACCTGCGCGGGCGAAGCCCAACAGATTTCAAGTCTGTCTCCTTAACCACTCGGACATATCGACCTTTTATTATTCAGATGTTATCTTATGGACAAAAATGTACATAAGACTTTATACATAGTAGTCTAAAATGATATACGAACTAATGATTTAAACAGTAACACACAAACTTCTTATTTACATTAAACACATGTACACTGTAATCTAATAGTTCACTTGACATCATAATTCATTACACCATGAAACTTTTTAAATTTTACAGGTTAATCTAACACCGTTAACGAGTACCAGAACCAATTCTAGATGACATGGATAACCTACGTCCACCACCACCGGTGGATGTCGTACTGGATAATGAAAGCCGTCTATTGGCGGACCCCGTCGTTGGTTTCTTTTCCACGGTCCCTTTCTTCCCGGACCCTAACGGGCTTGGACTTGGGCTACGGCTCGGGCTCTTGATCGGGGTTGGGACCATGGACTTGGTCTTAGTCGACCTTGGTGAGTTAACACGTGGTGAAGACACGCGAGGTGAAGAAACACGAGCTGAAGAGTCTTCACGGATTGAAGAATTTGAAATGCTATGCCTCCTGTTTCGTGGGGAGGGTGCAGGGTCCATTAAGGCTTTTGGACTTGATAGTGTGAGCCTTCGGTTTGATACTGCTGGTGACCTTGGTGATGAAATGGAGGGTGACCGGTCCAGTTTTTGGCTCATGTCTCCAACGGATGATGAACGGGTTAGTTTTGCTTGTGGTTGCTCGTTTTCAGTGGGGCCGCTGGTTGGGATTCCATGGCCGGGCCGCCATCCACCTGTCTAACCAACTCCAGCCCCACTGTGGATTGTTTGGATCCATAAATGTTGGATTTGCAGACCTGATGGGTTCCTCAACATTTGCTGTTTTAAACACCGTAAAACATATATTTAATTCATATAAGATGATAACAAATGATCAAGGTGTATAGTGATGCTGCATTAATAACAATTGGCTTTATGAACCAGTTGCATATTAATCTGTTCTTGCTAAAATGCCCAATGTTTGGTTTTTTAATGCCAGATCACCCAATGTGTATATACATGAAAATACAAAAGTAAAATCACAATACTACATGAATTTACCATTTGTTTTTGGTGACCGTGAGAACCTCTTAAGAAAAATCATGGCGCCCACTAATACTCTACTAACTAGTGGGACCTGGTAAAGTGCAGCTTAAGCTTGATAGGGGATAAATGATTTTGGAAATATGTAACAAGTAAAATGAATAAAATTTTAATTTATGCATCGATTTTTATCAAATATACTCGATCTTAGGTAATGCAGTGTTCTTTTATTTACATTTTTATGGTGACCAACTTTACCTGTTGAGTCTGTGCATAAGCCAGTGCGCGTTCCCTTCGTGCAGCAGCCTCTTCTTTGCTTTGCATTCTTGCTTCTATTTGCTCTTTAGATCTCCGAGTATTATCCCATTCGGTGCCCAACTAATTAAGCATTTAAAACCAAAAGTTTCGATCATCAAACATGAAGATGAACAAAATGAAAAAAAGACGCATTTCTTGAATTATATATGACATAAAGACAAATTAAACCACTTATACTCCTATTAATAAAAGAACATAACATGAAAAAACAATTTGAATTCCAAAGTTCCAAGATTTTTGATGTTGGTCTAAAACTTACATAGGATTTCATGTTATCAAGCTCTCTCTCGCGTTTCTGCATAAGCTGTCTTTGAAGGGCCTGATTTTCCTCAGACATTCTGATCCTCCTGGCTCGAACCTGAGCCTGCACACGGGCCAGAATCTGCATACATCTTAGAGTGGTTATCGCTTGTCGTTTCACTGATTGACTTTGAACCAACACTTTTAACCTCACAAGCCCTTTCAAAGCCCGTAACTTTCTCCTTGCCTTCAAACACCCAGAATCTTTGCATTAGCATCCTTACAATGCAATAATATAACAGTTTTGAGTGTTACAAAGAAATCATTACCAAGAAACGCCGAAAAGCTGTCTGAACCTTAATGGCAGCCACTTCTTCCTTGGATTTACCCAAAAACCGTCTAAAAGCTGCTGCTGCTGCCGCTGCCATGGAACCAGGTTTGCTCGGTTCATTCTCTGGTTTTGTGGGTTTCTTCTGCTCAACCTCCGGTTTTGTGGGTCTGCTCGCATATTCAGGCTTTGCAGGCTTGTTAGGCTCATGGTCAGGTATTGTGTCTTTGCCTGGCTTATTTTCTTGTTCTGTTGGTTCACTCGTTTCGGCCTGTTGTTCTGCAAACTTAAGGTCATCCTCCGGATCGGTTGGAGGAGAACGAAGTGCAGGCGTGGCGAATACAGATTCGGGTTGTGAGGAATCTGTTTCAATGTTCTTTTCTTTTCCAAACCATGATTTCTTAGAAGTGGTTTTCTGAGGCTTCGATGACAAATATATGATACATAAACAAGTGTTATAACCACATTGACATTTCATCGAACACATTATATGCATCATTTGATGAAATCTACAAAAAACACACCTTTTCTTTCTTTTCCTTTGAATCATTACTAGAAATGAAAGCCTTCCTCACTGCAGAAAACCAACCCCCTTTCTTCTTCATTAACTCGTTCAATCATCTTTCAAACAATAACAAAAAATGCTCAAATTGCAGATTCTAAAATCCCAATAGAAATCAATATCGAAACAGAAACACCCATAAATTCAAATTCAAATTTAACACGGAGAACATGATATATCAATGAAACAAAAACACAGAGACATTAATTAAAGCCAATTACCTGAAAAAGTGAACAGAAAGTTGCAATCTTTCTATCAATTCTTGTTGAAAAAAATATCAAATTATTAGACGCAAAGAAATGTCCTATAGAAGGGGTTTTCGACTTTTCGCTATTTTGGGTATCGGGCAGTTAAGAATCGATCATACAAAAATCATTCTTATTTTGTTATTAATATACTTTTGGTCCTTTATATATATATATATATATATATATATATATATATATATATATATATATATTTTATACTTGTGTTCCCAAACACAAAATAGTTTTATTGTTACACAATACATCAACTTAAAATCAACCTTGACATATCCCGTTACTGTTATTTGTAAAGTCAACCTCGTCACGTCCCATCAATGTTTTAAGGGTCAGGCCTAGGGCCCATGGGGTTTTCTCAGCAATAAATTTCCTCTCGAGAGGGTTGAGGGTGCGGTCTCGACTGGTGGACCTGATTAAAATAGCACATATCCTCCGAAACATGATAGTCATTTGCTGTTAAAAAAAAGAACTAGACGGTGCTTAAAACTGATCCAAAAAGTGGACTTGTAAGATAATCGGTTTGCTGTCTCATTGTGGTTGTAAAAACATTGCATCCCACCACCTCCCCCATGAGTCCATCTCCTTCCTCTACATCACTTTTAAGTTTTAACATTGAATTATTCTATTACAAATAAACCCATATCAAATAACTTCATGGAGATCACACATATACTTCCAACAAAGTTATCCCAACAAGTACCATATGCAATAGCACCATCATCTTAAGAAAGTGTACTTTGCAACATATAATCATTTTCTTGTTGCTACAAATCCATTTAGACTGCTTATTTATCTTTATTAAATTGAACTTGTATCCGAATATCATACATATATATACTGAAAAAATGAATATGTTTATTTTTTCTAGCGACCATCTAGTGATGTAATAGTGACACAATTAACTGAAGGTGGTGATACAGTTGATGGAATCAAGTTGAGTTCAAAGGCGGTTTTCTCGGTGAAGAAGGCAGGTTGTTTAGGAGGTGGCAACGGCCCATCACCGCTCAACAGTGATACCACTGACGACATAGTTGGTCTATCTTCGGCATGATCTTGCACACATAATAAACCAATATGTATTGATCTAAGTACCTCAAAGTCCACACATGAGTTGCATAAAGTTGTACAAATTAGCTCAAGAGGCTCCCCTGCTTTAAACAGTCTCCATGCCTGAATCATAAGTTCAACAAGGAAAAATAGTATTTGAGTAATCTCATATAATGATTTATGAAGTCTAGTGAAACATACGAGGTTTACGTTTACAGGCCTAATTATTTATGTAGTTGCGCACAATATATATAAACGCACACAAAAACAACACATCTGCATATTAAGGGAACTTGCAATCAGATTTGCCGAACTCACATGTCCAAGAAGATTATCATTATGATCTTGATGAGAGAATCCTCGGTTTTTCTTCCCACTCACTATCTCCAGCAACAAAACTCCGAAGCTGAACACATCTGATTTTACTGAGAAGTGCCCGTTTGCTGCATACTCTGGAGATATGTAGCCCCTGAGTTGATGTTATGGGTCTATAAGCTTATGTAATATTAAGAAATGTGACAGAACTCAAGTGTCTAAATAGTTTATTGATTCTTACAAAGTCCCAACAACTTTGTTAGTGTTTGCTTCACTCTCATGTCCGCGAAATCTTCTAGCTAGACCAAAGTCAGATATCTTGGGATTCATGTCAAGATCGAGCAAAATGTTTCCAGCTTTTAGATCTCTATGAATAATTCGAAGGCGTGAATCTTGATGCAGATAAAGAAGCCCTCGAGCAATACCATGGATAATGTGGAAGCGAGAAGGCCAATCAAGCATCAAACTTTTCACTTCATCTGCACAAATTAAGATCATTTAAAACATGAAACATGCGCGTGCTAGTTACATGTTGAATTAAGAATTTATGATACATATCATATGATAAGAGTCGAACCAAATATAAATGAATCGAGGCTTTTGTTGGGCAAGTACTCATAAATTAACATGAATTCATCTCCTTGTATACAGTATCCCATAAGTTTTACGAGATTTCGATGCTGAAGTTTACCAATACATCTTACTTCATTTTTGAACTCATCAAACCCTTGGCTGGAAGTTTTTGACAGCCGCTTTACAGCAATTTCTCGTCCATCCAACACACCCTAAAGATTATAGTTGATAAAACTAATTATATAATATTTTATAGCACATATATATATATATATAAAGTAACAACCTATGAGGGCATGACCATACATAATCCTGTAAACAAAAATAAATAGTTTCGACAAGGAACTTGTTCCATAAATTTGGACAGACTAAATGAGTACTGTTTGGTTCTCGTTTGCACTTGATTTAACCTTAAACGAAAAGTACACGAGATGGACGTCATGGACATAAGTTGAATACCTTGTAAACTGGACCAAAACCACCTTGTCCGAGCTTATTGTTGATCGAGAAGTTATTTGTAGAAGTGACGATTTTAGACAGGCTGAAAGATGGTAACTCTGCAGGTTCTTTCTGGCTTTCATTGGTATAATCTTCCTCAAGGCTTTGTGCCGCTTTTCCTACAAAGTCATATATCAATGTGCTTCAAATTTGATTATAGATTAGTATATAGTTAATTAACCATCCTTCCAGTAAGCCTTTGACTGTTTACTGGACTCATATTCCTAACCTTTTCTCGGTATGCAGGATCGTTTCTTTTTTCTCCAAGTATATAAAGCTAGAAACAAGCATACCACAAGCAAACTAACAGAAGTTGACAAGACCACTTTGATTACTTTCTTGTTCTTGGACCCATAGCTCGGGGAACCTCGCAATTGCTGACCTGTTAAAGACACGATTAAACCCGTTTAATGAAACAAAAATTTACAGGCTCAGCTTTTAACATTTAAATGTTATTCAAGGTTGATTCTTACCTGTCATTCTTACATATAGATCTCTTCCTCCACTGTTCTCTCTCATGTCTTCAAGAGAATCAAACCATAGCAAGCATCCGCTCTGGATATCTAGAGTTGCATAAGCTGTACACGAGCAATTCCTATCACAGGTCATGTGACATTCTTCAAGTGTCATGCTCACATTGTACCATGTACTCCGCATATCTGGCAATTTCATATCTGAAATTCTCTTAAAGCCATCCTCAATGCAACCTAATGGCACTATCCGTCGACACCCACTCGACCAATCTGCTATTTCCCATTCTTCTGGTTGTGTTGGTTCAAAACCTGCTAAACAACTACACATAGGAAAGTTGTTGCTGCTACAGGTTCCAAATGGGCCACAAAGGCCATAACGGACACACGCATCATAAGATGGTTTACTTTGCCAAATGATGTTTTCCTGATCTGTAATCCTTGCATCCCTCACAACAAGATTCCCAGTATCCAAAAGCTGTGCCATCGGATAAACACTACTGGAATTCGCCGACCCAGACGCCCAGATCACAGTATCACCGCCACTGAAAAGCAGTAACCTTCCATCACTACCGAGTTTGAACACACCAGAAGTATCATTGATTGGATTTCCACCGTTGGAAACCCAAATAACTGTGCCGAATGATATCCTCTTGTACCATATCCCCAAGTAGCGATCACGTGAATCATCTCGGCTGAAGAACCCCAATTCAAAATTTTCACCAGCTGATACTATGGTCTCCCCATCTTTGATGGTCTGGTTTGCAGCTATGGTGTCTACTGCAGCACAAACTGTCAGGATGGAGACCAGAACACCTGCACATAATGAAAGTCTGTTAGGCTTCTCCATCATTGTTGATTTGTTTCATTGCCACTCTGATGATGAGCTTGTTAATAATTCAATACTCGGTAGACTTTATGATAAACTTGACTCGGTCAGCCAATCTATCATTATCGGTCCAAGAAAAGTCATGCCGATTCTCCAGCTATGGTTGCTTCTAAGATAAAAAAAATGGCTCACTTTCTTTGACTGCTTTTTTGTATGCAGCAACTTCCTTATGGTGTTGCCATGTATAAATCTAGTAAATTGGTTAATGGGTCAACTGATAATTTAACGGGTCATGCTCAGGTTAACCAATGATTTAAACATGTAATGCCTCGTTTAACCAGTTTTATTAAACACGTCTTATTTGGTTAACCTTTTTCAGTTAACATGTTATAGCAGCTAACCCAGGATGTTTATTACCCAACAAGGAAGAAAAATAGTGAACCCGCATAGGAAGTTTACTAAAGGTCACCGGTTGATAGACTTTAAGACATTGTATCAACCAAATATAATAGAAGAGAAACCTACGGGTGATCATGGTTCAAGGACTGAACCCATTAGGACCGAATAATCCCAAGACTGAAACCTAATAAGATGAAAAACAAGGACCAAGGCCTGGACTGATTTTGTGTGTTTCGGGTCGGTCTCTGTCCAGTCCGGGTCGCTTCATCGGTTTTATCGAGTCCACCCAAGAGAATTGTATATTTGAGTAATGCATAAATCTAGTAATGATTTATGGAAATGCATACTTGACTTGTTGGAAAATAATTGTGGGATGGGTTGAGATCCAAGAGATTAATATGTATTAAGGAGAAACAATTGGATGAAGACAACCTGTATGAGATGTGCAGATGTGTGTGTGCATCAAAGAACCAAAAGGGAGAGAAAATTTTATTTTATATATTAATAGTTTAATCCATTTGTTACAAATAAAGATTACATGTGGTAATTATAGGTAAACAATAATAACTATAACTGACTAATTGTGTTAACCATAACTAACATAACTATCAATAAATATCTAACACGTTGTAAGGGAACTACGTACTATTAATAGCTATTAGACATCACATGTGCTTACTATTGATTTAAGGATTTGATTTTTATTTCAATATAAACTTTAGGGTATTTTGGTTTTTTTAATATCAATTTGACTATTTTATGTTTTTGTTTATCAAAGCATGAAACTTTTATTTAGTTTTAATTGATATAAGCATGAAATTGATTTATGTTTTTGTTCAACAAAAAGAGAAATTATATAAATGGTTCCTGTGGTTTAATCAAATTGCATTTCATTCTTCAAACTTTAAAAATCATAAAAAAGTCCAATTTTTTTTGTAATCATTGCATGCCTGGTCCCTGACATCGATTCAAGCTTTATGTTACATTATTTAGAGTTACAAGTAGACATGAATTAAAATTTTATTTTAGTCAATGATGATGAAATTACAAATAAAACATTAAATTTTATATATAAAGAAGTTTACGGATATTTATAGATGTTCTCATGTTCAATACAATTCGATTATTACCCAAAGTTCTTATTTATAAGTTAATTTCATTTCATATTATATTATTTAGACTTATAAACATTGATAAAAAAAACTACTAATATTAGATATAAATGATTTTAAAGAATTAAACATAAAAACGATAGACAAAGTATTAACAATAATATTATGACTTACGAACCTTTTTAATTAAAAACAATTTTTAATAGTTGAACCCGTGGATTACACGGGTGTTTAGTCTAGTTTTAATATAAAACAACTTATAATTCATAAACCCTTAGGATTACGGTAAAACAAAAGGTTAGAATTACGATAACACAACATAATAAGTTTTGCTAGCTCCTATATAATATTTCCCTTGTTACCGTTTTTACATTCATGACATGTATATTAATTATTTATAAAACACCTCAAGATTCAATTATACAGATTTAAGGTTAAATGTTCAGGGTTTAGCGTACGGAAACACACCCGAATAACAAAACATTTCCTAAAATCAATTTGAACATAAACATGGTGAGGAAACATTTTTCCCAATCTACTTTTCAAGAAAGCTGACGTCTTCTCTCATGCCACCATCTCCACCTGCCAAGAGTTAAAAAGATTTGCAATAATAAAGTTACTTCTTTATGGTAAAATAATTTTACTTTTTGTTTAAGAAGACATATATGCACTTTTTGTAGAATCAATTGTTTTTTTTAAATGTAAATATTGATCATTTTTGTGATGGTTGGATGCGTACCAAAAGAAGTCCCATCTGGGTCGGACTTTGGACATTCGGTTTTCGCCATACGGGTAATCGGTCTCGGCCCTTCTTGTGTTCCTAAAGGCGCAACATCCGATGCAGTATATGCCGATTAGTAGAAGAATCATCATAACATTGAGAACCGAGAGCTTTCGCCAGTCCCTCCTAACATCCTCCAACACCCCGGCTTTGCACGAGTCACACTCGTAGCATAATACGTTCGGATCACTGTTCCATTTGTAGCAATCTATGTCTTGAGCCATCACTGACATCTCATAGTTGCATTCACTCGGTGGTTTGCAACATCCTGACTGTAAAAGAATATATTAAACACATAACACTAATTTATAAACAGGGGTACACCTACGTAATTAAGTTACTACTTAGTACTACAAAACCAACGCTTAGTGAAAAACAAAAGGTTGATAATATACATCATTAAAGCCTTTTAGGACGGATTAATATGAACGGTTACGACCTCAATTTGAGAAAGAAACCCGACGTCGATCACGATACAACAGTGTCGTGACGAATTTTTTCTTCGCCAATCAACGAGTGAGTTTCCACATATATCGAGTGACCGTCATACTATAAAATTATGTAGTGACGGAATTTGAAACATAGTTTTTGGTTTTTGTTAAAAGGTTATCTGTCGTTGCTAATACTCGTGCAAATAAATACGTTTTTCTTCTTATGGTTTGTATAAATTGCATACTTAGTTTTGTTTCTTTTAATCTATAAGTATATTCAAATCAATACACATAACAATAAAAATTTACCTCCGTCCCTAGTACTTATTACATTACATGTTCCCATAAAAGAATAATGTTGCAATTATACGTGTCCAACTATGATATATATACTTATTTAAGGAGTAACATCAATTAAACATACTTTAAAAACCATTTTATAATAAACAAGATTTCATACATACACACACATATTAATATTAATAAGCTTATAAACACATACATATCTCCGTAAAACCAAGGTTTGCTCAAATCACATCTCTGTAATTAAACTGCAGTAAACGTTTATAACGTAATAACGGTACGAATCGAGAACCCAAATTTATAAGTATAGAAATTTCTTAATAATTACCTGAATAGGAGACATATCTCTAGTCAAATAGTCAACAGGAGACCACATAACAATATCCCTACAAGTCTTTGACCCCAAAATACAACTCCTTATAGTCATCCAATACTTGTCATCTTCAACTCTTTCCCTCATCCATGGCGAATAATCCCCCAACCGATACTCGTTATACAACCGGCCCGAAACCGAGGTCCCCCCGCCCGCTCCTGTCACGATGAACCCGAAGATCGTGAGCGCGATCAGGGCCGCGATCAGGAGCAGCATGACCACAAGGTACACCCATAGAGCCCATGCTAGGTGAAAACATGCACCAATGAAGCCGATCAATGATACGATCAAGATTATGAAGCCGATGACGAGAAGCGGCGTTTGGAGGAAGCTTTCGCAGGTGGCGCTGCTTCGGGTTAGCCATAAGGCGCCACCGATGATGGGTATGGATGCTATGAGTGTGAAGAGGTTTAGTAAACCTATTACAGTGTTGCTGAACCTTGACATGTTTGGTTTAATTTCTTAGTGGTTTTCTCTCTCTCTCTCTCTCTCTCTCTCTCTCTCTCTACATATATATGTGTCATGTATAGATATTTGGGGATAATATGGTTTTAAAAAGATGCATGAAGTCGTAAACTTTGGTTCAATATTACTATTTCATGCAATTGGGTAGAAGGAATATCATGAAATTATAGGTTGAAGTGACGTGGCAGATTTATATGTATACTTTTTTAATGTAACCTTATTGATATGTTTTTGGTTACAGCTTCTAGACCTACTTCTATAGAGTTTATGTATTATGTATGGATATAAGATTTTAACCTTCGATGATGATTTGAGTAAGGTTGTTTTTCTTAATTTAAACCTATTAAACAACAACCTTATTATTTGATGCTCGAAGACCCACCCTTAAATGCATCCTCCTCAAAATACATCTTAATTTCTCATTATAATCCTCCCTGGCCTCTCTTAATTTTCATTTTAAAATAGTTACTAGGTTTATCGATCTATATTCATATACTTAATTACAAAACAACAATTTTTAAATAATCATGTATTTTTCACTTTTATTTTCTTTCAAATCTATATATTTTTAATCTTATATACAAATCTAAGCACTTCTAAGTTTAGTGATTTAGCATAACATTTGTAACTTAAAATATTGTTATACAAAACAGCAATTAGTTCGTATACAACTCTTAATTTGAAGAATGCATTTGTTACTAGTTTATTAACAAACTTGTCACACGATCGGGTTATTTATTATCACTATATCGGGGTAAATAAACTTGATGCAACTATTAGCCTCGTTATGAAGATTTATAATTTGAAGTACACAATTATATTTTTTTTAAATAATAATACAAATACTACTTGTTAAGATAGTAATTATATATTAAAAGGTGAGATATATATATATTTAATCAAACGTGAGGGGATGAAAATAGTATGAATATGTACTCTAAATTAGTGGTTTTAAAGATAGACGCAAAATGGTAACAAGAACACTACATAACCTAGTGTGGCCAGAAATTTGAGATTCCATTTTATCTTCTAGACATATTTAGGGTAATATTTTTATTCCTCATGTCAATTCTTCATCATGTTTCGCATCATGATAAAACTAGAATAAAACAGAAGAATAAAAAGTATGTTTTTTCACACTAGAACGCATTCCCGGAATATATTAATATTACGCTAACAATGAGATCAAATAAATCATAGCTTATGTTAAATAGGTGATCTTTAAAGAATAACAATTATGTTAAACGTGTTAGAAATGTTTTATTATAGAGTATTTTAGTTTACAGTTAAGTAGTTTGGTTTTGATTTAAATCTGAATCAGAGTATATTTTAACTTGTACATACAAATCTAAAGTAATAATAATAATTTCTTTAATCAGAAAACTATCTTAGTTTGGGTTTTGAGTCGAAATGATTGAACAACGGGTTCTTAAAATATTTATGGATTAAAAAATCAATCAAAATAAAGTTAAAAGTTATTGTTTTTAGAACTTAGTATAGTATTAGTAGAGTTTTGCCTAAAAATAAAAGAAACAAAACAATAAAACAGAAGAGTATAAGTTCAAAGTTTAATACCCCGAGGAAGGAATATATTGAGTGGCAACTTGGTGAAGTTATATAATATTAAATAATCAGTCTTATATATCCCTAGGACATATTTTACTTCATTACTAAGGAATTGATATATGTATATAGAAATAAAATGAGAATTTTATTCATTTCAAACACATTGTGTCTAATGATAATTCTTATGAGAAAACTACAAACAAAGTAAAACAAGGTAAATATCAAACACACTTCTTCCATGCAATGTGGAGGACAAACATAGTAATAATATCTTATATTCGTTTCTTATTTCACACACACATGTGTGTATGTTAAATCAATTTGTTTGAACTAAAATGTGTCTCCAGTGTGTTATATGGATAAAACAAAGAAAGTTAGCTAAAAATATTAACTATTTTAAACAAAAAAATTAATGTTTTCAAATAGGAAAAGTGAATTATAATAATCCCAATTATAACACATCCATATTAACAACTCAATCAATAATACTTTTAACTTTCACTTTTAATATTATAAACTAGATTAGTAACCCGTGTATTACACGGGTTAAATAAATAAAATATTAAATATTTATTAACAAAAACTATTGAATTATAAAACGGTATTTTAATATAAGATATAATTAACATTACGTACGAGTGATAAAAGAACGATATCGTATATTAAACTTTTTTTGTTTTTTTAAAAGAATTATTTTTTAAACAAATTGTTTCAAAACAAACCGTTTTTAAAAGAGTGTCATTTTTAGTAATTTATTTATTATAACTTTAAAATTTAATTACTTTTGTTCATACGATTTTTATTTTTAAAGCCACAAGTTTTAAATATATTGTGCTTTATAAAAGTTGGAATTTTTTTTAAATTTTTTTTCTTATTTTATAAAAAATTATTTCTTTACGAATTACATTTGTAAAAATATCTCTTTTTGTAAGATTTTATATATGTAAATGAAAATAATTAAATAAAGTTAATGTAATATTTATAAGAGAGAAAAACGAGAAAAATAGTTATTAGTAGCTCTAGAAATATAACAAATGACATACAAAATCTTTTTTTATTAGTATTGATTGATAATATCATACATTTACACTTGGTTACAACTCGATATTACTCACAATGATTATTATAAGTGAAATGGAGAAACACACATTTGTAAGCAAAATCAAGTGAAGATCGATTATATATCTATGATTATTATTTTAGTAGTGTTGTCTTTAATGCCAGAAGTAGAAGTTTGGAGTTTCATTGTTCAAATTATCAGTGCAAATAATTTTCGGTCAATGTGTCAAGTATAGAATTGACGTCTTGAACTTGTTTATTCGATATACATATATGTGTATATAAATTTACCAATTTATAAGATTTAGTTATCATATATAGGACTCGAAGTTGGTAGATTATGGGCGTACATGCATGCATACATCAAAGAATATTTAAATGTGTGTGCGTGTCCTCCCCTTATCTTGTTCAATATGCTTCCCTTTCTTGATGCTCTTTGGCTCCACTAATTTTGCTTTTAGTGGGAATCTAAATATTCATTTTCCTTAATTATTCTATTAACTTTATTTATGTGATTTTCAGAAAAAGGAACATTTAATCCGTTCAGAACTAAAATGATTCTCAATTAAAAAAAACACTAACTTTGCCTAACCACTTGTTTAATTAATTAATATATTATATATTACACAAATTACACAATGTGTAACAAATGATTAAACTAATCTTCTTTAACATTGAGGTGTATCTTCTTCATATGCTTCCCTTTCATATAAACTACAAATTTGTTATTACAAGGATTATTCATTAATGGGTAGTTTCAAATTTAGCTATATTTAGTTTTATGTTCTCTTCCTCAGTCGAAAGAGAGACTAATGTCACAACACGCTTATAAGCTCTCTAGTCTTGTTATTTGTTAATTCACAGACAAAAAGCATATAGAAAACACCTACTGACCCTACTCATACCCGCTTTTAGTGGGTAAGGTTCAGCTCCCTCGGACCCGAACCGGTTATTGGAAAAACCCGGTTCACTTGTACCCGATGGGCCATGCGCGGTTCCAAGTCCGGCCCAATACCTGGAATGTGCAGTTGTTCAACTCAACTGATGTTGCTCCTAACTTGATTCACGTTTCCTTGTGTTGTATTACATAGTTGTAGCTTATAAATATAAACAGTATCATCCAACGGTTAAAATTTACAGACAAGATAACAAGTTTTTTAATTAATGATGTGATGTTTAGATAATAATAATAATGAGATATGAACTCAAGTATGGTATGATCTCGTGTCATCCACTAATAGATTCAATGGTGGTTTAACACAACACATAGACAAGATAATACCACTTGAAATTAGTAATGTAATCATAATATTCTTGTACTTAAGGATCATCGAATATGTCTTTAAACCTCGTCCATGCACTTCTTCCAAATAGAAAACAATAAATTAACGCCTTAACTTTTAAAAAAGTGTTACTTCATTGGCCCAGAAGCTACAGAACCACTTATCTGGCCCAACTAAGATGCCCAAGCTTCTTGCTGGACATGAAAGCCCATCATCTGCCTGCACTAGGCCCATTTATGAAGGGTCAGCCCACCAGCAGGTTGATCAAGTTAAGCAGTTTTTGGAACATTATAAAGCTTATAACCATTCTTATTCCTCCTTAAACGTAACATGCATCAAGCTAAAAACTAGTGCTTTGACCAATTGAAATATAGGATAATAACATGGTCTCAAGTAAGTCAACGATTTGGTCAAAAGATGTATTAGTATACGAACGAATAAACTCCAGCCAGTAGAATGTAACATGAGACGGGGCCACTCATAAGTCAAACTTTGACCAAAAAACAGTATGTTATTAGATTTGAAACATAACTATTTTGCTAAATGTCAAAAAATGTGTGTATATAAGTTTTTTGCAACATGTATTGACCTGATAATTGATGGGATCAGAGCAGTGTGTTTGTTTATTCTCCTGACTTGTGACGTAAGAAGACAGGGGGCAGTGGTGCTGTTATTTTAACCACCTGCAAACAAATAAACCAGTAAATCTTTACATTCAAACATGATAAACATTTAGAAAAGCTAGTTCGGGTTATATTTTTCTTTTAATATTTCAAATGTGTACATTTAAAAGACTTGGTTAAGAAGGGAATAGGACAATTGGTTAAACGGAACGTAAGTGTGTATCTTTACAACTACTCAAATCACTTAATTCAAAATATATTGATTACTGTGTACATATTTAATACATAAAGTGTTTACAACATTCAAAGTGGCCTGACACCTCCTGGACTCTGTGCATGGAGGACCTTAGAGCAACAACGGGTTAGAGTCGTGGAAAAAGCTTCTTGCAGAAATGCAGGGCAAAGGATGAGCACATCAAGCGCAAAGTGGCATGACACCCCCGGACCTCACACATTCGGGAATCTCATTCACCAGATTGGCCCTTAAGTTTTTGTAACTTTATTAACTTAAGAGAAGCCAAAAAATGTATGTGGTCCACCAACCCAGTCTAACCAAATTTGACATAAATTACTATTTCTAATCAGTTACCCTCCCCACCTAAACAGCCCCATTTTGCCACCTCTAGAGCTTGTGTTCACTTTTTTCCTGCCTATGTGTTCTTTCTTTTGCATTTGATATGTAATGAAATGCCAAAACAACGGTTTAATATCATGATGGCGGACCAAATAACTCAAGATTTTGAAATTTAAAAAAAAAATGCAGAAACTTGATCTCAGAAAACATGACATACGAGTACAATAACAATTTGAGCATACAATTCCAGAAATACCTCATTTGTCATTGGATGATACAGAACTAACTGATGCGCGTGCAAGTAGTACCCACAGTCTCCAGGAACAGGATTTGTAGGCCTGTGATACCCTCTAAACAAATAAAAGAATAAAAAGCAATAACTACATGCAATCAGCTTCTACACATACAGAACTTAATTAATTGTAAAAGTATATAAAACTAAAACTTAAATAATTATGCTCAATAAACCAACAAGGCAACAATATTAATGTACCCAGAAGGACAAAATAAGAGTTTATATAACTTGGGATAAAAACATTACCGTCTTCAGCAAATGTTTCATCTACGCTCTCAGGAAGTGAGAACTGTGGTTTTCCACCAGTAACATATAGTGGATCACCTGCCAAGAAAAAAGGTAAACCATTACTTCCTGAAATTCCATAAGGGGTTATAAGATACAGCATTTCTATCTAATTATTTGTTCTCTTGATGATTTGATAAGAGTTCTCAACCTTTTTCATGACAAAAGACAGATCTTCAATTTAGAGTTCTACAAATTATTCTTCTGGTTTAGCCGAAATTTGGGATTTAAATATGACATCTACCATCCCAAACTAGCTTGGGGCATTATTAAGCACCTTGATTCTTTGTTTCTTTGATTCGACAATTATTTTCCATGTTCATTTAATTTATGGAGGAAAAAATAAAGATTTCTCACAGAAAAGGGCGCATAAAATCAAAATAAAACATAATAACTAGTAAGGGTTCCAGAAGTAAACCTATTAAAGGGTGTCCAATGAACGCAAGATGAATTCGGATTTGGTGGGGCCTACCAGATTGAATTTCCACCTACTCACATTGCCAAAAGAACACAAAAGCATAAAATATTAGCACTGGATCACTGATTAAAGAAATAAAGATTATGATCTTTTTAAGTTTTATGTATATAAATCTTTTAGCGTCCGGGTATACGGAATTTTCTTACACTTCACGAGATACGAACAGTATTAGCAGTTACTCTTCAACAAAAAGTACAAAATTTATGAATGTTGACTGTTGTCTTGAGTACGCATACGCCATTCAAGTACGCGTGCATATGATTAATGTAAACAACAGATACATTATTCTTGATTTGGTGATATAATATCCTTCCATTTAAACATTTACGTAAACAAAAGTTATTTGTTTCAATCACATTATTGATGGCTGACAATTTTCTTTCAGTATACTTCTTCAAATGATTAGTTTAGTTTGGTAAAATACATATTTGTGGAGACTTGATAAATCATAACACCTGATAATACACTCACACAAATATATACACACATAAAACTCTACATTTCTTAATCCCAGCACCTGAACAACTGTGAGGTTATTCTGTACATCTCTCTTCAAGACATGAACTTTGCTCAATGCTGGTTTCCCTATACAGAAAGACATAACAATGAATAATGATTAGCTCATTAGCCAAAAGGTCATCAGCAACCTGTTTTAATTCTTAACTTTTTTATAGTAGGCAATTTCCCTAAATAAACATATTGACCAACAAGTATCTGCTTATAAAGTGAGAAACCTGAAGGAGAAGCAACATATAATCCTTTAGCAACGCCAGGATACTTCACTGTTCCAATTGGCTGATCAATGACAACCTGTAACATGATGTGTTAATTTGTGATACTACATCACATTATGATAATATTTAAGATAAAAACAATGTAAGTTGCCTGTATAAAATGGTAATTTCTTTTTAAACAGAAAAATAATTAAAAGAACCAGATCTGTTCAAAGCTGTCACCTCGTCCTCATTTATGATACCACATGCCAGTGCCCTGTATATCTTTGACATTTTTCCAACCTTATTGACTTCATTGTCAACTTTTGTGCTCATAAAGATTCTGTTATCAAAGACCAGAATTCACCAAATACACAAGATTACAAATGCATCAAAATCAAAAGGAATGATATTCTTCCTAACCTGTTACTCACAACTGCTGATGTTTTGTCAGCAAAAAGAGCTGCAAGCCGAGTTTTTGCGAGCTTTGTTTTAGCACAAAGTAGTATTCCTGTCAGGAGAGGAAGCAAAGAATGATCAAACCTTATCAAGATCATGAAGTTTAATTTTAAATAATGTCATAACACATGAATGCCTTGGCCAACATAAGGGTCAATTTGGAAATCACCTAACTTCAACGAACTTTTGTTTACTCTTATCAATTCCCAAAATCATACATTATCTAGATTATAAACAACTGCTACAGTGCAGTTAATACTTAAAAAAAAGTTACCTGATGTGCCTCTTCCAAGCCTATGAACTGGAGCAGGACATAATTCTTGATCTGCTAATAAGGATTGTTGATTCTTGAAATGCCATTGTAGCTGTGTAAGGACAGTTCGCTGCTGAAATAGTCCCCCAGGTAAAACTTGTAGACCAGATGGTTTATTTAGAGCAATCTGCGCACAATAAAGAACAGATAAGCTGATAGAGAAATTTATTCAAATAACAATAACAACAAATAAGCAAACGAGAAAGCAGCACTTTAAGATCAAGTACCATATGATCATCTTCAAACAAAACCTCGAGCAAGTATGGTGCATATGGTTCTTTCCACGGACGTCTGTGATATACTAGTTCTGTACCGGTTCTAGCAAATAAAAACAGTGTCAAAACCTGCGTAGTTTCTAATGCATGTATGAACTAATATATAAATCACAGGTAGGATAACCTGAGAACAGTGTGAGGATCAAAAACAACTGTTCCATCAACTGTTATCTGCAAGCCACAAAATCTGTCACTTGAAGAATCACTATTTTCTTTGACCTCAATCAAAGGTAAAACTGAACAGCAATTTGCAGATACCAACCTGACCATTTTCGATCCTCTGCAACCAACTGCTTCATATTTAGTACTATGAAGATGCAGTATATACCACACATGCATGTATTGCCTTATATACGATCTATCCTCCGGTTACATTTACAATAATGCAAGAACTAATGATAAAACAATGGTGTTTGCTTATTGGCTACCTTGTGAATAAAGTTCAGTGTTTTCTTTTATGCTTATAGGTATGCAAAACAATGAGTTGATAATACTCTGTTTCATTGTTAAAGATGCAAAGATTGCAATGATAATTGTATGTTTGCAATTTGAGTTAAATCTTACTGATTGAAACTGTTAAACTTATCATACTAATGCAAATGGATTTCCTATATATACGAAACATAGATGGTGAAAATACTAAACCTAAACCCTAATTTGAAACCCTAAGAAGGTTTGAAGGATTTACATAAACTGAAGCTTACCCTAGTGATGGAGCTGAGCTTTGATGTTTGCGAGTGTAAAACTCAATCAACGTCAAACCTGCACAATCAAAGGCTGAGTTTTGAGCGAACTTCATTGTTTTGTGTACATAAAGTTAACAGAGGGTAGAGACATGGTTAGAAAGAGAGAATAACCGGAATCAGGTGATCGGACAACATCACGGTACGTAAGGCCGTCGTTGAACTCCGGCCAAGGGTCGCCGAACGTCGCCGGAGATGGAGTATTGGTTACATCTGCATTGTTCGTTGACATCATGTCAAAACAGTCGATAGGGGAACACCACACTAGACTGTTATAGTTTTAGACATATTTCTCATCAACGTTTTAAGAACCAGACGAGACTCGTTAGATTGAAACTAATCCAGTTATTTGTATTTAGTTCGTTTCAAGTCGAACCAACCAGTGTAGATTTTACGCATTAGACATGTGAGTGTGGACATTGGTCATCTAAGATGATTGGCTAAGCACCTGGTGCCGCCAAAAAGGTTGTCAAGAATTCAAGATCATGCGTTTGGGATAGTTTCATATGAATGATTTCGGCAACTGGTCTTCTGACAAACTATGACACGTAGCATGATGATATTGAATTCGGACATTCTTTGACATGCTATGCCTGTAAATAGCTAACTATATAACATAAGTTACATTATACATTTTTTCTTTGAGATTCCTTAGGTTATCTCTCGGCTTCACTCTCGGTCAGGTCATCTTGCGAAGAGATGATGAGGATGTCACGAGGATTAATTGATAGGGAGAAGGGGACGAGTGTGGGACTTCCACGTTGTGGTAAAGGCGTTGGTGGAGCTTACTGCACGCTGATGTGGAGGTTGTGGTTATAGTGGCTTCCACGTCAATGCTATGAAGGAGTAGCAGTGAGTCGTGTATACCGTATTGTCTTAGAACAATGCATGTGTATAATATTGTTTGTTATGCTACATTGTCTTGTTTAAAGGTCTCCTCTAGTATAAAAGTTGAAAATATTTTTATCTCCTTAGTCGTTGTGATTAAACTTTAATGTGAACAAATGTCGACCATTGCATTAATATTATAGCTATTTTAATATGGATACTATATTGACTAGCGACTGGTGGTTTGGTGTATAATTTGCTAAATAATGTGAGGGAGCGGTACTTCTATACAAACTCACTATCATTATTTTGTTGGCATCGTACATTTAGTGTTTGGTCCTTTTGACAAGAGTTGGTGTAAATTTTGTCTACCGAAACCGATTATGTAGTAAAGACTAACGACTATTAAGCTCAAGTGGCCTAATGAGAGGGTAACTCAAATAATCAATTGTGACACAATTACGCAACTTATGTACACATAGGTGTCTTTATAGTTTACACTAACAAACATAACTTTTGCTTATAATAAGACCAGAGTTGGTATAATTATTACCTTTCAAAACTGAATAACACTAATTCCATAAGACACAAGTGAAGATTTTTAAGTTCTTGTTGTTAGGTTCAAGTGATTTGGATTAGAGAGTTACCCTAATAATTGATATTAATCTTGAAGTAGTTGTTATCCTGTTTGAGATTGTTTATCAAAATATGTACTCAAATAAACAATTTTGAACAAAAATTAAGTTGCATTTTCAAGGAAGCAGAACAATGTGTTGATAATCTTTTAACTTACATAATACAACATACAAAAAAACCGTTACTTTATAACTCCTGCAATTGTATACATGTTCATAAGCTCTTTCGCCTATACAAGCGAAAGCTCAAGAAACCGGCCTAATGGCCTGCAGAGATGCCGAGTCCCACTCAACAGACTCGCCACAATGTGCATCTATAACCTCTACTTGATGACTCGCACTAGCCTTCGCTTTAAGCCTGTACCTTTCAGCTCTAGACCCAATCACCTGACCCAAAACAGAAGCAGCTATTGTAAAAGCCATGGCGGATTTGGGCATCAAAACCGACTTTCTAAGCATGGCTATAAATGGAACTGCAGCATGAACCGCCACGAACCATGATGGTGAGAATTTTTCAGTGTGTTCTCTCCATATCCCTAGTGGGACATTAGCAGCCATGCCCATGACTCCAATCACTAGTACTTTTGCAGGCAGGGGTTGGGGTCGAAGGTTCTTTGCAAAGGCGGTTTTGGCTAGAGCCGCTCTAGCTGCCACGATGATTGGCGGACACCTGTAGGTTATGCCTGATGGTGGTTTGAGTGCTTTCACCATAATTGGTAGCACATTAGTAACTGATCTATAGGATTTAGCCATTGGGCACTTGCCATTTTGCAGCCACTCTTCACCTAATGCTTCATGGTTAGACTCTTTTTTTTGTGAAAAGTCTTTCTTGGATGGTTTGTGTTTATGTTGATGATTCTTGAACATCTCATTAAATGCATCAAAACCGAAGGCCCCACCAAAGCCTGAGAGACTGATTGTAGCCGCCCTGGCGGCTAAAGGGTGGAATTGTTGTGGAGCTGGCTCGGACCTCACCTTCTGAGGAGCATGCGATGATGGCTCAGAAAGTGGAACCACGCCATTTTGACCATGGAAAAGCCTATATGCCGAATCAAAACTAGGACCATCCTCAAATATAGGACCTTTGGTTCCCCGTACCTGAACCACGAGAACATAAACCATGAGAATAGTTTCAAAAAGAGTACTTTAGACATTTAACTGATTGAGTAGTGACATTTTCAATACATAACCAATTAAGGAGAAAATCATGAAAAGTGCATAAACATTTGTATGTAATGCTGATCAAATCAGTGGGAGAGAAAAATAGAGGCGGTATATAACACAATAAGTACACGTCTGCACACAGTTCTCATAATTCTTCACTTAAAATTGGTTTTACATTAACCACCCTGTGAATGAGTATAGACAAGAAAAGATAGCATACACAACTTTCAATTGCAATTTAACTATATTGAAGAAACAAATGGAAGGTATAACCTACCGGCAATGGGATAGGCACCGATGAAGAAAAGGAGAAATTAGTTGGCTCGTTAATGTTACGCAAAAATGGGCAACTGACAATGTTATGTCGGGAAGTTGATGATTCCTCAGCCATGTTTCTATATAAGAAGTTGATTTTTTACCGGAAGTTAATCTGCACACAATAAAAGGTTTATGAGTCTCAATGTTGTAGCACATAGTACAAAAATATGCAACTTTTCACATAACAAAATCACAAAATGTTAAGAGGATGCACAATTACACTTCAATTAACCAGTTTAATCCAACAGACTTGTAAAGAACAAATATGTCTATAATAATAATAATCCCACTGTTGTGTATAGAAGCTGCTTCTGATTGACCTTGAAAGTCAAAGATGAACTGTTTTTGATGATATGATCATATGAATACACTTACTTTCTACATAATACTCGGTAATCACATTACAAGACAACAATATTTGCTATAAATAGAGAGAAAAAGGTCTTAAATTTGTGAAAGTAACATGTTATAAACTTATAATTACAACTTTGGCAAAGAGAAGCTCGACCTTTAAAAGTCAAGAGCATATCATCACAAATTTTAGCTTCAACAAACCATCAAACGGATCTAAATTCCCTAATTCATCAAAGACCTATTATACCTAAATCCAAAACTCAAAAATTGAGCATCATCAATTTATCAATTCACATGAACAAATGTAAAAAAAATGATAATATTTAAGGTCAATTCCTCTAAAGAGCTTCAAACTTCAATGCATCAGGGTTCAATACCAAAAATCTAGTATACACAACCCATCTGATTGATCAACCTAATCCTCAATTTCAATAAAACCCAACAATAATTCATCTAAAACTTCAATTCAAGCAAACCCCAAGATCAAAATTCAGTAATCGACTAGAGAAAAAGGTACAATTCGATCATACCCTTGAAGACGACGACGATGAAGACAGATGAATTGACGGAGAAATCAACGAGAACAAGTCTAGTTTTTTATCAATAACAGATGAAAGAATGAAACAAATGATGAATGAGAGCAGTAAAGGGTAGATGAAGCGTTTAATACATATGGCATCCACACGCAATTGTTTGACTTTGACAATCAACAACTTTTTCGACCGATTTTGGTCAGATCTTGGGGGCTAATAATATGTCATTTTGATAAATAATAATAAAAGGCATGACCCATTCTTATTGATCATCTTGCTGCCTTCCTTTGACAATTGATAGTTGGCATTGGAAATAATAAAAATGAGTATTCAAAGTCTTATTGTTTACATATTCTAGAAGCAATACGTCATGAAAAATATGTCTTTTTTATTTGAGTATTATATTCTCATTAACGTTAATACAACACCCTTTTTTTTAACTTAAAAGTTCAAACACCTGGATCAGCCTGACAAACGGATCTTTATTCCGACTTAGCCCGAAAAATAAAAGTGTGATGACTTGGCCCATTTCATCCAATAGAAAACTTACAACTAAAATAACCATTCAATTTACCTGAAGCAAATTATTCCGAAACTTGATCTCAATACTTTCCATTTGGGATGTAATGAGGCTAACCCTAAATTATTAATATTGTTAAAGGTTTACTCACTGGCGAAATTCAAGAATCATCCGGTTCAACATTGGTCAGTATGTTTGGCATTCTGGGTTTCATACATATTAAATTATTAACAATTATTAATAAATATTTCATTAATTTTTTGGAAGGCAATTTTTATATATTTAGCAAAAATAATAGTTTGTCTGCAACAAAACAAAAGGCAACTCTCATGAACATATAAAGATCAACAGACAAACAGAAGTGCAAATTAGCTATTTTGATGCCGGTTCATGTTCTTGTTCTTCAGTTGATCTCTTGTATTCCGGTTTGAGCTCGTAAGTCCCTTGGTTTGATCCTTTGTTGTTGTAGATGCACAGATCTTTAAGCAAATCTTTCAGGAATTGCTGAAACCAAAACATATATATTTTCATGATATTTTTTTCTCATTTTATATCTATATTTATGGTGGTAAAAATATATAAAAATGAGAAATCATAGTGAAATGAAAAGATTAAATACAGAAAAAAGTAACATACTTCAGGCTGGTCAGTCTCAGAAATAAGGTGCTTTAAGGTCCAATTCGATTGTCTCTCAAAGAGTTTAAACATAATGTCTTCCATTTCTCGGCGATCCCTTCTTGTTCTTTTCGTATCTGATCCTTTTACCGGAGTTCTCTTTTTGTCCTGGACATTGGAGTGACTCTATAGATGGTGATTTCGGTTCATTTACTTATAAATGTGTGTTCAGTTTTCTTTAAAAAGACATATCAAAAGGGTCGAATAGAAAAGGAACGGTTCAGATGGGTCAAACACACTGAAAACCATCCAAGGTGTAGTTTGGATGTATAGTTTGTTAGAATGCAACGGTGTAAATTTTATTGAAGTGTGTTGTTCTCAACATACAATACAACCTCATACTTATAGTAGTTAAAACTAACTAACTATTTACATTTTCAGTCCTTGCACTAATCTAACTTTACATCTCTAGAACAAACTTTACAACTTTATTAATACAAAAGAATTAAACCAACATTCACCCCCTTAATTCTTTCATAGATCCCACTCCAAGCAATTTCCTCATCTCCATGAATTTCAGCCTAGGAAGGGCTTTTGTAAGTATATCTGCCTTCTGCTCCTCACCACAAATGTGCTCACATTCACAAGACCTCTATCTACACAGCTTCTTATGTAGTGATACCTTACATCAATATGTTTTGACCTTCCATGAAAGACTGGATTCTTCACAAGTTGAATAGCCGACTTATTATCAACATTAAGCAGAATAGGACCCATACTAGAATTAATCAGGGTTTCCAGCACACCTTTCAGCCATATTGCTTGTTGAGCAGCAGCAGTTGCAGCTATAAACTCAGCCTCACAAGAGGATAATGCAACTATCTCTTGTTTTTGACTAACCCAACTCACTGGTCCACCACCATAGTAAAACACTACCCTTGTAGTACTTTTCCCATCAGCTTTTGTTGGAGCATGAGAGCTATCACTATAGCCTATCAATTCAGCAACTCCACCTCTTTTATACCATACACCAAAATCTACAGTACCCTTAAGATACCTTAGAATATGTTTTACAACCTGCCAATGAGACAATCTAGGAGATTCCATGAACCTGCTTGCTATTCCTACAGAATAACACAAATCAAGCCTGGTTTGGGTCAGATATCTCAAACACCCAATTAATCTCCTATACAAGGTAGCATCCACAGAATCCAACTCCTCATCCTTCCCTAATTTCAAACCAGGATCCATAGGAAATCTAGCTAGATTACAACCCCACATATTATGTTCCTCTAATATCTTCCTTGCATAACCAGACTGACACAAGAAGATACCCCTGTCTTCTTGTTTAACTTCTATTCCTAAGTAATACTTCAACAACCCTAGATCAGTTATCTCAAATCTGGATCTCATCATAGCTTTAAAATCATCAATCATACTTAAGCTAGATCCTGTCACAATTAAATCATCAATATATACTCCCAAAATCACAATTTCATCACCATCCTGCTTCTTATAAACAGCATGTTCCTGGGGACACCTTGTAAACCCAAACTATAACAGGGTAAGGTGCAACTTCTCATTCCATGCTCTGGGTGCCTGCTTAAGGCCATACAAAGCCTTCACGAGCTTGTAAACTAATCCTTCCTTGCCTGGCTTGACATAACCCTCTGGCTGTGTAACATACACATCTTCCTTCAAATCCCCATACAAGAATGTTGTCTTCACATCCAAATGATGAACTTCCCATTTGTTAACAACAACTACAGACAGTATCAATCTCACTGTTTCAAGCCTGGCTACAGGTGCAAATACCTCCTCATAATCTATACCATATTTCTGCACATACCCCTTCACAACCAACCTGGTTTTATGTCTCATTACCTTCCCTTGTGCATCTTTCTTCAACTTGAAGAGCCACTTCAACCCAATAGGCTTTACACCTTCTGGACACTGAACAAGCTTCCAAGTCCCATTTTTCTATATGCTTTCTAACTCTTCTAGCATAGCTTTCTTCCACTCAATCTTATTCTTAGCCTGATCAAAGCTTGTTGGTTCCTTGATCAGCAATAACTCAGACTCATCAAAGACAGGAGGATCAAAGGGGATTTGTTCAAGAACCTTTGTTCTGCTGAACACATCATCAAGGCTTGTGAATCCCTTTGGTGGTGTATCATCATAACTGTCCCTAGCCACCATCATCAAACCCATTATTATCACTCTCACCCCCTAAACCATCTAATCCTCCTTCTTGATCTGGTGCATTCACTGGATTAACATCCTGTTCTTGACCACCAGACTCAAGTGATTGTACACTTGAAGAGATCTGACTATGATCAGATGAGTTCACAAACACTCCAAACCTGGCATAACTCGGATTGGATGGTTTCTCTTGTTCACTGATGGCCCACTCCCAAGGTTTCTCTTCTTCAAATTTCACATCCTTGCTTACCACAATCTTACCAGTACAAGGATTATACATTCTATAGGTTTTTGTTCTGGGTTCAACCCCTAGATGCACCATAGAAGTGCTTCTATCATCAAGTTTAGTCACTTGATGACTTGGGATTTTGACATACGCCTTGCAACCAAACACCCTTAAGTGTTTCACCTTAGGCTTTTTTTTCAAACAGCTTCTCATAAGGTGTCATTTCTTCCAAGGCTTTGGTAGGACTTCTATTCAACAGAAAAACTGAATGCCTCACAGCCTCAGCCCAAAATTCCAAAGGTACTTTCATAGCTTTCAACATGGACCTTGTCATCCCCATGACAGCCTGATTTCTTCTCTCCACCACACCATTCTGTTGTGGGGAGTAAGGGGCTGTTAGAAACCTCTTTACACCCTTCAAACTACAAAGCTGTTCAAAGGTCTTTGAGGTAAACTCACCACCCCTATCAGTTCTTAAGGCCTTTAGTCTATGAGAGGTTTCCAACTGGACTTGAGTCTGGAAATCTTTAAAGACTTCAGGAGCCTGATCTTTGGACTTTAGCATAAACACCCACATGTATCTTGAGTAATCATCCAACAGGAGCATGAAATACTTGTTCCCAGCAGGAGTGGGTGGGGTCAATGGTCCACAGAGATCAGCATGTATTAATTCAAGTGGTGAATTAGCCCTGTAACTACTTACATTTGGGTGTGGTTGACTCCTATGCTTCCCAACCAGACAGCTTTCACACAGCTGTGACTTGTGCTCTATCTTTGGCATTCCCTTGACCATATTGTGCTTGGTCATCTTGGTAATTGAGTCAAAACTTAGATGGCCCAGTCTTGCATGCCATAACCAAGCAGACTCATTCATGGCAGTCAACAGGCACTTTGGAGAGGTCACTTGTAAGTTGATCTTGTACAACCTATTATGTGACTTCTTCACTTTCATGAGAGTTTTTACCCCTCTCTCATATATCCACAGATGCCCATCTTTCATCAGGATCCTACATCCTGTTTCATCCAATTGACCCAAACTCAGGATGTTATTCCTCAGGGCTGGTATGTAGTAAACATTGGTTACTACCCTATGCTCTCCATTTTTACATTTGAAGCATATAGAGCCCCTGCCTTTTATTGCAACCACAGATCCATCACCAAACTTGACTTTGCCACTGATGGCTTCATCTAGTTCAGTGAAGTGGGTTCTAATTCCTGTCATGTGGTTGATGGCCCCATTATCTAGGTACCAACAACAAGAATCCTCTCCTTTTGGTAGAGTTCTGGGGAACACCCCCTGTTCCTCTAGCAGGCCCAAATCCAAAGACACCTCTGCCATTAACAGGGTGGATTCTTGATCCTCCTGAGTCTGAGTTAAATGGGCTTCCTGCTCTGCCCTTCTTGGTGCCCTGCACTCATTTGCGAAATGGCCTAATTTGTCACAGTTGAAACACCTCAGTGACTTCTTGTCTCTCTTGTTGGTGTTCTTATCTTTGTTACCAGGTTCTTGGTTTGTCTTTCCTCCCCTGTTCTTTGCAAACCTCCCTTTACCTCTTCCACTGCTTCTGGAATCGTGCTTGGCCTGACCTCTGGACCTTTCTTCCCATTCACTCTTTGTCAAGAGTAACTGTCCCGAGGAACTCTTTCCTTGGGTCAGCGGCTTCAACCTCTCTTCATAGGCTTTGAGTCTCCCCACTGGTTCCTCAAATGGCATCTTGTTCACATCCGAAAACTGCTCAATAGCAGCCACAATGGGTAGGAATCTATCAGGAGCCGCCTTCAAGAACCTGCTGACATGTTTGGCTGTCGGCACTGTCATCCCCAGGGCTCTGTATCTCGACACTAGCTCACCCATCTTCCTCGCAAACTCATCAACCGACTCACTCTCACCCATGCTCAGCAATTCAAACTCATGATCGAGAGTTTGAATTCTGGCCTGTCGAACTCTATCTTCACCCACATATCGCTTCTTGAGGGCTTCCCAGACATCCTTGGCCGACTCGAATGCAGCCACCTGCATCAGGACATCTTCCGGCAGGGCTTGGAAGATGAAGGCCTTAGCCTTCATACCCAATCGAACATCCACCGCGGCTTGGGTGGGGGGTTTAATGGCATCCCAGAGCCCCTGGGCATCCATGAACGCCTCCATCTTGATCGCCCAAGGAGTGTAGGTCGTCGGAGTGAGAGTCGGAATCTTGAATGCGATCGGATCGCTGATGTCCTTCAATGCCATCTGTCTATCTTGATTCGCCATCGCCGTGAATCAAGTGAGGTGAATTTGGTGTCAAGATCACTCGAATTGATCAGCAGCCGCAAGGAGGAGATCTTCCGAGGCCAGCTGACTATTCTTCCGAAGTCAGTCGGGGGCTTCTTCTCAAGTTGCAATCGATGAGGGCGGAGCACGCAGAAATTGGATCGAGAGCCTATACGCTCTGATACCAATGTTAGAATGCAACGGTGTAAATTTTATTGAAGTGTGTTGTTCTCAACATACAATACAACCTCATACTTATAGTAGTTAGAACTAACTAACTATTTACATTTTCAGTCCTTGCACTAATCTAACTTTACATCTCTAGAACAAACTTTACAACTTTATTAATACAAAAGAATTAAACCAACATAGTTGTACACAACCTTCTAAGTCAATTTATCAAAAGTGTGAAATTATTATTTTGATATCAGAATCATTGGTAACACAAGAACCATTTATAGAAGTTTAGAAAACTGAATAAAAAGTGTTTGTAATTTGGCCAGGCCCCGCAATAAAAATGACATGTTTTATTTTGAAACCATTTTGACATGTTACCCAACCTACGTGACCCACTTAGAATAGGAAAATAAACAGAACCTGAAATGCTGATTCACATAATAATAAACAGAGTAAAGGAAGCGTGAAATTACAGTCTGTGAAGGGGCTTTTGAGGGAATCACCCCAGGCATTGGCCTCATATGTGCTCCATTGTTATTGTCAATAATCTAAATAAGAAATTTATTAATAATTACAAGAAATTCCAATTGGGTAATAGTCATACAAGAAAAGCAACAAAACCTGTATCTGTCGAGTTTTAGTCATATATTTGTTTGTCCTTTCACGACATAACTTCCCATATTCCTCCATGTTTTCGTTATGTGGCTTCATATCAAATTTGTGATATATTTTCCCTTCAACAGAAACCTTTCCTGAAGTGAATATATGAGGCTTCATATCAAATTTATGATATATTACCATTTTTGTGTTATTAATTAATAGACTATCCAAACTAACATATTTATACAACTCTATATTGCATAAAATATATATTAAACAAAACTACTTACCTTGTTTGGACTCGGAAAATACAGACATAGGAATGAAATCTGTTGACATGTCCATTGAGTAACATTTGGGTACTCTTCCTGATTGAATGCCAAGCAACTCCATAGTAAACTGATTACATCATGTATAATTGCATATGCCGGAAGGAAGTTAGGAAAGTATGTACTCCATTAAAGATAAAAATACCATTTTGCTTATATAGAAATTAGAAAAACAGACAGAGAATGTAAGAAAACCAGTTACTTTTATTAGAAGAGCAAGACTTTTGTTTCTTAATTCTTTCATCACATGAATAAACAAGCAAGACAGAAAACAAAATGATCACCTAACAGCATCCAGCTTTCTGTTTGCTGTCTTTTGTTATTTTTTCTTTCCATTTATTATTGTTGTGGGATAAGAGGGGAGGGGGGGTGGGCATGTCTCTCCCCTTCATTTTTTGCTTTCTTATGTTCACCTTTTTCTTTTGTTTTCTACCTTTTTTTTCATTTTGAATACCATCTAGTGTACTTCTTCTGTTTGATATATCTTTGTAGTGCATTGAATTCCACCTATTGCATTGAACAAAAAAACATTCAAATATCCCATTTTCCCTTTGTTTCTAGTAACAAATCAATATGGCGTTGTGCATAACTAGAAACTGGACTCCACAGACCACAATTGCCATTTGATCAGTGATAAGCTTCTCAGAAACAGAAGCAAAAAAGTAGAATAAAGAAAAGAAAGGGAAAAAAGCATGATAAGAATAGGGAAAAAAGAAGAACTATTCTTTTTTGCTTTTATGAGCAACTTCTACCTTGAAGCCATTCACAAAACAAGCAAACTGCATTACTTTCTACTGTTATTTTCTTTCAATTAGTAAATTCCATCAAGCAATCCTAGCCAAATAAAAGATTAACCAAAAACCATTACAACCAATTCACAGATCAAAACTATATCTATCACTATACATAATTCATGCAACAGGAAACTGTATAAATATGGTATACTGGTTGAAGGCAGTAAACCGCCAAGACGCTCGCCTTATTTAACATGATTATAATCTAGTAACCAACTCCCAACTGGGGTTTACTATCCTTTCCAAATACTAAAAGAGGTATAAGGTATTAATCTCAATTCTCAACTAAAGCATCACAAACTCACGAAACTTGGATTAATATTAGCCCCAAATTGCTACAAATTGTTATGAAGATATCATCTGCATTCTGGAAGGTGTTCACTTCATCAAAAACCTTCTCAAACGAATATTGGATTTCAGATAAACACCTTGAGTGCCTTAACTCTAACACCATAAATTAACTACCTATACCAGCTATAGATCATTCAACAACACTGATGATTATGAACATAAACGAAGGAAAGATGCTGCAAGTTCTCCTATATCATCACATATTCATATACATATTATTCTAGCTCCGTCAATGCACCTCAATAACTTACACGTAGCATGCATACATAACTGCAAAACAGAACTTCCTATCAACTCAATTACTCAAACAAAACAATATCAACCAAAAAACAATCACAACCTAGGTCTATTCACGATGACAAACTGACAATCGCACCACATCACATCACCAAACAACATCTATATACACTCTAAACATGAGGCAAATACGATTCTCATTCACAACACACAACCACACAACAAAACATCCATACTTATGTACCTGGGTAGATGAGAAATCATTGTTCGGTAGAAGCGGATCAACGGTGACGATAACTTTGGCGCCAATTGGAGCAACAGAAGAAGAAGAAGAAGAAACATTAGGTGTCGATGATTGTGATTGTGGTTGCTTTTGCGTGAGTGATCGAGAGACAATCGGAGGGCATTTCATCAGCCACACGTGTCTCTCCGATTTGGTCGTCTCCAACGGCGGTAGTCCGCCGCCGCCGGTGGGTTTCGCCGCCGTACCGGAGGGTTTTCCGGCGGTGGTTGTTTGGTCGTCCATTAGTGAAAACGGTTGTTTTGGGAGAGAATAATAAGGTGATAGTGGGTTTTGTACGTGATGCAGGGGTGTCAGTAAGTTTTTCCATGAATGGCGTAAATGGTCCCTTTACTTTTTAAAAAATAAGAATAAATATATGACCCCTGCTTCGAATAATATATGTTATTTTAATCGGGTAAAAATATCTGTTTCATAGCTCCGATCGCACCCCAACCCTCTCTAAACTCTGAAGAATACACATTGATCAACATTTTGTTTAAATTAAGACTTGAACCAATAACTTTTCAATATATATGTGTTATGAATATCTTAATTTAACGGTTGAGCTAATTATCATTAGTCTATTTACTTATATATGAAGTGCATTTACGCCCCTAAAATTAAAAAAAAACAGTTATATCAATCCTTTTGATTATTTCGTACCTATTCCGAATTTTGTTTGTGTTATCATTCAAAAATGCCTCACTTTTCGCATGTCATGTGCATTAGAAGGTTATTTGTACATAAAAGTCTAATTAACCTATATATATGAATAAAGCAACATCATGAACACTAATTTTCAAGGGTAAATTTGAAATTTCAAAGGTTGAGAGATAAAAAACGCAACGGAGCTTGAGAGAGAGAGAGAAAGAGAGAGAGAGAGAGAGAGCGTTGGGAGCTTATATCGACCAGTGGCCAGGGAGAAGGTCGGTGGTGGATGATTTTGTTGTGGAAGGTTTTGACGCTGGTGTGCTTCGCCGGCAAAAGATCGTCAATTTTTTCTATGGAAATCAGATGATACCCAATTAAGTCCAGTTGAGCTGTTGAGGTAGACGATGATCTAAGGCGGCTAGGGTGGCAATGACTATGATGGTGTACTGTTGCGATGGTTGTGATGATACGTATCATCAGAAATTAAGGTCTCGGGTGATAGTGGAGTGGTTATCACTGGAAAATGAGGGAGGGGGCATTTAGTTAGTGGCCCATGCACGTGTGCATGTTTCTTAGTTTGTTGTTCTTGTTATTGAATTCGAATAAGTTGAAGAAGTCAGCAAGTGATAGCCATAAATTTCATATATTGATCGATTCTGTAGGTGTAGTTGAGTCATTTATTTCCGATAGCCATTGAGGCTTGCTAATGAAAGTTATCGAGTGTTCAAGTGCATAACCGGTGATATATTCTATCATCTGGTATCAGAGCTACTTGATCTGTGAGGAACTTTACAAAATGAGTGATGAGAAGCTGAAGATCCAAGTGTTCGATGGGCATTATGAATACTGGAGTGAAATGATAGAGAATTTGTTGCATGCAAAACAACTATGGGAACTGATAGAGATGGGAATCGTAGAACCAGTTGAGGGAGCCCCTCAATCTGATGCACAAAGAAAGAAACTCGAAGAATTGCGAGTAAAGGATATGCAAGTCAAGCACTATCTATATCAAGCAATTGATCGAGTTACCTTTGAACAAATCCTTGACAGGAAGAGTTCAAAGACTGTTTGAGAATCCATGAAGAAACGATTTGCAGGAAACGATCGTGTGAAGAAGTCTATGTTGCAAAAACTAAGGAGAGATTCTGAGATTCTCGAGATGAAATCGATCGAGACGATTTCGGAATACTTTGGACGAGTGCTGACTGTCTCCAATCAGATGAGAAGCAATGGAGAAAACATGCCAGGCACTAAGATTGTTGAGAAGGTCCTTCGCACCTTAATTGAGAAGTACACGTACGTGGTAGTCTCAATTGAGGAGTCAAAGGATATAGAGACCATGTCAATTGAAGAATTACAATGCACTCTTATCGTCCATGAACAAAAATTCAAGAAAATGGAAAAGGAGGAAGAATAAATGTTGAAGGTGGAACAAGTCAATTACGGTAGTAATCGAGGCAGAGGAAGAACTCGACCCACTACCAGAGGTCGTGGTCATAGGAGAGGCAGAAGCACATTCAACAAGGAAACCATAGAATGCTACTCATGACACAAGCGGGGTCATTTCTCGTATGAATGTCCTAATCCAAAGGAAGCCAATTATATTGGCTTTGATGAAGATGAAGAACTTGCACGAATGACTGAAATCGAAAACAATGAGTACAGCCTCATGACCAATGACAACAATGAATCCAAGGGCATGCACTAGTTTCTAGATTCTGGGTGTTCTAATCATATGTGTGGATCAAAGGAAAGGTTTGCCACTCTTGATCTCACTTTTACTAACTCTGTGAAACTAGGCAACAACACTCGAATGAATGTTGGTAGAAAGGGTCAGTTAAGTTAATTCTCAATGAAACATCTATGGTTATCAGCGAAGTATATTATGTTCCTGAATTGAAAAACAATCTTTTAAGCATTGGTCAATTGCGACAAAATGGTTTAGCCTTCTTAATACAACAAGATGTTTGCAAAGTGTTTCATCCCTCGAGAGGACTGATCTTTTATAGCACAATGAGCTCAAATCGCATGTTTCTTGTTTATGAAAGATTCACTGAAGATGTTGCACATGAAGAGGCCAAATGTATGTTCGGAGAAACCAATTCACAGTTATGGCATGAACGCTTGAGGCACCTTGGTAAGACCGGCCTGCAGAATCTGATGAAGAACACAATGGTGAGGTTTGCCTCAACTCACCTTCTCTGATAAGGTTTGTGAAGATTGCATGAAAGGAAAGCAAACTCGTAAGCCCATGCCAAAGATAAGTCAGTGGAGAGCAAAGGAAGTGCTTGAATTAATACATTCAGACACATGTGGTCCTATTTCTCCTACCTCACATTCAGGTAAGTGTTACTTTATAAGCTTCATTGATGATTGCAGCAGAAAAGGTTGGGTGTATTTGTTAGCTGAGAAATCACAAGCATTTGAAAGATTCAAGGAGTTTAAATTGAAAGTGGAAAAACAGACAGGGAAGGTCATTAAGTGCGCTCGAACGGATCATGGGGGAGAATACTTATCAATAGAATTCGATGATTTCTGTAAAGAACAAGGTATCAAGAGGCAGCTCACTGCGAGCTACACCCCACAACAAAACGGTGTGGCCGAACATAAAAATAGAACCGTGATCAATATGGTGGTGTCTATGTTTGTAGCTAAGGGAATGCCCAAAGTATTCTGGGCAGAAGCAACTCAATGGAGCTTTTATGTACTCAACCTATGCCCCACAAAGGCAATTGAGAACATAACTCCTGAAGAAGCATGGAGTGGAATGAAGCCTTCGATTGAACATTTACGTGTGTGGGGATCATTGGCTTATACTCATGTTCCCAAACAAAAGAAAAGAAAGCTGGGTGATAAGAGCATAACTTGCATATTCACTGGAATATGTGAAGAATCAAAGGCTTATAGTCTGATTGATCCTCTCTCAATGAATGTGATCATAAGCCGTGATACTGAAGTTCAAGAAAATCAAAGATAGGATTGGTCTAAACGTTTGAAAAAAGAACCAAGTAATGAAGGCATAATCTGGGGGATTACACATTTACAGGGAATGATGATGAAATCTCTAATGCTGAAGAAGAGGCAACAAATGAAGCAGGTGTTACTCCTATCAAAACCCCTCATGAAGCTAAATCAATACCTGGTCCTAGCAACATGACCGTGAGGGAGGGTAGAACAAGACGACCTCCAGCTTATTTGCAAGACTATGTCACTGAAGAAGACTTGATTGAGGATGAGTTGCACCTCATGGAAGGAAATGAAAGTGACCCATCTACATTTGATCAAGTTGTTAGGCAAGACAAATGGAGAATGGCAATGGCTGTTGAAATTGAATCAATTGAAAAGAATAATACTTGGCATTTAGTGCATCTTCCAAAGGATGCAAAGTGTATTGGAGTTAAATGATTGTACAAAACCAAGTGCAATGAGAAAGGGTAAGTAGTGAAGTACAAAGCAAGATTAGTTGCTCGCGGTTATGCTCAAGAGGTGGGAGTTGATTACAATGAAATTTATGCACCAGTTGTAATAATGGATACGATAAGGCTTATGATTGCTTTGGCTGCTCAAAAAGGCTGGTCAGTCTATCAAATGGATGTGAAGTCAACATTTCTCTATGGAACCTTGAAGGAGGATGTGTATGTTCAACAGCTGCAAGGCTTCATTGTTAAAGGGAAGGAAGATTATGTTTACAAGTTAGACAAGGCCCTATATGGCCTTAAACAAGCACCCAGAGCCTGGTTCAGCAAAATTAAGGAACACTTCTTGAAAAAGGGGTTTACTAGAAGCAAGTATGAGCACACTTGTTCATAAAAGAAGACCCGAAAGGTAAAGTGTTGCTTGCGAATATTTATGTTGATGATATGTTGTACATAAGAAATGATGAAGAAATGTTGAAACAATTCAAGGAGGGAATGAAGGCAGATTTTGAAATGTCTGACTTAGGAAAGATGAAGTATTTTCTTGGCCTAGAAGTTATGCAACTTGATGGTGGTATTCATTTGTCTCAAAAGAAATATGTAGCGGAAGTTTTGGCTCGGTTTAATATGAAGGAGTGCAATGAAGTGATGAATCTAATGGTGCTTGGAACAAGATTACAAAGGAATGATGTGAAGGCAGTAGATGGGACATTATTCAAGCAATTGGTTGGATGCTTGATGTATATGACTACCACACGACCAGACTTACAATTTGTGGTGAGTTGTATAAGTCGGTTTATGTCTAAGCCAACTGAGGAACGCTTTGTTGCTGCCAAGGGTGTGTTGAGATATGTATAAGGTACTCAAGAGTTAAGACTATGGATTATGGTACAAATGATCTAATGATGGTGAAGTGTTTGTGTACACAAACAACGACTATGCTGGAGATGTAAAAGATAGAAAGAGCATGTCTGGGCATGTAATCTTGTGGAATGGGGCAGCTGTAACTTGGTCTTCTAAGAAGCAAAGTATTGTAGCATTATCATCTATGGAAGCAGAATATGTGGCTGCGGCAGCATGTGCTTGTCAAGTTAAGTGGATTACGGGTATAATGTGTGAATTGGGAATGGAAAGAATGAATCCAATAGTTATCAACTGTGATAACACGTCAGTAATCAAATTATCAAAGAATCCTGTGTTTCATGGAAAGTGCAAGCATATCGAAGTTAGATTCCATTTTTTACGTGAGTTGGTTAGAGATGGAGATGTCGAACTAGTTCATTGTGGTACAAAAGAGCAGGTAGCTGATATCATGACCAAACCTTTACAATGTGAAGCATTTCAGAAGCTGCGGAGCTTGTTGGGTTTGATCTCATTGAATGACAAACTAAACTTGAACCAAGTTTAGTTTGAGGGAGGGTTTGTTGGAGTTAGTGGCCCATGCACGTGTGAATGTCACGTGTGCATGTTTCTTAGTTCGTTGTTCTTGTTATTTGAATTCGAATAAGTTGAAGAAGTCAGCAAGTGATAGCCATAAACTTCATATGTTGACCGATTCCGTAGGTATAGTTGAGTCAGTTATTTCTGGGTTTATTGATGTAGTAGGCCACGATCCCATGTTTCCATGTTCTTGTTTTTCTTGTATTCATAGCCATTGAGGCTTGCTAATGAAAGTTATCGAGTGTTCAAATGCATAACCAGTGATATATTCTACCAGACAGGAAGAAGAAGGTGGCTTGTGGTGTGTTGCTTGTGAATTGTGATGCGTCAGCGGTGAGGTTTCTTCAAGGAATAAGGGGTTTTGGGTGGGGTAGGTTATATTAATAGTATAAATTATTAATTTAGTTAACAAAGTAAATTTACATGATTTGACATGTTTAGTTTTATTTATTTATTTACTGGTTAAGATATTTTAATTATTTTACATCCACTTAACAATAAGAGTTAAAGATCATCCATTTCAAAGATACATTCGTCGATAATCTCTTGGAACAAAATCATAACTTTAAAGTTTGAGATTGAGATCAAATCTGTAATTTAACCAAACATAAAAAAACCATTCTTGTATTTTATTTTATAATAAATTAGCTCTTTAATAGTTAGTTTTATATATGTTTTAAATTGGTCTGCGTTTAAACGTAATTTGGTTTTGAGTCATGTCAAATATAATGCATTTTCACGCGATTATATAAATTCTAATTAATCTAGGTTTTGACATAAATTTAGTCCGAAAACATGATGGTTCGATTGTAGTTTGTGGTTATCACGCCGTGTACGAGACTACGAGGCCGACGCAATGCGTGGCGGGTATAAAAACAAGTTAACATAAAAAGTTAAAACACATGCATGACACGTGTATTGAATTTTTGAGTTAAATTTGATTTATAAATCAAAATCAATAGGATATTATTGTTTAGGCATGTGGGCAAGCATAAAAAATAAAATCATAACCGAAAAAACTAATAAAATTGGGTTGAAATCAGCAACATCAAATCAAGAACATTGGTTAATCTACCCATAACCAAAAGAAGCCATGTCAAAAACCGCTTAACCAAAATTCGGCCGGTTAATACAATTTTTTTAAAGTTCGATGGGGCCTCACAACCAAAATAGGTGCATACCAACATATTAAACAAAAAGTGTGTGTTTGTAAAACCTTAATAGAATTTTTATAGTATATGTACTTTCAACTCATTAATAAGAGAGACAAAAGAGTTACATTAAATCTTATTAATTTAATAATATGATCAGCTATTTACCTAATCTAAACATCCTTTTGATTTACACTCTTTAAGATGAACCTTTTATGGATTTAAGTGAAGTGAAATAATAAAAAATAGATAAAAAACAATTGGGGCATTCCGAGAATTGAACTCGGGACCTCTCGCACCCTAAGCGAGAATCATACCACTAGACCAAATGCCCGATTTTGGGTTACCACTCCCATATGAAATTAGAAAATTAAATATTTTCATTGCCGGATTACAAATTGCACACAAATAATAAATTAATGCAAGCGTTCACACGTTAGATCATCTCACAGTCGATCATCATGGAAGGGTAGATAAAATTCATTGGTTTGACCAACACAAATTTCCAATAGAATATTAAACATGTATCACTTCTCAAATCAGTATCAATAACGAGTTTTAGTTTCTTGTATCTGACGATGAGAACTTTTAAAATAACTTAAATGTTTAAAAACGTAAAAACACTTATAAAATTTGAATTCTTGAAACGCTCACATGACAAGATCAAGCGGTCAAAGTACCATCAGTGTTGAAGCTTCCTCAAGTGAACGAATATCAACAACAAGAAACCAAATTTATTTGGTTAAAATTCGATTTGTGTAAACTTTCAAAGGTTACTCAAAGGGTTTGGATGCAAGAATTGTAATTCATTTTTAATAGCCGAGTTCAACTCCACTTCAAGAAAGTTATTCGCAAAAACATCGTAAGGTGGTAAAAGAACCAATCTTGTCCGTAGTCAAGTAAAAATGTTAACCGTGGCCAAGATGAACACTAAACGATGATGATTATATAATGAAAAATGTATTAACAATTTTCTATGGCTTTTTAACGAAACCTTGTTTGTAATTTCTAAAATGTTTAAGTAAACAACAAAAGTTTTACTGAGTTTGTTTTATACTTAGCATTTAATTATGGGTAACTTTATAAAATAGTAACAAAGTTTTAAAATTATTCTAGTTGGGTTACTCATAATATTTTTTGTTTCAATCAAGTAACTAAATTTTATTTTAATGTTTCAATACTATGTATTTAACCTGAATAGCAGATACAAAACTTATAAAGCTTAAATTTGGATGGGTGATGGTGGTCGAAGATGATGGGGCTGAGATAGAGAGGCCAGAAGTGATGGTGACGGAGTCGAAGGTGATGAGGCTATTTTGGGTGGGTGGCAGATATGTTTGGGGCGATAATGGTGGGGGAACGACAATGATGATGTGGTCAAAGGTGGAGGAAGAGGGGTGTTCGGAGGTGGAGCTATGGAGAAAAAAGGTGGTCAACAGTGCTGTTAGAGAGAAATTGTTAGAAAAACAATTATCTGCTACTTAACTTAAATACAAAATCAAAGTTAAATAATCTGATTGGAACATCTTTAAAACTTGATTACTCTTTGTGAAAGATTAATTTAAGAACAAAGGTTATTAAATGGTTGTCTAATAACCAAGTTTGGACGAACAAGGTTTTGAACGATCTAAAACCAATTATAACCTGAAGCAGTTATTAACGAAATAGGTTTACCATGTTGATCTTTATCGCTTCCGCTTCGTTTAAAAGCTGACCTGTTTTTTTATCCCCTCAACTCATTTGGGCACCAATTCGAAGTTTGAAACTTACTTTTGTTTAATGGGCTAGTAACTAGTTGCCTTCATGCTAAAAACATGGCCCAAATGGTTTTATGTTGGGCCGACTGCAGGCCCAAATTTAGGTAGGCTATAAAAGATTGAAAGGTACTAAAAAGTAAAAACTAGAGATCTTAACCAAAGTCTAACCTAATAAGAATACATGAAACTTGAGACATATGTGATGGATTTTGAGTAGGGAAAGCGGATATGAGACTAGTTATAGAATTATTTTTATGGCATGAGATTACATTTTATACTCGATTAAACACACATGTTTACTCGATTATATAGAAGAAATTTTATTTATTTGTTTGTTATGTTAAGTAATAATTATATTATATTCTTTTTCGATATTCTATTTGTATTATATTATCTTCAAGTTATTTAGTTTCAATTTGTTTCCCACTCAATCATCCTCCCAATTTCCATTCCCCTAATCCCTTACTCGAGTAACTAGAGATCAAGACATTGGCGAATAGACATGGCCAAAGAGAGATAGCAACAAAGAAATTTAGGCTAGATGCACAATGTGTATATGAAACGGGAACGGGAATTATTTATAAAATTAACGTGTATACCCACTTACCCGTGGGTATGCCCGAAACCTAAGGTCGTCCTCAAGAATTCTTGAAAAAATCTGGGCTCTAAGCGGATAGAAAAAAATAAGCCTCTATAATATAAAGTTAATAACCCGTATTTTTTGGGTATGTTAATAACTATAGGTTTTTTCTAACTATAAATACATATATAATTTAGAATTTTTATAAATTTCGGGGCCAATATGAGATCCACCTTAGGCAGTCGCCAACCCAACCCCTCAGAGTTGCTCCTGACGAAACCCAATGGGTGTATACCAAATACATATCCAATGAGTATTGGGCCAAGTTTGAAACACCTTTTTTTAATCACTATCGTATTAAGATTACTTAAATCCGCCTTATTTTCATCCCTACTAAATTATCTTATTCTAATAAAAGGGTAAATGAGTGTGTCACTTGTCATCACCACATTCATTCTCATCAAACTTTTTTCGCTTCTCTCTCCTATTAAATAACCATATTAATTACTAATAATATTATCTATTTATTTTTACATTATAATTATAATTAGCTTTTTAATAAAAATAAGAAAGAGAATTTTTTATTAATGCTATTTCTATAGAGATAGTTTTTTATAAAATGTTTTTTTTCCCAAAAAAAATAAAACTGTTTTTATGTAATATTTCAAAATTAGTTTTTAAAGTAATTTTTATTTTACAAAAATAATTAAAATAAGGAGTTATAGTAAGAAACTTTTTAAAAAAGAAAATTTTTAAAACGTTATTTTAAAACAAAATGTTTAATTTATCTTTGAAAAAAACAAAAAAACAAAATAAAATTTTCATATTATTGTTTTATTACTTATAGTTATTACTCATATATAATTTCAATCATATAATGTCTTAGTCAGTTATTCTATAATTAATAATTTTTATTTTATTTATATTTTATTTATTTAACACGTGTAATACACGAGGTTACTAAAGATAGTTCATAATATATATATCATTTGATATGCCGATAACTTAGTTGGGTACCACTTTAGGAGACTTGATTTGCAAGATCTTGTCTATGCAATAGTGCACCATTTAAGTAATCCTGTAATTAACTTTGAGTTTTTCTCATTGTATATGATTCTTCAAAATATGGATTTATGCATTCGTATAAATTAATACATATTGTAACTTCTCAGTATTGATACTCTTGTATTTGCTTAGAGATAGTCACATCGTTAACCGGTTTCCATGAAACTTTGTTGCAAGGGATTTTAAGTTTTAACAGTCCAAGTTTAACACTAAATGTTTTATATGATGACACTTTAACATGTGTTTTATAAATTATAACAGAAGTTAGACGATGAACCTAATATCTATATGCATGCATAACTTTTTTTGAACGGCAATTGTGCGATATTGTTTCGAAGAATATTTGTGTTATCTTAATCGGACTCACCTATTTATTTTCCAGTCGGAACCACACCCTTAACCATCTCACGGGAAAGCTTATTGCTGAGAAAATCTACGGTTTCAACTCTGAGTTTTTTTACTCCTAGTAGATTTAAACCCATGACCTTCCAATCTATTATGCATGTATCATTTAACTTGTGAAATTATACAAATGATATAATTAATTTGGTATGACTTAAACATGGAATTAAGCACGTGTTTGTTGAGAAATGTATTTGAAATTATTAATATGATTAGAATCTTGGAACATAAAATTGTCAAATTGGAAGAAGGAAAGTAATTTAATCCAGAAATATCTATCTTGAGTTTGACATCAAATTTAAAATAACCTTTTAGGGATAAGAACTAATATAAAATCATATTTAAATCTAACTAGTCGGGTTTCATTAGCTAATAGATAGTTGACCCTAAAAGTCTTTGATACAACTACATAAATTAAGTTTTGTAACTTTAGCGTATAATATTGCGGTTTTATTCATCGTATACATATATATAATCTGTTTGTTTATTTAACTTTTAAAAAAAATGATGCTTTAATTTCTATTGAGTATGAATTGTTATTTTTAATTTTAATCGACTAAATCTCAGGTATCTTATAAACGACTAATTTCCGTCACACATTTCTTTTGGTTTAGTTTCTTTTTTACTTTTCTCTTAGCTTCCATGTGGTTTGATATGTTAAACTAGTTTAGTTTTTGCATTTGTACTTCCATGATGAGGAAGTCTAATTATTTTATATAGTTTAATATAATTTATTTTATGTATAATTACTATATGCTATTTGTACATATGGGATAAATTTTTTCTTCAGTATCTAGATGAGAAGATAATGTCTTGTTAGACGAGAAAGATCACCAATTCACCATGAATGATTGTAGGTGTTATCAATTATATTTTGTATATTCCCTTTATTTTCGTCTTCATGGGTAAAAATGTAAAATAAACTTTCAGTCCCACAAATTAATCCACCGAGCCGCCATTCGTCCGATAATTACCGATGGATGGATGGCAAAAAGCTATTACATACGACAAAGTTTCTTACGGGACATCATCTACAATTTTCATCAATATTGTCTTTCGTCAAAGAATTATGAACATGAGCATTTGTTAATGATATTCATGCTTTATAGTCTCAATATCTAATTTAATAAAGCAAAATGTTCATGTTATGATTAATTTCTAGTATGCACATGTTATCATCACTAGTCACTAGACATTACTTAGGATTATCCATATACTATCACCACAATAAATTACAATTATGGTAAAAATCTTGACTTAAAAAAGGTTTTCTTAATAACTCTTATTTATTGCCATACTCATCAAGATAATTTCATTATATAAATAAATAATATTTTTATTAAAAATAGTTTAATAAGACTTAATTTTGTTAAAATATAATTTAATTTGTAGTTAAGCATTGCTAAAACTAGTTTACTTCAAAAACATATACAAAGGGGTTTATGGATATTTATGAATAATAATATCTTTTGTTCTTGTTATACTATTGTTTATTACTTAAATATGTATGTTATATATAATAATTTTATTGATATGTTATCTATTATTAGTTTATACATATATATAGTATATTATATATATTTTTATTTCAACTCGTGTAACACATAAATATCTGTATTAATAAAAGAAGAATATTGTTTATGTATGTTAAATATAATCTATGATTGAATTTAAAAGTTTAATTGAAACATTATTTCATATAAAACATGCAATATAACCAATATACAATAATTGGTTAGGGCTAAACATGCCACTCTATTACTAGATATACACTCCTTGAAAATTCAAATAAAAACTTCTCTTGCTTTTTCCTTTAAAAATCATTATTTTTAAAAAGATTCAAAAACACTTTCTGTGAAAATACATTTAATGTATTTACAAGAATACAAGAATAAATAAATAATTTTAAATTGATAAAATGAATGTCTTTAAAAATTAATAAAACTATTTTCCGTAAACTTGATCGAATAGTTTCTTAAAAAATAAGTAAAATATATTTTAAGAAAAAAAACAGAATATAGTATCTTAAAATTTTAAAAGAACACTTTCTCTAGGAAATTCAAAAGGCATTACTAAAAACACTCTCTAACTAGTATTTTGAATTTATTGGCAAAATATCCTTAACAAATAATTATAAAACTTTCTTGTAACCTTTTTAATTTATTGTATATGGTATAAACGTAGAAAAATGATTTTCATTCTACTTCTTTATAATACATAAAGTATCTCATGATATCGCATGCTTCTTTGTTAATTTTACCACCAACTAAAAGTCATTATATAACAATCATTTTATGAATGGATGTCTCCTTTTATGTTGCGCATGTGAACGATTATGTTCATCGCGTATCACAGTTAACGTCTAAAAGTTATATTTTTTGTAGATTTCCATAGCAAATCAAACTATTAGTTATTTCTGTTTCAGTTGCTTTATGTGCATTTATAACTGATATATACATACCACCACGATTACACATTAGTATATGACTTTAGATACGTAGCTTCTTATTTTTTTTAAATATATATTTTAGCTCCAATTGGTTTAACCATTATCACTAAAAGATTTAAAAAAACAGACCAAGCTATTGTCTGCATTCTAAAGTGATACCTATATGTGATAATGTTGGCGTGTATAAATTAGTTATGGATACAAATCAAGTTATCGACACTACAAAGCTAATTGTCTATTTGAATTGGTAGGGAATGTACCAAAAATACGATTTTTCAACTTAAGTGTAAACACGATAAATATAATCATCAACCCGTACAATAAATGAAGTGTCAACTATTCATTAAACTATTGCTAAATAATAAGTTTTAATTAATGGCGGAGTTGACAAGGAGTCACGAGATATTTTAGGTATTAGAATAATAAAAATAATGTATATGCTCTCAAAACAATATATAATGCACGTATTAAGCTCGAGAGAAAGATAATGAAGGGAAATTTCCAATACACGTTCAGATGTTCTTATGTCTCTTTTACAAGATAATTATTGTATTTTATTGAGGCTATCGATAGTCTTCCAAGAGTTGGAAGGCTAATTTTTGGTTCATCCATATCATGGGAGTTATTGTGTAGAGATGACATGTATAAGAGAAAAAAGTATGACATGTTTCTTTTTTGAATTATCGAGTTAGAGGAAATTGCAAAAATAATTTGATTACATTACACGTTTGGTTATCACATTTTAAAATTACAAAGTTAGTTTAAACTTTTGTGTGTACGTTGCATGTGTGATTCTCAAACTTTTATAATTGTAAAGTTAGTTCAAAATTATGTGTGGGTGTTGCATTTTTTTGTTCTAGAACTTAAATTTAAAATTTTGCCCAAATTTTATTAAAGAAATAAAAACTGAAAGAATTTAACATCAAGGATCAGACGTGCAACAACTATATAAAAACTTAGATTAAATTTTAAAATTTTAAATTTAAGGATTAAACATACAATCTAGACAAAACGTATGAACTATTTATGTAATTTTCTCATTAAGTTAACTTCTACTAATAAGGTATTTTTTATAGATTTTGCATTTATAACAATGAAACTGATAGCTTGTTATTTCTTTATGATATTTTTGAGAAAGGTTTTTTTTATAAAAAATATTAGTATTAATTGATTACTATTATTATCATTATTAATTGATGGGGTGAATGCATAACATCAACTTCTTGAAAGAAACTTTTTTGTTGTTATTCTATAAAAATATTATGACTTAAGAAAAAGAAGTTTTATAAAAATATAAAAAATACTTAGCGAATTAAAGTGTTTTCTAAAAACTATTTTTTTGAAATTCATAGATTTAGTGTTATCTTAATAAATTTCTTCTTACTTGAAAAATGTTTTTTTAATTTACATTGTAAAAGAAACATTTTTTTTTCACAGATAGTTTCTTTTTTATCTTTTAAAATACTTCATTTGAGTTTATTATAATACTTTTTAATCTTTTAGGTAGAACTTATAAATCTTTTTACATAATTTAGCTTGAACATTTTAGTAATAATACATTCTTTTACTGAAATTGTTTTGAATTGAACATTGTTAGCAAAAACTGTTTAGATTACATATAATTTTCTTCTAATATTGCTTTTATTATTGAACAAACAATGTATGAATAAATATGTTACATTATAATGTTGTTGGTGTATTTGTGTACCTGTTACGATTTTATCTTTTTACTACACTTGGTCATATTTTGTGTAGTTATATTTTCTATTTTGTAATATAAACTAGTATAAATTAGCCACACGTTACAACATGTTTTAAAATTTATTAGATTTAGTTTAAACAATTTGTACATTGTTATTCACTTCTTGGCTTTGAATGAAATTTTCATCTTTCGGTTTCAAAAAAAATAATATCAAAAAATTAATTAAAATTAGCATGTTGCAATCTCAATTTTTAAAATTTTAAACATCACAATTTTAAAAGTCCAAGGTTTTAGACATCACAGCTAATATATAAAGTAAAAATTTTAACTTCACATTTTAAGATATTAGTACATTCTATTATATACAGTAGATTTTATTCTATATTAAATATTTAAGTTCTCAATTGTTGATGAAAAAAATTTACTGTTGTTGATATAAGTAATTAGATTATCGAGTATTAACAACACATTTCAATAGAACTTGTATCACCAAATTTGTGTAAATCTATAAATCGTCATAGGCTCATAGCCTTGATTTTGTTCTTGAGAGAGTTTGAGAGACAACTAAAGAAGAGAAGAGAAATTGCTTTACGAAAGAGTAACAGGAAGAGACTCATGTGTGATCGGAAGAACACGTGTAACTAGAGGTGTTCAAACCAGTCTTTTTTCAAACCGGTTCGGGTTACAACCGAACTGGTTTTTTTGTAGTGGGGTCAAACCGGTTTTTCTTCAAACCGGTTTGGCACACCGAAAACTCAAACCTATCAAACCGGTTCGGACCGGTTCGAAACCGTTTTTTTACCCAAACCGGTTTTTCTTACCGGTTTTTAACTTTTAAGCCGGTTTATAAACCGGTTTTTAACTTTTAAACCGGTTTATAAACCGGTTTTGAGTGCGTGGCTACCAAACCGAATAGAAACCGGCGGTTTGGGATGGTTCGGGACCGGTTTGGGCTAAAACAGGTTTTCTTTGAAACCGGTTCTGGTTTTTTTTTATGAACCAGTTCTCGAACCAGTTTTTTTGTTCATCCCTACGTGTAAGCACATAATCCTTAACCACTTTAATGTTTTCCAGTGTGGTACCTTATGCATCCTAAGTTGTTAATTACTATAGATCCATTTGCTAAATGTTAGTATATATAATTTTTCAAATAACTTTTTTATTTTATAGAATATATGTTTTCATGACTAACCCAAGAGCGAAAACTTACGTCTTAGAAATTAAGATAAAGTAAAAGTTATCGTCGTTTTCAATCAATTTTATTTGGAATCTATCAAGTTTTCTTTTCCTTTTAGATTTATCTTCTTTTATTTAGGACATACTTTGATTAGATATTTTATTTCGACATTCATTTTTATGTTTATCTTCTTTATTAGATATTTAGGTGGATTGTACGTATAAATACTTGTCGTAGTCTTATTAATTGATTATGCTCTAATTAATTATTGAAGAAAGAAGGTTAACAAATTAATCTTTGCACACCCTTTTTTAGGGTTTATCGAAACTCCTCTTGTTCTTGTGTGTTATTTCTTCATCCACACAATAATTTCCAGATTATTAATTAATAATAAAATAATATTGCAGTATAATGACAAAATTTTAGCTAAATTAAAAAAAAAACAATACTTAGAAATTAATTCCAATCAACTTTAAAAAGTTAGTGCCTCGAAAGACCATTCCACGATCTTCATATGCATGTTTAAAATAAAATATTTAATCAACTTTAATCCACTAAGGCTTATAATATATTTTCTAGAAGTCATATACAAACAAAATTTCTCCACTAAATTAAAAAGTAAAGCCAACATTTCTTTAACCCATTTGATTAATTAAAAAACACACAAACACACACACATATCATATATATACACACCCATATATATCCACCACAGATGAAGTTCAAGTTCAATTATTAACAAAACCCTCAAGCAACCTACTTTGAAGCTTTCATAACCATGGCTGCTAGAGATCATTCATCTAATTATCTTGATCATGATGAATCAGAAGACACTGTTTCTCTCTGTGATCTTCCTCTTTATGGCTGTCATGATCATCATACTGATTGTAGCACTGCAACTCTTGAAAACTCCATGAAAGACGACGAAAGCTTCGAGTTCTTCACTCAAGAATGGCTGAAAAACAATCAAGATTCAAACTTTTTCCCTAACAAAGATACAATATTCGGTGGAAGTTCGATTCTTTCCAAGAAACCCATCTCAAGAAGCACTCAAGAATTCAAGAAACATGATCATGATCACAGCGAATTCGAGAAGTTGAATTCGATGAACAAGGGGAAGAAGAATCAAGGCGGTAAGCACGAATCGAAGAGGGTGTTTCCGGCTTCTGGATCGATGAAATCGCGGTGGTATTATTATGGGTTTGGGGTGGCTGGAGTTCCGACGGAGATGGACTTGAGTTCTATTAAAAGCAGGCAAAACCGACACCGGAAAAGTTATTCCGGTGGCGGTGGGATGGCGGAGAGTGGCGGTTTCCGGCAAGGGAAAGGGTGGGGGAGGTTGATTAGAGACTTGAGTTGTGATGGTTTAACGGAAGCTAACTCAATGGTTAAGGCTTCTCTTGTTTATATTCCTAGGGTTTGAGGTTTTTGTATGTCACATATTCTTATTTTTTTGTATAGAAGTTTGGAAATAGTTGTGAATTGTGATCACAGTCATGTTTTATGATAGACGTTATAGACATTTAGATGTTTGATGCTTTATTTTTTTTTCAGGAAAATCAAAAAACAATTTGATCATGTTTGGTGATTACTGATTTGATTAGAATTTAGAGCATGTGTTGAGCTGTTAATATGGGCTTAGGACAATCTGTGGGTTGAAAGTGATGAGCTTAGACACCTGTTTTTATAGTTAAAGTACTTTGGAATTGAAGCAAATATATACAATATTATCTTTTGATTCTTTTGGAATTGAAACTACGGCTACTACCACTATCGCGACGACATGTCGTCGCGATAGGCTATGGCGACGACATTTGTCGTCGCGATAGGGCAAAAATCTTGTAGTGTCTATTGTATATATTTTTTTGCAACTTAAGTATTATATTAGTTGAATGAAAATATTTAGAAAATCATCAATAATTGTAATTACTTTAAGAACAAAATCATTATGGAACAAGAAGATATTCAACAAAAACTTTAGTTGCAACATTACGAGCCAGAATTAATAATCCTAGAGTAAAAAAATGTCTATACACCTTTTTAAGTTGCTGAGTGTAAATCTTGGCGATTTCACTGTCATCATTGACGTTTTGGTATAACTAGTTAGTTTAAACCAATTGAGAAATTAGAGTATTCATTGATTTGCTTTAGGAGACATGTAATTTCAAACACTAAGGATTCTCTAAGGTTTTAAGGGACGAAACCCCTAGACCATAGGGTTCGAAGAAGACACCGCCAATGATAGTGTAGTGGTGATTATCTTGGTGGGGGTGGATCAATGAAAAGTGTGTTATTCTGATTTGCATACATAATATGTTACTTATACACTAGAAGTTGTTTTAGATTTGCATTATGGATAAAAAGTTACACTGAAAATAACTATTAGTAGGAATTGATACTCAGTGGCAACTTATCAATTAACAAATTGGTCAATCGTGCATCAATGATAAGTTACATGAAGATGACAACTAAATCATTAGTGGAAACTTGGTTCAACAATGGCAGCTGCCCAACAACAACTGGATAACTACTAATTAAGTTCGTGTTAAAGTTTTCCCCTTGATATAAATAAAACTCACATTGGGTATACCCAACGTTTCATTTTCCCACTATGTAAATGAGTTCGTTGTTCTATTTGGAAATAAAGAAAATTACAAGTTCAAATGTCCAATTTCTTAGAAGAGAACACCTCGTTCTTTGTTGAATACTCACTCTTATTCAATTCTTTATTTCGTATATATTTGAAATAGTAATCTTATACATGATAATTATCCTAATAGGATTAAAATAAGGGTAAGATTATAATATAAATGATGTTTAATTCAAAAAGATTAAGAAGAATTGTAGTGGTTTTGACACGTGTTCTATATTTTCAAAAAATATGGTGTTCTGGTTATTGTGTCAAATACGTAAGATATTATGTCTTATACGATCATTGTGCCAAATATCAATTCATTGTGTTATATAATTTACATAATTTGTTATATGTATTAATCATCATGTTTTATGTTTTTATTTTGTTTTATTATGTCATTGTTTATATAGATTATATAAACTTGTTATCTCTTATTGTGTTTTACATTAAAAATACACAATAATATACTTTCACTAATGTATTTTTCAAAACTCACACTATTGAGTGTAATATAATATGGTATTTTATTATTATTTTTTAATATATTATACAAACTTATTGTTATATATACCATTGTGTTTTACAATTAGAAGTAAATAATGATGTTATTTCACTAATATTTTTTTTAGAATTCATAATGTTTAAGATAACACATCAAAAAAAACAATAAGACATTATGTTATTTTGTTACTGTTTTAATCTATTAAATTAATTAATTGTTAATTTATTATTGTGTTTTACATGTTAGAAATATATTACAATTAATCTAAACCATTATTTAAAAAGATTGATAGTTGAGATTACTTATTACAACTTTTAGTTTTAAAAGTTTTTATATTTAAACTAACCATTCTCTTAAAATAAAACCAACTAACCATTCTCTTAAAATAAAACCTACATATATAGAAGAGTGCCAGAAAGTAAGCCCGAATTCAGAAATTAATCCTTTGCTAAACAAATTGATTTGTCTTATATCAATGTCTACGACTATTAAAATCTACTGAAGATTGATTTTAGCAGAGTCAATGAATTAGTTTAACATATAAGTTTCTTCTAGATAAAGAACTTTTGTTTTTTAATTTGAAAGTTTGTCATGTTGTGTAGAATATCTCAACTTAAAATCCTGGCTACACATGATCCTTGATCAATAATAACTCCTTAGAGTTCTTCAAAGAGCACACTTTGCGATAGTTTTAAGGGTTGTGTTATACAACGAACGTAACTCAGACACCCTAATATCTTTATTTTTTTATATATGTATATGTATGTATAGAAAAAAATAAAAAAGAATAAAATAAATAAAGTGTATCTATAACATACCCATAGTTTTAGTTACATCGAATGATGATTTATCGTAGTTATTATAACATGCAACAACTTTTATTGCACTCTTCATATAGTCTTCATCCAAATAACTTCAACTTTGTTACCTACGCATTGATAAAAATAATAATCTTTTTTAATAGATTAAAAATATCAATTTATTTTTAAAATTTTATAAGTTGTTTCAATTTCAATCTAAATTTATTTTTGTTTTGGATTCAAGTTGAAAAAATAATAAATTTAAATTGAAATTGAGACAACTTATTAAACTTTTGCAACTAAATTGATATTTTTAATTTTTTGGATGAAAATTATTATTTTTGTCAAGCCGTAGTAAGCAAAATCAAACTTAATTTAAACATTTAAGTTTGATAAAGCACTTTCGTATTCTTAATTTTGTTCAACACGCACGTTTTTCAGTTGTAGTCATTTTAAATAGAAACTTCAAGAAAAGTTAAATTCTGTTTAAGTTATAATCAAGGCAAAATATTATTTGGCCACTTAATTCATATGAAAGTGGCATAAAAAGTTTTATTTTATTGCCAATATTAATGGTGATAAACGGAAGGACGTAAAAGATTGGGTTAAGTAATGAATAATATTGCTCACTTTATAAAAGTGGAACATTGGTACTTTTTTCTTGGGTTAAAATAAGGGGCCAAATACATTAGAATATATCATTTCAACTTCAATTAAACTGCTCACCTTACAATCTACTTTATTGTGAAATAATTGAGTAATTATTAGTTTTATTGAATGGATTGATCCGCTTTTGAAACTTTATAAGCACATATAATTTAACTTTTTTAACGGAAGTTTGTAAACATTTTACAGTCGATACACCACAACATCTGCCTTAAAAGATTTAAACTGTCATTATTTAATTTTGAGCCTCAAATTTTAAATTTAAGAAGGTTCATGAAAAAATAAATTTTCATTCTGTCTATGTTCTAGAGGGAAGTGATGCAATTTCATTAATTAAATATTAAGTGTATCTTGACATTGATTGATATCGATCTCCATTGAAAAATCCTTCAATTTTAATTTATAAAATTCAGATTTAGGTACCATTAAACCATTGTTTTAAAGTATTTTTAATTGATTCCTGCGGATGAAAACAAAAGAAGAAGGAAGGACAAAAATGTGACTTCAAATTTTGATTAATATGTAACACAACCTATGATATTTTGCCAACATACACAGAAAATAAAAACAAACAAATGTGGTACATGAAACGGATTTACAATAATAACATAAATATTAATGCTTGATTGTGTTTATTTTTTATTTTAAACTAATCACATTTCTAAAAAATTGTGAGGTGAAGATAACTCAGTTTCGATAAAACTCATATTGAAATGTAAAAGTAAAAAGATAAAAATAAAAATTGTAGGAAAATGTTTATTCCAAGTCCAGCTGAGCTGCGAAGCCTAGGAGAGAACATGGGTATAAACCATGAATCCATACTACTAAATCGTTACCATACCTTAAGAAAAAATAGATTAGCTTTAAAAATTGTTTAAAATTAAATAAGTATAGCATTTCTACTAGAATCCTTATGAATATATGAGTGTGTTTACTATATTATAAATAATGTTTTTGAGAAGCTGTGAGCGGAGAAAAAAAATTATTGTTCATCTGTATATTTAAGAAAACATCGGTTAACCCTTAAAAACATTTTATTATTTTTTATAATGGTTGTAAATAATATATATATATATATATATATATATATATATTATATATATATATATAGAGAGAGAGAGAGAGAGAGAGAGAGAGAGAGAAAGTCATGACAAAAATATAAATATTATTTAATTTTACAAAAAGAAAGAAAGTTATTTTTAGTTTAATGATATGGATTAAAATGAAAATTTCACTGTGAATTTTGTAACTAATGTGATATGTGTTACAATTCTAGTTTTTAAATTTGTTTTTCCGTGTTTATTTTCATAATGTTGTCACGTACACAACTCTAGTTCATCAAGTAACTAAAACAATAATATCATTGTTTTAAACTTTTGTTTTTAAACCGTTATTGTTTTTTTTAATAAATATTTTGTTCCAAAACTAACCATTTTAAAAAATATCAATATTAAAAGTTTTTTATTATAACTCCTAGTTATTTTTTTGTAAAAATTCATTAAAAAAACCATTTTAAATACTTCATATTTTTAAAAGGGTTTGTTGTTTTAGAAATTCTTCTTATTTCTAAAATTTTATTAATTTAAAAGTTACATTTATAAAATCATCTCTTTCTTAATTTATTGAAAAATAATTTTTAATCTCAAAAGGAATTACATTATATTTTTAGTATTTAATATAATTATTTAATAAGAGAGAGAATGAAAAAAATTAAAGTTAGATGATCTAAAATTTTGCTAAGTGACATATTAAAAATTTCTTTTATTATAATAGATAGATTACTAGATAACCAACATGTCCATAAAATCAACTATAAATATTTCATATAATCAATTTTACTAGTTAAAAATACCTAGCTGTTGTGAAATCACCAATCCTTTTTGTTACCAGTTACAATTACCCAGATGTTGTATCATAAATTTGTTTTGCAAGATATATCTTTCATCAGTAGTAATTAATTTAGGGTTTGGTTAAATAGACATTTCAATATTTTAAATCAACACCTCAATATTTTAAATTAACACCCCAAAATTTCTATACATGTCGTATAGCCCCATATGCGTTGTATAGAGGGGGTCATATAGAGCTATATGTGTCGTATAGCCCTCTAACAGCCCCCTGAATATTTTCTCGTAGTCAGTGTCGAAACTCGCTATACGCGTCGTATAGCCCTATATGTGTCGTATAGGGGGTCGTATAGGGCTATATGGGTCGTATAGCTCTCTGACAGCCCCCTGAATTTTTCTTGTTTTTAATGTATTCAACCCTATACGCCGTGTATAGACCCATTAAAGGATGTCGATTTATATAAATGGATGTCTATATATTAGGACACTAAATTTACTCCATTTTAATTAGTATAACAACATACACAACTACAATGAAATTAATAAAAAATAGGGTGTACATGAGGTTGTGGAGACAACACCATTCCATTTTTAGAAGCACTCTTAATTGATGAGTCAACTAAGTGACTTTTTTTGTGGTTGACCTATACGCGGCCAATTTTGCTAGTGGTGGGCCTAGGGCTATAAAAAATTATGTTTTTTTAAGAGCATCTGGAACGAAGGCAAACAAACGGTCAGGTGACGTTTGAATCCAAACTCCAAATGTACATTTTGTCTAAATTCCCAGATGCAGCGGATAGGGCGACAAACGAATAGTTCATGAACTATTAGGTGGAAAGTGTGTTTATGTTCGTCCGTTTTAATAAAATTTTATGACACTTATGTCAAGTGGTTTTTGATATTATGTTACGTGTTTATTTATTTTTGGTAAATTTTATGATAAAAATGCTGATTTTATTCTAAAATAAATATGTGATCATTTGTATTCGTTTATGTTTATGGATTTCTTTGTGTTCGTTATGTTCATGAATATTTGTTTGTTTTTGTTTTGATTTTGTCTGTGTTTGTTTGCGTTCGGTAAGCGTTCGTGAACAGTTCATACACATGTTCATTTCCTTAATGAACGAAAACGAACAAGAAAACCCGTTCAGCAAGTGTTTGTGAACAGTTCACGAACAAATTTATTTTTTAATAAACGAACACGAACAAAACTTTGTTCGTATTCGTTCGGTTCATTTACAGCCCTACAAACGAACAATAAATGTGCATCGGCTCTCACATCCATCTCACACAAAAACACACACCCACATACCTATATAACTTTTTTCACTTTTCATAATATAAAGTAGGTGCTTGTAAAAGAACGTTATTTTGTAGTAAAAATGATTGATTTTAGTACTTATATCTTTGGCAATTGGCATGACAATGCATGATGAAGGGTGTTCATGCCAAGAAGTCGTTGATATGTAAATATCAACTATAGAGATATAAATACAACGTTTATAAAATAAGGGACCTGAACAAATGGATATAAAAATATACGAAAAAACACACATATATTCAACTTTATTGTTCGTATCTACACGACTATTAAGTATTAGCTACATTTTAGTATTCCCTTGGTACTTTTTTTAAATTCATATACATTCATCAAACATTATATATGTTGTGGATATTTGAATATACAAGATAAAAGTCGCACCAACTTACAAAAATTGATAATAAAAAAAATCCATTCATTCAACATGAATGCTCAACCACTATGCCTAGATTAACCTAATTAATTACTTCAAATAAGTTGGCCAAGAGCATAGAGTTAATTGTTTAAAATTTCAAACTTGTACAACTTAACTCAAATATACACCTTCACATAGGTATATAATAACTTGACATTCACGTAATTAGAGCTTGGCGTTTACGTTTAGCATGGAGAATATTTTTAAAAGGCTTAAAAGTAAACAAATAATAATCAACTTTCTTGCGCAACTTAATGAAAAAATGTGTTGGAAATTTTATAAATCATATGTTATAAGAACCGGACCATACAAGTTGGTCAAACTACAAATTTCGAATCGCTGGTTCACTTGGCCTCTCTAAACCAGTTTTGAATTGCTCAAGATCGGTTAAAACTGATCGAATCTGATACGGATTTTCCCCTTTGGAAACTGGTTTTAAGTTCGATCCTGTTCGGTCCAATCTGGTCTTAAGATTCAAACCGTTTAAAGACCAATTCGGTTCGGCTAATAACCGGTTCCTGCATCTCTAGTTAGAATTTAGAAAGGGAATAAAGCGTCAGCCCAATTAGTATATTCTTTTCATTAAATCAGCCCACTAACACTTAGCCCAGGTAAAACACCTTGACCCATAAATCAAATATTATAAATTTTTGTTTAAAAGTTTTAAACCGATTGTTTGAAAAATGTAAGAGTGTAACTACCGCGAAAACAAACTGATTTTCTATCTTTTCTGTAAGGAAAGGAAAGAAAAGGTGTGTTTTTATCGATTTCATTAACTCTTTTGTTGTGTACATTAGTACAAATCTGATTATTTGTGACGGTGAAATTAGATTTTTATGACGGTTTTCAACGCTACAAACAATATTGCGTCAAAAAATGTTAGAAATTTATTGATAATATTAATATTTAGTTAATATATTAATGTGTTAAATGAAAATTAATGTAGTTAATGACATTAAGAATTAATAGTATGGAAAGTTGTCTTATATTTGAGAAAAGAAAAAATATAAAATAGTTTATATTATATAACATTTTGTCTATATTGTTTCCTAAGGTGTCACACTAAGTGAATTCACGAAGGGTGCGAGGCACCCTTAACTCGCACTCGCATACGCAGGCGCGTGTGGTGTGGGCATGTGGGCGCAATGTGGTGCTTTGATGGCGCACTTTACACACTCACATCACCGAGAGCCGCCTTAGTATTTTAGAAGGTTGGTTCGAGGGTCTGGTAAGGTGCGACTGACCTTGTTGCGCGGTTATAGTTGTGACTCGTAACAGTTTCCGTTACACGTTGACTGAAACCGACGACTGTTAATGATGAATTAAATAAGTAGTTACGATTTCGGATTAATGATTAGGTGGTTGTTATGGTTTTAATTCCACTATAAATATTGAGTGTAGTTCAGAAGAAATACACACCAACACAACTCAAAACTTGGAGCAAAACATGTTCTCTATCTCTCTGGATTCTTTTCTATAAACAAGTTCAGGTTCTAGATCAATCCCGGAAAACAAACTGCTTCAGCTGTTGTACCCTGAGAAACAAAACAAGTTCTCCTGATGCTCGAAATTTGTTTTAAGGGCTCCGTGTTAAACACGATCCTCAGCTTTTTGTTTCTTATAGTTCTGTAAATTTACCAGCGTAAAAGAGATTGTTAATCGTTTATTTATGTTCATTTGTATTAAGTATATTAATAAAATTGTTTGAATTTTTATTTTATATGAACAATTCTTACAAAAAATATATATCTTTTTAGACGGTTTGGAGGATGGCCGTCATAACCCTCTGGTAGGTTGCTCCGGCGTTCTTTAGGCCGAGCCGAATGAGGATCGTTTCAAAAATTTGCTCGACCAGCTTTAAATAATGTATAGAATTTAAGCCTTTAATAATGTTAAAAACTGCCACAAAAACACCACTCACCACTAGAAAAAAACTCGTCTCAAAGAATGTCAAAAACTCCTGAAAATAGCATTAATATTTTTTAAAAGAATTTATTTATTTCATATTTCCCGGTAAGACAATTTTACAGCAATGTAACAGAAAGGAGACAGTACCCGAATCAATTTTATAAAATAACAAAAGTTTAAAATACACCTAAACAAAGGGATCCAAATCCCGACGGTGACTAGAACTACACTTTTGAAGTGAAAACATAATAACAAATCTATACATAATATTATACCATGAACAGTGGCGAACTCGATATTTATTTAAAAATTTACACTACCGAGCTAAAAATTTACACTATCGGGCTAAAATTTAACACTACGGACGAAAAAAATAGAGGGGGCGGCGGCCCCCCGACCCCTATTAACCTTCGCCCCTAACCATGGATGCAAACCCTACCCCTTATAGGCATGAGAAGGGGAGTGTGACTACTACCTCATCAACTCATGAAGGCAAACACCACCCTTTTTTTCGTCAAATTAGGGGTTGCCCATATCCAGAGGTGTACAAAAAACTGGTTCGGGAAAAAACCCTGCTTGAGCAACCCGATCCCGACTATCAGTTTGTATACCGGTTTGGTAGCCACACACTTACAAACCGGTTTAAAAATTAATAACAAGTAAAAAACCGGTTTATTTAAAAAAAACGGTTTCAGACCAGTCTAAATCAGTTTGTCAGGTTCGAGTATTCAGTGAGCCAAACCGATTTGAAAAAAATAAACGTGTTTGACCCCGTGACAAAAAAACCGGTTCTATTTTGACACCTCTACCCATATCTCGTGACCACAACCATAGTAAAAAGGGGTCTTGCCCATGTGAGACGATGTAAACAAAAATATGTATTGGCAAATGCCATGTTTGTTTTTTTTCTTTTTTTGGAAAGGTGGTGATTATATAAAACAAAGAAAATGGAATAGCAAGAGACTAGGCATGTCAACTTTGTTTTTATTTATTAATTGTAAATTGTAGATTTGGTTACACTCACTACACAATTGCACTCCTTTAGAGGGTGTGACCACAAAACTTGCTCAAATGAAACTTTACTCACACTTATTAAAACGTTACGCATGATTTTTAAACATGAACATCATAGTGCTTGAAATGCTTTGAAAAAAAATGAGTTAGACATCTCTAAATTTAATTTCAGAACATTATATATTTCAAGTTTTCAACGTTGTTTTTGTAATCATAGGCGGAGCTTTGTTTTTTTTGGGGAGGCCCGGCTCCCCCTGTTTTTTCTCTCAGTAGTGTAAATATATATTTATTTCAGTCGAAAATATTATACAGATTTAGTTTTTTCCTTTTTGATACGTTTTTCCTCAAACATCGTCACTGTTTGTAATCATCAAATTAGAACTCAAACTTAAGAAGAAATTCAAATAAATGAATACAATCAAGGCTTAGTTTGGGGAGCGATATTCGTGTCTCCGAGCATGATGCAACTTACACAAGTTTTGACTTTTGACAGCCGTGAACATGCAAATTAAAGCCAAACACATTGACCAAATTACATAACGTACATGCAAAAGTAGTTTACCGCCCACACCTAATTGCACAACATAATAAACATTATTTTAATCCATTTTACATGTATTTTCTTCAAACTATCAAATGATTACATCATATATTTTATCTACGTAGTAAAATAAATTATCTTTGTAGTTTAACTTGTAAGAGTTTCAAGTTTAGGAAACCTTTTTAACCGGGTAATATTATCATGTATGTATAACTTCTAGATATAAACTGAAAGTTGTTTTAAATCAAGGTGATCCATCATTACTAATAGCGGATGTGAACTAGGGCTATGAACGAGTCTAGTCGAACTGAGCCAGGATGGGTTCGAGCTCGAGCTCGAAGCTTATCGAGCCGAGCCAGCTCGAAAATTTTAAAGAGCTCAAAACACCGACTCGAGTTCAGCTTGTGAAAAATTCGAGTCAGCTCGTGTCTCGTTCGAGCCGGCTCGATTTAAATATATTTTTATTTCTCACATTAATTTATATAAAAACACAAAAAATATATATTAGGGTTTTTACATTTTGTTGGGTACTCCGTACTTATGGGAACAAAGATTATTATTTTGAATATAAACAATTTACTATCAAGTTATATATTTTTAAACAAAATACTTAATGTTTTTTAAAAAGAATATATTTTTATTTTTAAGAAAATATTTTTAAAATCCTAATATAAAAATAATAATCATAATAGTAGTAGTAGTAGTAATAATAATAATAATAATTATACTATATAAATATATATATATACATATATATATGAACCGAGCCACGAGCCGAGCCAACGAACCGAGCTCGAACTGAGCTAACCCTGGCTCGAGTTCGGCTCGTTTAGAATTCGACCCGAGCTGAGCCGGCTCGTTTAGATTCGAGCTTTTTTCAAGCCGAGCTTTTTTCGAGCGAGCTTCGAGCTACGAAATTTTTGTACAACCCTAATGTGAATAGTGTTCGAGTTAATGATTCAATTAAGATTTAACTATGTCATGCTATAACACATAGTTGACATTTTTTACTGCTAATAATGGATCATCTAAATTCAAAACAACTTTTATTTTAGGGGTAATTATACAAAATAATAATTAAATTTTAAAAAAGTTTAGTTACGTCATTTAAATTTAAAAAATATTTCAATTCAGTCATCGAACTTTTAAGTTTTTTTTAAATTACAGATTTAACATGTTTTTAGCATCCTTTTCTTTATGTTTTAATTAGAAAATTTCTTTGTTTTTTCTGTTGGTGCTTGTGTGAAGTGGTGACGAGGACTTACTTATTTTTTAAAATATAATTTACATATTTTTAAATTTTTTAATAATTACATATATTAAAACTTCTAACCCTCATGTTCTCCTGAATTTTTTTTTTCACACAAAAGCATTACAACAACGATATCTCGTTTTGATGATTTAGTAACGTAATTTATAACAAAACATACATGAATGAGCTAAAAAAACACATTTGTTACCTAATCATCGTTTTTCTATATTTTCTCTTTACTTTATGTCTAACTAAAAACCATTAATACATGATATTATGTGGTAAAACAAATCCATTTATTAACAAATTTTATCTACGTGGAATAAGGTGATACAAAACCAAATTGAACTTATATCATTGTTGACGTAATACTAAGCAAATAATAATTTTACTCCTTGCTTAAACCATCAATCAACGTCCACGTGTCCCATGAATTTTCCTAAATTGTATAAACAGTCACTCTTATTCACATAAAATAATATTAGTTTACCTATCTTTTATTATTTATCTGAAGTCGTGTATAGTTCCATATTAGGTCACCACCCTCACTCACCGTTACACCATAATCACCCACTCTTCTTCTCCATTTATACACACCTTCAAATCACTCTGCAACACATCAACCACCTGTAAACAGTTTCCACATTCAATCTATAACCACCATTAGCCACTTCAATCTTCAGGATCACAGTGGCTTTCGCTTGCAGTGGAATCATGCCTCGTGTAGTGGCGGAGACTATGATGAATGATAACAATGATGATGATAATATGGTAGTTTTTGACCCACCGGTGCAGGTTTCAGCTTCTCCGTCCCTCGGAGAGCTTCTGAAGTACGTCGGAGACTTGCGGAAGGAGGCGAACGGCGATGAAACTCCGGCGCATCGTGTGTTGGAGATGAGTGAAACGAGCAACGAGCCTAGGTCGTTGCCGTTTGTGTTGAAGTTTAGTAATTTGACTTACAGTGTGAAGGTACGGAAGAAGATGGCGTTTCCGGCGTTGTTTGGTCGTCGTGAGAGGTTAGGCGGTGGTCCGGTGGCGGTGGGAGGTGAGAGTATGTTCTCGACGACGAAGGATTTGTTGAAGGATATCTCCGGCGAAGCGCGCGACGGCGAGCTGGTGGCGGTGTTAGGTGCGAGTGGATCTGGAAAATCGACGTTGATCGACGCTTTAGCGAATCGGATCGCGAAAGGAAGCTTGAAAGGAACTGTGACGTTGAACGGTGAGCAGTTGGAATCTCGATTGTTGAAGGTGATTTCAGCTTACGTGATGCAGGATGATCTGTTGTTCCCGATGTTAACGGTTGAAGAAACTCTGATGTTCGCTGCGGAGTTTCGCCTCCCGAGAACATTCTCGAAGTCGAAGAAGAAACTCAGAGTTCAAGCCCTAATTGATCAATTAGGGCTCCGAAACGCCGCGAAAACAGTCATCGGAGATGAAGGACACAGAGGCGTTTCCGGTGGTGAACGCCGGAGAGTCTCGATCGGAATCGACATCGTTCACGATCCGATTATACTGTTTCTGGATGAACCGACGTCGGGGCTTGATTCCACGAGTGCGTACATGGTGGTGAAGGTGTTGCAGCGAATCGCACAAAGCGGTAGCATCGTGATCATGTCGATCCACCAGCCAAGCTACCGATTGCTCGGATTACTAGATCGGATGCTGTTTCTCTCACGAGGACAACCGGTGTTCAACGGATCTCCAGCGGATCTCCCGTTGTTCTTCTCCGATTTCGGTCATCCGATCCCCGATAAGGAGAATCGAACCGAATTCGCACTCGATTTGATCAGAGAACTTGAAGTTTCACCAGGAGGAACAAAACGCCTCGTTGAATTCAACAAATCATGGCAAAACATGAAGCGATCTCGTGAATCCATCACCACCGGCAACGAAACCCCCACCCATGGGTTAACACTCAAAGAAGCAATCAGTGCAAGCATCTCACGAGGCAAATTAGTCTCCGGTGCCGGAGCTAACAACGGCACTAACCCTACCTCTATGGTGCCAACATTCGCCAATCCGATGTGGATCGAAACCGCGGTTTTATCAAAACGATCATTCACCAACTCGCGGAGAATGCCTGAGCTGTTCGGAATCCGATTAGCCGCGGTTACTGTGACCGGATTCATCCTGGCCACCGTGTTTTGGAACCTCGATAGCTCCCCGCGAGGCGTCCAAGAACGATTAGGGTTCTTCGCATTCGCAATGTCAACAACATTCTACACCTGTGCGGACGCGTTGCCAGTTTTCCTGCATGAACGTTACATATTCATGAGGGAAACTGCGTACAACGCGTACCGAAGGTCATCGTACCTCCTCTCACACTCCCTCGTCGCCATCCCGTCCCTCATTTTCCTCTCATTCGCCTTCTCCCTCATCACATTTTGGGCCGTGGGCCTCGCGGGAGGTGTTTCGGGCTTCATATTCTACTTCTTTGTCATTCTAGCATCCTTTTGGGCCGGGAGCTCTTTCGTCACGTTCCTCTCGGGTGTCGTCCCTCATGTCATGCTCGGTTACACCATCGTAGTTGCGATTCTCGCTTACTTCCTCCTGTTCAGTGGATTCTTCATCACTCGTGATCGAATCCCCGGTTACTGGATCTGGTTCCACTACTTATCTCTTGTCAAATATCCTTACGAAGCTGTTTTACAGAACGAATTCGATGATCCCGTCAAGTGTTTTATTCGAGGGACTCAGATATTCGATAACAGCCCGCTTGCAGCAGTAGATGAGGGTGTTAAAGCTACATTGTTACAAAGCATGAGCCGGTCGCTAGGGGTGAACATCAGCAGCACCACATGCCTGACCACCGGTGTCGATATATTGAAGCAGCAAGGGATCACCGATCTGACCAAATGGGGATGCTTGTGGATCACGGTGGCTTGGGGGTTCTTCTTCAGGATACTGTTTTATTTCAGCTTGTTGTTCGGAAGCAAAAATAAGAGGAGGTGAAGTGTAATGTTCAAAACTTGGAGGATTGTTGTGTAACTATTTATACTCTCTTTGGCGGGAAAGAAGAGATTTTTTTTTTATTAATATTATTTTTTATAAAGTTGTTTTGATGGTTAAAGTGTAATGAGGCTGCTATAATAAGAATATACTGGGTCTTGTAAATTATGGAATTTAAATTTGTAAGTTTTATAGTTTCTGAGGTATTTTAATTCTTTTTAATGTGGTGGATGGCCTACTAAACGATTTGAGAAAGAAATGATGGTAGAAATTGGTTACCTAATAATGATAAAATATGTATAAATAGTTTACATAAACCATAAAAATAAAAATACTATTAAAATAATGAGGGTGCAAGTAGAGGTGAGCAAGAACCATAATCAACCATTATTTATATACTATACCGGTTTTAACCTATTAAATAAATTTATAATTTGTTACCGTAAAACTAGTAGATATGCCTGAGGGTTGCGCGCGACACCGTGATAAAATGTAAAATACAATTGTTTCTATTTGTTTTCGAATAATTTTTTTTTATCAAAACATAAAGTTACCCTAATTCACATAATCAAACAAGAAAGAATAATAAAATATACGTAAAAAAAAAGAAACTCAAATCGTAAATAAGAATTAAATAGAAAACGTTTTATATATGACATAGTTTATGTCCAAACAATAATAATACAAAATTTAAACGAATTTAAGCCAACACGTACTTAATAATAATAACGTAATAAATTAGTTTCTTGAGTTAAAATGTATAAGCCAATGATATTTTGGTCTAGTGGTTAAAGTGGAGGTAGGAGTCTTTGTCTTTTTTTAGAGGTCAAAAGTTCAAATTTTGATATGAGTGAATATTACTAACGTGGTGATAGTAATAATTAACCACTAATTTAACTTTAAAAAAGTTAAAATATATAAAAATTTAATCCGAAACTTTAAAAACTTAAAGGAGTTAAAATGACATGTTATCAAACTTTTTAAAATAGTTTGGGATAAAAAAATGTGAAGTTTAGAAAGTTGAGTGGGCTTATTGGCCCATGATAGATGACAACAACCCTTCTTACATGTACAAGTATCTAGACATAACCATAAAAACCGGGTCCGGGTACAATCTGATACCGGGTGTACCCGGTGAAAACCGTCGGTTTCAAACCGGTTTGGGGTGTTTGGAAATGATAGGAACCGGACCCGACCCGGACCCCGGACCCGAACCGGTTGAACCCGGGTCGGACCCGGTTTCGACCGTTTTTTTTTTCTAGCCGTTTTTAACGGCTATATAGCCGTTGGGGACGAATTGTGACCGTTTTTTTGGTTGTTTTTGCCTCTAAAACAAGTATAAATAGGTGTGGGTTGATATGGTAAGGTACCCAAGCTTCAAACACAAAAAAACATACGCAAAAAACGCAAACAATACTCTCGTTTAGTCTCGTTTACTCTCGTTTATTCTCAAATCTCAATATGGCTCATTAATGTATTTTTTAAGCTATTTTAATAAATAAATAATAAATTAATGAGTTATAAATGTCTTTTTAATGTTGTTATAAATTTATAATAATAATAATAATAATAATAATAATAATAATAATGAATTAATAATAATAATAATAATAATAATATAATAATAATAATAATGAATTATGATAATATAATAATAAATAATAATAATAATAACAATAATAATAATGAATTAATGATAATAATAATAATAATAATGAATTAATGATAATAATAATAATAATAATATAATAATAATATTAATAGCAATTATAATAGTAAAAAAAAAAAAAAACCCGTTGTACCCGGTTCTGGACCCGACCCGGTCCGGACCCGACCCGAACCGGGTAGGCCGGGTAGGGTTTTCAGTATGCCCAACCCGACCCGAACCCAAACCCGGGTACACCCCAACCCAGTTCCAAAAAAACCCGGCCGGACCGAACCCGGTTTGAACCCGGTTCGGGTCCGGCCCAAAACCCGGTTTGCCCACCTCTACAAGTATCTATGTATACTAATAAAAGAAGATTTTTTGGTGACACATGTCGCAATAATAAAGCTTGTAAATCTAAGTTTTCTGTTTCTTTCTTCTAATAAATAATTTTTTAATAATTAAGAAATTTTAATATTAAATATAATAGATAATTAAGAAAAGATATCTCTTTATAAATGCAATTCCATAATAAAATAATTTTTATATAAATAAGAATTATTTTTATAACATGAAACTTTTATAAAAATAAGAAATATTTTAAAACTTGTGTTGTTGATAAATAAATCTTTAATGAAACAAAAATTATTAAAATTCAAACTTTTCATAAGAATTTTTTTTAAAATAGCTCTAAATTTTCAAAAGTTATTTTTAATAAATAAAATTAATAAAAAAAACTTAAAAATGATATCATTGTTTATCATATAAAGTCGTTACTCATACGTAATTTTCAATAATATCATATATGAAGATATTGTTTAATAATTTCAAATATTTTTATTACTAAATATTTAATAATATCTATACAATTCGTGTATTACACTGATACTAACCTAGTAAGAAAAATATAATTAACAAGAATTTGATGTTTTGATGTGTGTCTAAAGTCTAAACGAAAATCGAATTTCAATCTCTTTCTTCTTAAACCCTGAATTCCTCCCTAACGGAAGGTTTTGTTCTTCGCTAATCATGAATCACAAAAAGCTTAGCAACGATCTACTAACCTTAATTGTGACAAAATCAAGCGTAAATCAAACAAATTAGACCCGTTCTTCGACAACATTGGAGTGTATTGCGAAAGAAGCCACTTCATATCATAAAATGCGCACACTCTTTATCAACTCCAAATACACTCGATGTTAAAGAAAACGAGGATTTATCAAATGGTTGTAAAGGTAACCAACAAAAAACTTTTGATTTTCTTCTTTTTTAATCTTATCAGCTATTAAGAACTTAAATTATTATGGTCTTGATAAAAAATTGCAGGCATGTGTGCTTGTTCATGGGTTAGTTCTGTTGTTGCATGTAGAGACAGTAATCTTGCAGCATCAGGAGCTGGTAACGGCGTCGTTCGTCTGTGGGAAATTAATGACGATAAAGGCGTCCAATCACTATTTGAGCTGCCACTGGTAAGTTTTTGTTTCATATCTTAATTTTATCATAGGGCCTGATAACAACTGCTAAAAGTTGCCCATAGTGTATATAGTTAAAAAACAGAAGAACAAGTGTCCGTGATTTAGGAAGCACGGGGACGGCAAAAAGGCTGGGGTACCCGCTTCCAAAACGGATTGGGGACGGAAACGACATGGGGACGCCAGGGAAACGTTTCCGTAAATTTAGGGACGGCTTTCTCGACGTTTCCGTAATTGGGGACGTTTCCGTAAATTTGGGGACGTTTCTTTGAACCATTCTGTTTTCCTTTTATTGTTTATTAGGGTTTAACCCTTCACATGCTCACGTACATATTATATAACCTATCAAATTATGAAAAGTTTGAATATATATATATATATATATGTTACGGGTTAGTCGTACATGTCTAGGCTGGTTTTCTTGTTTTAGCCTGAGTTTTATTTTAGTATAGTACTTTTTTATGGTATAGGTCAAATATTCGGTAAGATTGGAGGTTTTTCGTAAAATATTAAACAAATACTATGATGATGGTGTTGCTATGCTTTTTGATTCTATTTCCCAGTTCCCACTTTTCATAATTTGTTTAGTTCTAGGGCAAAAGTACTGGGAAATATAGATTTATATAAGGAGAGATAACAAGACTACAGAGAATCACCTTGAGTATTGTGAGTTTCTTGAGATCAATTTTTGGTTAGCCAATGATCCAAGGTGTACATTAAGTTATCATGTAGGACTGCACATATGAATTAATAAATTGTGCTAGTAAACAACATAAAAAAGATATAAAAAAGTATCAATGATCTTTAATTCAAGTAAAATACTTAAAACATGTAAATACGAGATGGTATTGTGTTCCAGGAAGATAGCAACGGGTCTTGAGCTTCTTTGTTTGACCTAGGTTAATTTTTTTATTTGTAAAGTAAATGGGAGTTCAAAACTTCAATTATAAATTATTTATTTCTTGTCTTTGTTTTGGGCTTGATAGCTCCGACACCTGGGTTATAATATTAATTTTTTTTATTGACTTTTTAACTATTAAGTGGAATTTTGTTGTTATTTTAAAGCTTAAGCTTATTTATTAAAACTTGAGGGCCATATCCAGTGGAACTACGGCAAAGAAACAAAATGTTATGATTTGTTTCAAAAAACCATTAAAGGTTTAAATGTAAATTTTTTTTAAAAGTAAACTTTGTATTTGTTTGGAGAAAAAAAGAAATTTTTATGATAACATTGAGAAACTTACACCTTCAATATTCATATTTTTATTTGTTATATATAATGACGCGACAGGTATTATAGAGCCTCTTTACCGACATGTTATAAACGTTAATATATTTGATTATTATTATAATTATGTAAATATTTAGTTATTATATACTTAAATGTTTAAATAAAATAATAATGAAATTAAATAGTATCAAGTTATAAATATAAGATAACTAGTATTAAGTTCTCGCATTGCGGCGGGGGCATAAAACTGAACCAAGTAGCACCAATGTCACCCAGAACCGGAAAACCTCGTTTAACAAAGAAATAAAAAAAGAAATTTTAAAAATAAAACCTCATGAAACGTAAGGCATTATAAACAATAACTAAGTCGGTCTAGGACCTGCACATTGTGACGGGATTGTTAAACATGAAAAAAATACGTAGCAACGTTGAACGACACACACACTTACGACGCGTTACTCTCAAAATTTAGAATAAAATGTAAAATGAAAATTTTATAAAAAATTGAAAAGTATGAGTGAACAAAATTAAAGATAAGAAAATGTAAGGTTAAATTGTAACAAAAATATAAAATTATTGTACTATGTGCATAAAAATATGTACATAGATGTTAGTAATTAGAATATTAAAATATATAAATTAGTTTTAAAATATTGTTCTAACACTTAAGATTTAGGAGTTGTTTGACAGCCTCTTAATCAGCTTTTTAATGATTCAGATGTCTGAATGGTTCAGCATTTAATGGTTCAGACTGTTTGTTTCGTGAACACATGTCTGAATGATTAACTGATGCTGAATGGTTAAGAGGTCTAATGCTGAATGGTTAAAACATATTATCTAAATTGGTCAGACATTTGTCTTTGAATAGTTGAGATGTCTAATGTTCTTAATGGTTCAGACCTCTTAATGACTCAGCACTTAATGATTCAGACTTTTTATTGGTTTAGCACTTAATCATTCAGAAGTTACCAAACAACTCCTTAACCAAATAAAAATTGAGAGTACAACTTTTGAAACTCAATATACAACACCATAACGTATAAATTAAGTTGATAATTAGTATTATATTAATAAATGTAAAATAATACATAAATCGATTGAAATCACCGGGCCCATTCATGTAAGTCGGTCGTTTGACACCCTAACCTATTTAGGGACTCTCTAATCTCTATTCTATTCCATCGTTGACGATTTTGAAGGTATGTTGTTAATCTTCAATTTTACTCTCTAATTAGGTTAAGGTTAGGGTTTAACGAAAGTTGTTAATCTGTTGTGGTTTCTACATTGTTAATTAGCTTAGGGTTTTAACGAAAGATTGTAACAAAACTACACAACACTCAAATCAATTAGCATTAGCATGTCTTAAGTTGGTATTCATTGAAGAGATGATTATAAACTGCAACATTATTAAATTTGGTGTGTTGATTATACCACATGAACTCTTGTTCTTTATTCTTTATCATCTGAATTGGCTCTTTTTGTTGTATCTTAAGTTGTGCTGATTAGTTTTAAGAGTGCTTAAAGCCTTTCATGGCTTAATATCTCTTTTATCAACTGCACTGTTAGATTTTTGTATGGTGAAGTTATAAGGTAGAATCTGCATTGCACAATGCACATTATTGGTAGTATATATGTATATTTTAATTTAAAACCTCGAATTCAACCGAGTAGCTTTGTTTTAGTGAGGGGAACACTGATCATCATAAAGTATGGATATGAAATGGGTAGAATCAGAGACTTCGGATGAAGCTTATATATATCAAGTTATAAAATGGGACATGTTAAAGAAGAGTATAAATGCGCTGGTCGGCAAAGTCAATGCAACTAATATCAAGAATATCATCTTGGAGTTGTTTTCTGAAAATTTGATCAGGGGAAGAGGATTGTTTATTGCGGCATGTATAAGGGCCCAGACGGCCTCTCCTGGTTTGACGGATGTGTTTGCAGCACTCGTTGCTGTGGTAAACGCCAAAATCCCTGAAGCGGGTGACTTTTTGTTGAGAATGCTTATTATGCAGGTTCAATATGAATATATGAGCTGTGATAATAAGGTACATTTTATTTCTTTTTTTCGTTTGCTAGTTTTATTTTGTGAAATCGCGTATCTTATGGTTGTTGTTTTCGTGTATGAATGTTATGATGTTATGTGTTTCCGCAGCATCGATTGCTTTCTGACGTCAAGTTTATAGCTCATCTGGTTAACCAACAAGTTTTTCATGAGCTTATTGCTTTTGAGACGCTCACAATGCTTCTAGAAAATTCAACTAACGATGGCGTTGAGGTTGCTGTTGAATTTGTCACTGAATGTGGATCAATACTGCAGGAGCTATCTCCTGAAAGCTTGAATGGTGAGTTGTTTTACCCCGAGCTTATTCTCCAGTCACTAGTATGCATTATCGGATTTAGGCTGGCTGGTTGTTTCCATTTTCTAAGTAAACTACCTAAGTACTGAATGATAACTATAGTTATATATCAACTAAGAAAAACTTACATTCACGGGGAAGGTTATTTCATGTCGTCTGTCATGTCCTATTGGTTGCAGTTCTAGCTTATTCAGTTGTTCTTAACTTGTATGTGTTGTTTTATGGTATGCTATTAGTATTAAACTGATTTATCTCACTATGCAGCAACTTGATATCATTGACAAAGCCTGCATCTTTTGTTTTGATCTAGGTATTTTTGAGCGCTTCCATGGAATTCTTCACAAGGGAGAGATAGATAAAAGGGTACAGTTATTGGTTGAAGGTCTCATTGCCTTAAAAAAGGCAGAGTTTCAGGTTAATTTTGTATTCTTTTGAGCAATTTATTTTCCATCTCCAATCCTTTCTTACTTATTAACCATGTTCACTTAACTTATACAGAGCCATCCAGCTATTCGGCCAGAGTTGAACCTTGTTTCGTTGGAAGATCAAGTAACACATAAAGCATGTTTTTCTGATAAGATGAATATCGACCCAGGTATCTTAATTTAGAATACATGTTCAATGTTACAAGTGTTTCCAATATGTTGTGTGTATGACTTGTTTTCTTATGCATTTCAGTTTTTGCATTTAAGTTGGATCCAAATTATCTTGAGAACGAGAAGCGGTTTGAAGATTTGAAGAAAAGCGTTCTTGGTGACGAATCCCCTTGGAGGAAAAGTACTCAAAATCAAGATAAATCATAAATTATTATTATTAGCTTATTCATTGTTTGAATGCCAGGACAAGAGGTTGGAAACCAAGTATGACAATTTCTATCGCAACTTTTTTGTTCTTTAGAGAAGTTACATTTGACAAAATGAAAATCTATGCATAAGACCAAAGGGGTACTGTAGTTAAGAATGTGCTCTTTAATATATAGGATAATTTCTATCACATTGAATCATTTTTCGTCGTTTGCAAAATTTAGAAAACTTACATAGCCATTTGATTTTGGCAGATGGAATTGTGCATAATGTTACTAGAGTGTTGTAGTCAGGAGAGTACCTTTGCCACTATGGGCTTTTAGGCTAGTGGTTTTGGTTTTGAATGTAATAGTTACTTAAATTTTTCACTAGGTAGTTGTGGTCTTTGATGCAAGTCAAAGAGCCCTTTGCTCATGACCACCTTCCCCTAAGGAGCTTCACACCCAATGGGGGCTGTGTGTGTGACGTGATAGAATATGACGCCCCACTACAAAGAACCTAAGACGTGACCATGACTTGATCATTTAACTAATTTTGACTTGGTTATACTCGACCTACATCTTCAACAATCAGTTCATCATTCCGGATGAACACCGGAATTTTGACCCCTCCTAAACTCAACTACTCCAATGACCCCATGTCGCTCACTAGTCCTTCGGCTTTGACCGGTCTTTCGGTCATATGAACTCATATCGTCATTCCCATGCTTATGATCTTGGTCATTCGGTGGAGTAAACAATAACCGGCCGTGATATATTTACTTAATCTTTTTTGGGCTTGAATTCTTTCCTTGATCTATGAAAAGTTGCCTCATGATGTGTGACTTTCTTGTTGTTATGTATTCATGCATTTGACTTCCAAAAAAATTTCAATGATGTGTGACTTTTGTTGTTACGTATTCATGTAGTGAATGGAGTATATAATTATATATTCTGAACATAAGATTGGGATCATGCCCTAATAACTGTCTCAAAGCCTTGAATTGCATCACTTTGACAACACCACTAGGAGCATATAGACCAAAAGAGTTACGATAGTACTCAAGAACATTCAGGAAAAACACATAAAAGGAATGACAAATTTGAAAACTCAAAATGATTTGTATATAAAGCAATTGACCCTTTCGAATCATTACCTACATATTTATTAGAATCAGAAGCAGCGATATCAAACTTCACATCAATCTTTTGGCAAAACTCCTCAATATCATAGCGAGTAAGCTTGGATCGTTGAATAGTCATGTCATTGTTGGAACCCATTGGAAAACAAAGTAAGAAAACATACTAATCTTCATAGAGAATAAATGAATGATTGTTCTTATTGCTGAAGAATACGAAAGATCAAAGGCGAAATTAGAGCTTCTTGTGAAAGAAATAGCTGATAAATGATTAATTAATATCAAGAAAATAAAAAAAATATCAAAAGAAATGCAAATGATCTTTCGTATTCTTCAACAATAGGGCTTCTTTTGAAAGAATACGAATGATCGTTTTACTATACAAATCAACAAAAAAATACAAAAAAACTGAATAATTAATCCATGGTATAATAATAAAAGTAAATCAAAACCAAAAAAGAAGTAAACAAAAAAAATATAAAAAGAAACGAAATGCAACTCCATGGTATAATAAAAGAATTTATTATAAAAAAAATTATTATAAGAACTTAAATACAAAAAAGGAAGAATATAAAAAAACTTAGGATTTAAAAAAGGATTTTAACGAAAGATTATAACAATATTACACAACACTCAAAATGAATTAGCATTAGCACGTATTGGTAAGTTGGTTCCCTTTTGCCGAGAAAGATTATTGTACGGCTTCGAAGAGCTTACAAGAGAAACGACAAGGTGTAAATCTAGTTCTTTTCTTGGTTTCATTTGCTGACATATTTGATATTTTCGAAATTTGGGTTTCTTAATGTTGTTCATGAGCTTATTGCTTACTACCTCCTGTTTATATATGTTTTTGCCTACTGATTTAGCTTGAAGGAAGCAAGACGAACTTACACTGATCACAAATCATTTGTTATTAATAAACAATATTCTAGGAAAGAGTGGCTTGTTATCTCACCTTTGGTTATACTTCTGTTTGTTTTATTAAAAAGGTATTCTTTAACACTGTCAAGTGTTTAGCTTGTTCTAAACATATGCTGTTTTCTGCCGTTTATATGCTTTGCTATTACACTGTTCTATCTTTTTTGTCTAGTACATTATCTCACTAATTACTGCAGCAACGTCAACATATATTCAGTACTCATTTATCCTGATAAAAGAAGGATGAATCTTCAATTGCTTATCAAAATCAGTTAGTGCTTTAAATTTTATCACTATTTTATTCATTATTACTATGGCTAAATCCTAATGTTTTAAGTCTGAATTTACATACAACCTTAAACTGCTTATCAAAATCAGTTTAGTACTTAAATTTTGTCATTGTTTTCATTTATTATCACCATGGCTAAATCCTAATGTTTTAGATCTGAATTTACATACAACCTTCAATTGCTTATCAAAATCAGTTTAGTCTAATCTGTTGATTACAACATCAAGAGTTATATTAGGAACACAAATGTCAAAGATGGTTGGTTTCATAAATCATCAATGACAAAAACTAATGTTTGGTATTAACATAGTTGCACTAAACAGTGCATGGAAAGGTTAAATGAATTAAATGCTAAACAAATTATCATACCCCGGGTGCGTATTACAATCCTGGTCCCATACACGATCATAAAAATTATGTCTCATAGACATATTCGATCTTATTTCTACACTACTTGTTACCCGATACCTGTTGGATCTGTGGGGTATTGTATCTACTTGCTTATGATATATTGTAGTTAAAGAACAAGTTTTTGATATGCTCTTAGTCTTATACTTCTTAAAGTCAATCTTAAAAACTGACTTTACATACCAAATGTACTTGCAAATTTAACGGATCTGAATACTTGTCTCGAATAGGTTTTTTCCATCCCATTACTATCTTTTGAGAAAACTATAGAAATGAGTTAACGGATTAAATGAGATTTTTTTACTAGAATATGAAATTTGAAGGTTTTGGTATGAGTCTCACAAAGTGCTAAACTCTATCGAATACTTAAATATGATTACAAGATTTACAAAACTAATTAGATCTAATGGGGTGTTTGGTTTAGCTTTTATTTTTTAGCTTATGGTTATATTTTAAAGTAGCTTATAGTTTATTTTCTATTATTTGATAAGCTCCTTTTAAATGTTTTGATTAGCTTATATTCTACAAGTTGATAATCTCTTTTTAAATGTTTGTGTTAATTTTTTTTATATTTAGCTTATGTTAGTAAATGATCAAAAGAGGCATGTTTACATATTATCACATAACTTACATCCTTAGATAAGTTTTTTTAAAATAAACTATTCAAATTATCTTATATAAGCTAATAAGCATAAGCTTAATAAGCTAAAGCAAACACCAGGTTAAACTTATTTTATTAAAATAACCAAAAAAAACTATGAGCTTTGTTAAAAAAAAATAGGCCAAACACCCCTAAAAGATACTAAGGTAAGGTGGTGTTTTTCCGATTTAATGTTCAGTTTTATTTTAGTTTAATACAAGCACATTTTGATTGATACCAATTTTGGTAATAATAAAATTAAGAGTGAATTGCTATGTTTTTTGTTTTGTTTGGCCATATTTGTTAATTGTATTCAAAAAAGTTATCCGGTTTAAATAATCTATTATCAGAAAGGTAATTATATACGAAGACAAAATTCTAATTTATGTTAACGTATTGTCAATGATTTCATGACCGCATCGGATTGCCCGGTCCGACCGCATAGGATTGCCCGGTCCGTCCAGCCTGACCGGGATTCGGTTGGGCCATCCGTCCGATCCACCCCAAATCGTTTCTTTCTTCAAGAACCGAGCGATTCGAAACGGGTCGGCAGTTGAACAAGCAACCGGTTCGGACCAGATTTTCCATTTTTTATTTTTCTTATTTAAAAAAAATAATGAATTTCAGTTTAGCGGGTAAGTCGGATGATGAATTTCAATATTGGATTATTTAGTTTTATATATATATATAATATACATTTAAAATACTTATATTAAATTATATATAACTATATATAATATAAATATGTGTATGTAATTATGACGTCATTGGTTTATAAATCCGGTCCGAACGGTGCAACCGGTCCGACCAGTTGACCAGTAAGGCGACCGGTATATCGTCCGATCCGTTTATGAGAACATTGTGTATTGTTGTTGGAATTACTTCACTTCTTATTGTTTCATTCATGAAACTTGTTGTAACATCTCGTATTTTCATTAAATCAAAAGTTAACTTTGTTAAATTATTGTATGGACTATTTATGTCTTTGATGAAAATTTGTGGGTTACTTACGCTTACTTGTTAGCTTGTCTTTTAACTTCTAATATAAATCTTAATAAAATAGCTATTAAAATACAATAACTCTAATAATTATGACTTTAATACTATTGATAATAATAATAATAATAATAGAAGTTAAAAATATTAGTATAAGTAATAAGTAATAGAAGTTAAATAAGCTGTGAAATGATTAAAATTTAAGATGAAATTAAGTTTAGGGGGTTGTTTTGTTAACATTGAAAATTCAAAAGAAAGTTTTTACATAAAATATCAAAATGAAAACTACAGGGGCTAACTGTGTAAATAATCAAAACCCAAACTCTTTTCCTTCTCTCTTTCCTCGTTTTTCCGGTGACCATCCGGCTGGCCACCGTCCGAGCTCCGGCGAAGCTCAATCGTGGGTAAAAAGGCTAAAAATCGAATCCCAATCGGTTCATGAACATAACTCAAACCCTTTGATAAGTTTTATTGGGAGTTTAAGCTGGTAATTAATGGTACAACTGGAAGTAACTGCCGCCATTTTCAATCTAATCGTTAGACACTTGAACACTAATAATAATCCAATCGAGTGAACTTAAACGATCATCTAACTACATCTAAATTGTTACAAATCTTAATTTCATCCGAAACACTCTCTAATACCTCGTTTGATTCTCTTTATCACCGCGACCTGCAACTAAGAAGTTCAACATCATTCAAGTGTTCTAACCTTCAATTGATAAGGGGCTTCTAGTCTACAACATCCTCCGAAGCTTCACACAAAAGTAATTTGGATATCATCACCATTTACATATCAAACCAATTCAAGTGTGGGTCGCAACTGTTGCATCATCTACCTCATCGTTCTCGACCAAAATCAAGTAAGATAACCATAGACTTAGGTTCGTTTAGGTATGGGGAACAAAAGCCTCGTGGTTAATTTGTTTTACAACATCGATTGTTACATTAATTTGGCAGATTTCGTTCTAGGATTCTTGGGGATTTGGGGGCGCTTCATTAACTTCATTTAAAAGAATTTAGAACCGGGATATACCAAGTCTAAAGCCATGGTTCACCGGATAAGTTACTCCCTTCTCCACCAAGAGGTCCCGGGTTTGAACTCGGGCAACCTCATATTTTTTAAAGGGCTTTTTAGCCTTAATTTTATTACAGGAAAATCTTTAATAAATATAAAAATGATTTTTACGAACTTCAAATATTTTTTTAAATTATCTAAATATTTTCTGTAAATTAATTCTTGTAAAATATTTTAGCATTTTATTATAAAAGTTATTTACAAATGTTATGACTAAATAAATAAATATATATATATATATATTATATAACAATTTAAATTACTAAATTATTATTGGATCTTATGTTCTCTTTGATTAGAGATTAATCATGTTAATTATAGTATTCAAACATATTTTATAATTAAAAGCAAGTTATTTACAAAGGATTTAATTCCTTTAAAATTTTATAAATTGTACTTCTTTTGAACAAAATATAAAATAAAGAGTTCACTAATTTTATTTATAAAAACCCCCAAATACCCAATCCTTATTGAAAGCCTAGTTCGCGTTTAATCGTTAAACCTTATTATTAACCTAAATCTTGTAATATATATATATATATATATATATATATATATATATATATTTAGGTATCTTGTGACGATACAACTTGAAACGACGTTTATTATTATTTCTATTAATCTTCATCGCATACTTATTTTGTCAAGTGAGTTTCCTTGCCCCTTTATACATCATACACTTATAAACGTTTGAGACTTGTAAAGCACTTGCAATTCATCTTTGTATTTTGTCATGGTTATTTGTGTGTTGTAAGTGATTATATGAGATACATAGTTTGTTTACAATCATTAACTAATGCTAGCCTGGCGACGTCTTAGATCTTTGGGCCTGACAAGCCTATTTGGTGCTAAAGCCGATGTATTACTGGCACCTGATGACGTATGCTTATTCATCATGGGAACCAAATACACTTAGCCAATCTTTTATACTTGTAATCAAGTCGAGGTTTGGTTGTAACGATATGTGTTCTATAACCTTACTAACTTATAACCTATGACATGAATTGCTACTTGTAACCTTATCTTATTATGTATGAAAACCTTGGAAACTCACCAACTATTGTAGTTGACCTTTATTTTTTTATCATGTTTTAGGTAACCCACAAGTTTAAAGTGGTCTTTTGAAACTTGTAATAATCTAGGACTTAGACCTAGTTAATGAAATAAAAAGACTAAGTTTTGTCTTGTTATATTTGAACTTATTTCATGTTTGAGACTTATGTTTGTAATGCCTTTTGAAACTTATAATTTTAATATTTACATTTAAATATAACGTTATGTGGCTGTGAACAATCTTAACCCTCACACCTCGACGCTTCCGCCGTCAAGGTTGGGGTGTGACACTTATATCCACATTTCATCCTTTTATATTCGAACCTTACATCATAGCTCAATTACAAGATTGTTTAATTTATATGTGGGGAAGGATGATGGACTAGTTTTGGTGGTAGTTGGGAACTCGTAATGAAAGGGTTGTATAATGTAGGTCATCGCCTCTAGTCATCATCTTCATTATATCATGATATAGTTTTACTCGATGGTTGTGCTAGCCTTTTGATATTGGAAGAAGAATTAGGTAATCTATGTTTATGTTTTTTGTGTTTTTTACAAATATAGCCAATACGTTCAAAATGTGTTTTTTACAACATAACATGTTAACATTTGCGGAATTTAGGCCTATAATTATCACTTCATTTTAAACATATTTAACATATAGTTCAAAACACAGGTTTTAATAAAAATTTTGACACCATATATTCGTATAATGGGCAATACATAAGAAGATCAAGCATTCAAGCCTGTTTGTGACACCCTACATAAAACCCACATCGTCCGTGGACAATGGAGATGTTTGGTTTATAAGTAATGTATGATCTCTAATATCAAAAACATGTTTTTAACGTATTGGCTGTAAAAATGGGTGACCTTCCTTGGAATTCAGAAATTGGTGACCTTTCTTGGAAGTTTTTACTCGAACAAACAAAAGCAAATCTTTGGAAGTTTTTACTCGGACAAACAAAAGCAAATCTGTTAACTCCTCCTGGGCAAAGCGAACACTATTGATGGTACGGAGGAATCGAATGTTACACTATTTGATATCCAAGACACATATGACACATGATTTAATAACATGTTAACATACAAGTATTTAGCTAGGAAAAAAACATTAGGGTTATACTCTGAAATTTAAAACATAAAAGTTCACTTGACTCATTTAAGATGAACCCTAGGTTCAGTTTAAAATTTAATAATGTCATTAAATTTTTTAATTTTTATGTATTTTATAAAATTTAACTGACTTTTAAACTCTATTTTAAAACCAAAAATGCAAAACTTATATAAAAATCTAAATTAACTTTGCAATTATTAAAGATTAAAAACCAAAATTACAATGACTATATAAATACTAGTAAATCCGTGTATTACACGGGTTGAATAAATAAAATATTAATATAATAAAATTTATTAATTATAAATAATATTATAAGATATGTTATGATTGAAATTACGTATGATCAATGACTATAACTAATTAAACAGTGATATCAACTTTTTAAAATTTTGTTTTAAATTTATTTCCAATAAAATAATAAACATTTTGTTATAAAACAAACCGTATAAAAATAACATCTTTAAAATAACTCATATTATAATTCCCAAATTAATTATTTCTAGTTTTAGAAATTGAACTTAAAAACAAATTTTGAAATAGTTTGTACTTTTTAAAACGTTTTATTATTTAGAAAATTATTATTTTATAAACTTTTTGTTTATTTAAAAATAATATTAATGAATAGATCTTTTTTTAATTTATTAAATGTAAAAGAAAGTTAAATAATATTATTAGTAATTAAGGTAATTATTTAAGATGAGAGAGAGACGGAAAAATTTTGGTGAGGATGAGTATGTTGATGACACGTATCATCTTAAGTTATTTTTTTATTAAAGTAGTAAGATAAAATAAGATTTTGATTAATTTTAAAATTTTCAAAGTTTAAAAACAAATCAAACCACATAGACCGCAAATTTCTCTAATTCTTCCTAAAATAAACCAACCCAATCAACTCCGAAATACTCCTACATTTTAAAATTCGGGTCACCATTTTGTTGGAATAAACCATGATACACTTAACACTTGTAAAGATCCATTTAACATTTTAGTTTACCCTTTCAATCTCTACAAATTGCATGTAACGCCACTGCAAGTTTGAGTGACAAAGCTCCCAAATTTCATTCTGTAAGTCAAATTCTCATAAACCCTAATCTTTATCTTTTAATTCCTTGATTTCCCCCCCAAAAAAATGGGCTTTGTTAGTTAATCAGATGCAAGTTCCACCTAATTTGAACTTTTTTCAAGCTATTGAAGTCTTGATTACAGTTTTTTTTTGTCACGAATGCACACATACTTATGAACAGTGAAGTCGATTACACCAAATGAGAGTTGATTCTGTAAAGCGCATACTGAAAGCTGTAATTTGGGGTTTTTTTGGGGAAAGATGAATATGCATGATGACCTTTTCAATTTTTTGATCTTTTTAGTAACATTCATCACTTAGCGAGATGTGATTGACTGTTAATTAGATGGATTCATGTTTTGAGACTTTGATTCTGATTTGATGTATAGAAGTGTAATGCTGCAAGTACCAATTTACAAAATTGACTTGTGAAAAATTAGGGTTCGCTAATATCCCTTATGTTTTGGGATTTTGATTTTGGGTTCGGTAAAACCTCTTTTTTCTTAAAATTTTTACTTTTAAAGTACTATAAAGATTAGTTATTAAAATCCCCTATATTTGCACATACAGGCTATTCATGTAATTTTATGATTTGAGATTTACTTAGAAAAAGATCTCCACATGTGTAAATTACTCTCTGTGTTCTCGTGAACCAGAAATGATCTTGATTTTGTCTTTCATTTTTTCGGTTTCAACCAGAAATGTGGAATGCAAATTGGTCACTTTATAAAACACTCGATTTCTTCATCGATTGCTTAGTATAGAGTATCAATAGTGGCCTAGTGGTGTTCAAATCTCTTGATTTGTGACATACTTGATTGATGATCAAGTATTGTTTTCTTATTATATGCATTTGAGATTAATGATCAACCGGAGACAACCCACCTATGGATTTTGTGCCCAAATTGCAAGCTGGTTTTTGACCTTGCCCATTATTGAAATATAACTCATTTTGACGTAATTGTTTACAGCCTAACACATCTTAGAGTTTATGTAATATTTTTAGTAGTAAACAGTGTTATTCTAATCTGGATATGAAGATTATCTTTTCTATTCTGGCTGCACCGGAGGTTGGTGATGACCTGCTAATTATTTTATATTGCCGTTGATGAAATTTTGATTCTAATGTCTTTGGCGTGCCATTTATGATGACACTGTAAATACATTTGTGTCGTGGTTGACATGATCGTCTGACTTTTATTCTTGTGCTATTTTCAATTCTAAACTCCATTGTATGTGTTTGATTCTCATTTGTGTTGCTAGTGCTATAGTTTTGCCTGTTTTGACTGGTTGTTTAGATAAGTTAAGCGCACTTAATACATGTTATTTTTATACAGTGCAATTAGATGCGAAATAATTGTCTGGTAAGACAGGTTAACACTGGTCAAAATGGTCTGATTTTGTTGGGTTGATGACCCACAAGCACGCTTATCTGTAACTCCTTTGATCTTTTTTAATCATTATCAGTTTCTCATCAGGTTGCTGGTGATTCACTATGAAGAGGAGCATGCCATTACAACTATTGGATATATCATCAGATGATGAAGATGATCCATCTCCATCAAATGGAACCAAATATCTTGCCGTTGACAAGCGACCAAAAACTGAGGTTACAGTCATCAATCCCACCAAAAAAGTAGGAGCTGAAGGTAATCTGTTACATGTATATGGTTATCATCATTGTAGCAACTGAGGTTTATGTTTCTTGAGTTGATCACTGATGCAGAACTGTTAATGAGAAGTGCTAAAATGTATCAAGAATACATGAAGCAGATCCCTATTCCAGCTCAGCGTGGGTCGGTCATATCATTCACTTCATGGAGTAGTTTAGCAAAATCAATGAAGCAAATGTACCGGCAGCCTCTGCATTACTTAACCAACATTCGCGTGAAGGAGTGGGACCGAATGAGAAGTGATGCAGCCAGTAAGGATGAATCATTAGACACCATTATTCATCCTTGTAAAGCCGAAACTAACATCTGGCTCATGGAAGAGGTTCATAGGCTCACATCCTCTTATGAGTTTCTTGCTAAACTGTGGTTAGCTGATCCAATGTACAATGCCTCTATTGATTCTGTTTTTCCCCAGTTATGAAGGTTATTTCTGTAATTTTCTCTTAGTACTTGACTTTGGTAGTGTAGTATGCAGAATTAGGGTTTGTGGTATTGGACCTTCTTTAGGTCCAAATTTTTAACTTCCTTTTGTTCATCTAACTTGGTTTATTGTTTGCTTATTCAAAATATAAATTGGTGTTTGGTAGATAACCAGTAAATTTGGGCAGTTTGTAAACAGATTGATACTTACCTAACCGTCAAACCTAAGCAAATTGACAAGTTTGAGATTTATATGGCTTTGTTTGGTTTTAATGGTTTGAGTCTTTGACATCAATGGTGCAACTTAGTTTAATTTTTCTATTTATTCATTTCTTTCTCAAAAAATGTATTTATGTGTATGTATTATATAAAGTAACAATTCTTTAAAAAAAGTTAGTTCAAACTGCTAAAAGTAGCCAGTCGGACAGACCCAAGCAAGCCGACTAGTGTGATTCGTTTGCTAAAACTGTACTTTACCTATTCAGCATAGAAATATCATCAAAGCTGACTAAACCGGACCATAAACAACACTAAGTAAATCTGCAAATAAGAATGCATAATATTAAAGCAGTCACAAGTTGTCGTATTAAGGGTGAACATTCACCCGACAAGGAATAGTTAGTCATTTTATATAATGTTGTTTTCCTCAGTAGAACAAATACATCAACATGAAGACAGTGAACCGATATTTGAACTACAAAGACATCTATAGCATTATAGTATGGAAAATACAAGAAAACTTGGGTTAAAAAACAGGAGCTTGAGGTGTGGAGTGAGGACTCAAAGCAGCTCTGAGTGTATTTCTTTTTCTTCTTAAAGTAAAATGTTACATCAGCAATACTTTGGATATCTTCTTCATGTACACAACCAATGACCATACAGCTAACCCAGCTGACACATATAGTAAAGCAACACCAGATGCTCCCAGCAATCCTACCTCTGTAAAACTGCATATTTATGGTCAAGGTAAATGCGTGTAAATACGTCATTCTAGCGCCTACTCTTAATTTTGACACTGGTAACAACCGATCAAAACAGGTATCGTTAAAAATGAGTCGTTTTTTGCTGGTAGGGTTGGGACTGGTTGGACCCACAAAACTTTTTCCTCCAGTGTTACAGTCATTTATAAATAGGTAGAAATATTATGATTATCAGCTATTACCACAATAGTAATCTGAACCTTGGATTAATGACAATTTAAGAGGTTACATGCATTAAAAGTAGACTTTGGGGCCTTCCAGCCCATTTGACGGTTCGACTCAATTTCCTTTTAGCTAATGACCCACAAACTAGTTTGAGATAAATAAAAAAAATTGAAATCCTTCGGGTGTCCGTCAAAATCCTCACCTCTAAATTAGAAGTTATAGAAAGTTGGAAAATGACCATCATCGAAATGTGGATTTTTAGGGTGGCAGACATTGAGAAGTAACATAAGATTGCACACAAACCTGGGATCTCTAATTGCAAGAAGAATGGTTAATGAAGTCATTTGTGTGGCTGTTTTCCACTTCCCCAAATTATTTACAGCAACAGCCTGAAAATCAAGAGGTATTTTTCAAATAGACATTAATGCACTATATATAGTATATACAGAGAGAATGACGTTCCATTTAAAAACAATTTTAAGTAAACTGTGAAAACCACATAAACGCCCGCGCACCTATATGCTTTAAACATGATGCGTAAGGCAGTTATGTTACCACAACTATTCTCTGCCACTACAAATAATCAGTGCTATGTACAAGTGTTTACTGTGATTCTCAAGGTTCTCTACTTAAAAATGTCCATAACTATAAAAATATATATACAATTATATACACGTGGTACGACGATGTTAGGAAAAGTGTAAAGGAAGATACCCCTGAAAGTTTACTACCCTGTGAAGCAGCCCATTCTCTAACTGCAGACATTGTTATCTGAAAAAAGTTGTAAACCATTCATCAGATACTTATACATCAAGAGGTATTTTCCAAAGAACAAGTTATTAATAAATTTTAATAGCGAGTTCAGCAGGTTTGTGTGAATGACCTAAATAGTAGATTCTATAAGAAAGAAATGGCTGATTGCGGAAACAAGGTATTCAATGAAAACAAGGTGAAAGGTGCAAACACAACAAGATTATTGAACAATCAAGATGTATTCAATGCTCAAAATTGAGTTTCACATGAATAAGTACCTAAACTTGTTTATTATTGAACAATCAAGATGTATTCAATGCTCAAAATTGAGTTTCACATGAATAAGTACCTAAACTTGTTTCATAAACATCAACTTAAGATCATATTATCATACATTATGGTAAGGGTATGTTCATGTCTAATGACAAGTATCATGAAAGAAGAAAGAAATTTTAGCAGCACATATACATTTGCCATGTGCCAACAGACAGACGAATAATAGCCTAACTCACAATTCCTTTATAATGCTAAAGTCCATCAATTAGTTCAAAGAGAAGGAAGAAAAAGGAAAATATCAACGTGTCATATTTCAATAAATAGGAAAGGGGCATCAGATTGTGTTTGGCCGCTTTGCCTTTTTATCTTTGACAGATTAGAACGAATGTCCAAAATCTCATTTCTGTATTGTGAGAACACACAGTTTCTAATTAACATCATTTACAATTATTCAAAAAGGTAACCATGCATCTATTCCGAGTTAGCATCAATAACTAGCCCGTGATCTGACTACAAGCTGATTTAATCTTGATGAAATAGATGACTGAATTAACAAATAACAATGTGAAAAGCTCAAGCATTACCTCTCTGCCAATAATTGCAATTGATGGTACAGTCAATAACCAAGGCTGCTGTCCAAGCATAGCAGCTTCTGGAGGTTTTGTACATAACAAGACCAAGGTAGTAGCAACCATAAGCTGCACTCAGTAAGCATAAACATTTAAACAGATATAGAATATGATTAGTAGAAAAATAAATGAAATACGAGTTGTTGGGAAGGATACACAAGAGAAAACCAAGAGATATAGAATCAAACAGTCCATTAATTACATTAATAAAAGGAAACAAAGAAAATACTGATAGTAATGTCCAAAAACAGAATCAAGCTAAGTCATACCTTATCAGCCACCGGATCTAAAAATGCACCAAAGGCAGTTCCTAAGTTCATCTAAAATGCATCAAAAAAGATAAATTAACTTCAACACGAAAGTTTGTTCAAACTTCCTTAAAGGTTTAAAACATTGAATGCATACCTTTCGTGCAAGATACCCATCAAGCCAATCTGTAATTGCTGCAGCAATGAAGATGCCTGTAGTCGAAGAAGTTCCCAGTCGACTATTCATATAAAAAGCTAATAACATTCAAAAGATGTCTGTTAGTATCATCAAACCCACAATACAGACAGCAGGAATTGTATAAATATCAAATATTATCGACTACATAGTAAGTAACAAATAGTAATCTCAGGTTCCTTCTAATTGTTCTAGTTTCAACAAACCAAAACCAGACGTCAGTTACTACATGACCCTTTCAATTATAAAAGCAGACAAACAGTTGATAGGAAGTCACAACATTACTCAATATGAGCACAAGATTTAAGAGGTAGCTTGTCTTGACATTCATAAGCTTCACAATTATCATGTATCGTAAACAATTCGCTGGAAAAACCATTAGCAGAATGCTGCAGCTTAAACAACATAGTCTTCATATCACAATAAACAGTCAATAATGGCTCCTAATGGCATAAACTAGAGTAAGAAAATAAGAAAATTTCACATTGGTTATATGCAGCAAACGAAAACAGACAATCAATACAAGTATGAAAATTGAATCAAAATACCCAATAGCACCTAAGAGTACAAAAAATTCAAAACGAATCAACTATCTGAACCTACAAAACTCAAATCAACTAAAGATCTCCACCGTTTTGCCTCAATTCCTCGGCACCTATATCATTTCCATATCCATAATCCATGAATTCATCTAATCGCCTATCTATCAAACAAATTTCACAATACGTCCACAATCAGACGAAAAACAAAAAATTCCTTCGTCCTTCAAACTGAATTGGCCTCTAGTATTAAACGCATAAGCATCCAAACAGAGGTGAATCAAACAACGTACTGCTAACTATAACAGGAATCGCCGCAACGCGTCCGATCGTTAAGATCGTCGGCAACGTCAGCACTTTATCCGACGGAATTTGTTTCGACGACGGCGAAGATTTCCGGTGGCGGTGATTCTCCGGCGACAATGCAGTCAATCCGTCATCGCCGTTACCATTGTTCACGGATCCCATGGTCACCCTACCTGCGTCAAATTGCTTCTGACCACGAAACCCTAGTCTGTTATTACTGTTATTAGCAACAACAATATCGCTGCTATTATTGTTATCGTGCGATGACGTCGCACAGGTTGTTGTCCTCCACCAGCTCGAGCACATCGCCGGTGGCGTCGTGGATCTCCGGTGGCGGTTGCGCGGCGGAGCCACCAGTACGGACGCCGTCGGTGGAGGGAGAATGAAGATACGGTGATGAGGTTGAGGTTGAAGGAATGGTGGTGATGGTGGGGGTGGGGGGTGGGGAGGTTAAATAGGGTGCGCACCCGTCGTTTATGTTAGCACGTGAAGGATAGGATGCACGGGGCGTAGGTTAGCAGTTTGGTGTTAATATCTTGTCATGATTGAAGTCTCACGTCTGCAACGACACGTTCACCGGCAAAATCTCTGTGTTACAGATCTCGTATCGCTAAACGAAGGAACTTTAGAGGGTACCGTTGGTATTGCGTGAGGTACAACTGCTGTCTGCTCTTCTTCGAAATACCGCTTACTTTTTATTATTTTAGTAAACAAAGACAAATTTAAACTTTTAAGATTTTTTCATTAAGATTTTATCGATTCTATTTAATTAATGTTACAGGGGTATTTCTAAGATTTCAAATGTTATTTAATACTTAGGTGTTGTTTGGTAATTTCTGAATGAATAAATGTTGAACAAATAAAAGGTTTGAACCAATCTAAATCAATAAATATGTTTGGTTGGATAAATGAATGACTATATAGGATAACTATTTTACCCATTTGAATTATTTTTTTAATAAATATAATTTATCTGTTTGGTTATAACTTCTAATAATAAATTATTATTAAAGAAATAAAATACAAATCATATTAAAAAATCCAAATTACACATAATTTCTGCTTGAAAACATACTAAATCCAAATAAAAATTAATAATTTGCATACAAATTTGGTTTTTGGCATTTGACATTAATTGAGTTGCTATCTCATCAAGTAAAATAGTCATATGCTTAATGTCTTGCGAGCCTCATTTCATGTCATGAACAGGCCATCGTTTTCCTCCTCTTGCATTTATTCAAAAAAAATGTTCTCGTTGTATGTCATAAATAACTTATCATGAATATTCAATTTTCTTATAAAGCTATTGATAGCGAAACACGCAATCACTATGTCTCTTTGTATTAGAAATGAAAAGAGGGTCATTTGTTTTAGGATTGGGAATCTTCCCTTCAAAACATCATATGCGCGCTCAATTATATTTTTGAGTTGTGTGTGAGCATGGTTGAATTTTTTTTCCTTAGTCAACGCACGCTATCGTTGAAAATCAGCTAATCAATATCTCGTATTACGGTAGGGAGTCATAAACCCACGAGTGTTAGTGTATGCAACATCGCAAAGATAATATTTGTATGTAAACGTTAGTATCAAAAGTATTACATAAAAAAATAGATAAACATTTACATCAAAGTTAAAGAACGAATTAAAACATGGTAGGGGGATATAAGCGCAAAAAGTTGGATTAAATGCAACTTCTTTTAAAACACGTGAATCATGTGCAATACCCTCTCATCCGGCCCATACGAACGTGAATATCATATCAAAATTACACATTCCAAGACATTTTGATTTCAAGTAATCATAGCGGTTCTTCATTTGTTTTTGATCCACTATAAACTCATGTTTTGTTTTCAACTTTTCAGCAACATTCCTCTATGAAATCGTTTTCACGCTACTACCCTCACTTTCATGAAGTGCAATTTCATGAATACATGATTCTAGAAAGGTTTTATCAACTCCTTCATACTTCCAATTAATCCTAATCTTTTTTTAGCCATTTCTTTAGAAGAATTTATCGATTATAACATGTATTATAAAAATTAAAAGAATTAACCATATCATAGAAATACAAACCAAACTCAAATTGATGTTTATGAACCACTTATATGCAACTATGCATCAACCCTTAAGTTATATGCTTGACCTGCAAAAGTCTTAACCATCAACCAAACAGAGCCAAGTTTCATATACCCTTATGTTATATGCTTGTCCAAATTCCATCAACCAAAATCAAGCAAATATATAATCTCTTAAGTTATATGCTTGTCCCTAAGCCAAAATCACACCATTTTAAGCAAAAAATCATGTAAACAGATTGATCCAAAGCCACAAAAAACATAGGAGCATCATGAAACTTACCGCGAGGTTCGAGATGAAAAGGGCGCCTGCGAGTTGGAGTTAAGGGAGCGGTCGCAAGTTAGAGCTGAAGGAGGCGGCCGGGAGTCGGAGATAAAGGGGGCGACCGCGAGGTTCGGCCTAAAGGGGCGGCCACAAGTTGGTGTTAAAGGGCAGCTGCGAGGTTCGAGCTGAAGAGGCGGCCGCAACTTTGAGATGGCGCCACGACTTTGAAGTGTTGCACTGGTTATGGCCGGCACACACAATGGAAGGGAAGGTGGAGATCGATGACTGCTTATGAGTATTTTGGGTCAAATAAAGGAGCATCTCTGGCCTAATAAGAAGGGGAATAAAAGCTCTTATTAAATCAGTGGTATTCAATCAAACAATAAGGCATGATCGAGTCAGACCTTTGCATCTGACCAGTGTCATTAAGACTTAAACAAACACCCCCTTACAATATTACAATGAATCATAAGAAAAAATATACTTTGGAGTAAATTATACAAATTGTTTCTGAGTTTTGTTTAAATTTTATATTTCGTCATTGAGGCTGAAAATTATATATTTAGTTTTAAGGTTTTAAAAAAATATAACATATTTCTTTCTTGGATAAAACGATTTTTAGTTTTTTACATTAGAATTTAAGAAATGAGGATTTTACCTCTTGCCACCACCACAACCCCCCCCCCCCTGCCCACCATAGCCACAAAGCCATTTTGTGGAGAACCTTCAACACATCACCTGCAAATACAAAATACCCCAACTTCGCATTACCAAAATACCTCAACCCCCATCCCACCTTTTGTCTTTTGTCGCCGGAAAGATGTTACCGTCGACGTCGGAGAGAAAAGTGAGCAAACGCAAAGGTGGCGGTGGTGTGGTAGTGGACATGGGGTGTGTGGTGGTGGTGTCGAGAATTGGTTATAGATCGGTGAATTGTTGGTGGTGGTGGTGATGGGTGTATTGGTGGCGAGGAGTGGTGGTCGCGGTGGAGATGGGTGTGTGTAGTGGTGGTAGGGGAGGAGTGGTGGTGGATTGATGGTGTGGTGGTGGAGATGGGGATAGTGATGGTGGCGAGGAGTGATGGTGGTGGTGGTGCGGATGTGGGTGGTGGTGTGATGGTTGAGATCGGGTAGTGTGGTGGTCTAAAAGAAAACGGGGAAGAAGATGTGGGGTGAGGATTGTGAAGAAGAAGAATTGCATAAATTTGTCAATCTACAACTATTTAACGTCAAAACTAACGATCATTTGACACAGAGACTAAAGATGTTATATTGTTTCAAATCTTAGAATTAAACTTGTAACTTTTTAATTCTGGAGACGAAAGATGAAATCTAAGCAAACCTTAAAAATGATTTGTGTAATTTACTCTAAACTTTGTTTAAATAAAATTAATTATCACATTAGCGATTGTTATTGTTATAATAATAAATAAAACAAATTTATTGTACATAATAACATATTTTATATAGTTAAAAGAGTCCTGAAATTGTTCTATCATTGTTGAAATCAAAGAAAAAATAACATTTAAAAAATAAATTATATAGATAAAAAAAATAGTTTAACATGCCCGCTCATCAAACCTTAAAAGTTACAAGTGTATTATATCCAAAGGTATGACCTAAAATAACATAAATAAAAAATCATATCCATCAAAGTATTAAAATAACTATATTAATCCTCAAAAAGCCATAAATATACAAATTATTAAATCAATAATCCAATTCAAAAATCCATTCTTCTCATGTTTTTCAAATCAAATCAAAATCATAAATAAATCCATAAAATTTACAAGTTTGAGTTTACACTCCTTCTCGACTCTCATAATGGGATCTTCACCGTTTCTTTCACTATTTCTGTCAAATGTCGCAATTTGAGCGTTTTAACCACAATTTTTTTTGTTTATTTAATTATTTTAAAATATTTTTAGCCTAAATGGGTTTTATATGAGCTAATTTAGATAAACTAATGTCTTCACCGTTTTTTTCACTATTTCTGTCAAATGTCGCAATTTGAGCGTTTTAACCACAATTTTTTTTGTTTATTTAATTGTTTTAAATTACATTTTAGCCTAAATGGGTTTTATATGAGCTAATTTAGATAAACTAAAGAGAAACCCTAATTGTAAGCCTCAAAAGAATCTCTAACATCTCAAACTCAACTACTACTTCACACTCTATTCATCCTCCATGTTATTCACTCAAAACCTGCACCTTTTTTTCCAAAACACACACACATGCATATAAATGTGTGTATTATATATGTCATGCATGTTAAAAGGCCATCTAGTTAAGTGAGTTTTAATTCCCTTATATATTTAAAAAGAAGAAGCATTGCCTTTATGGTTTTTGGATTTTGATTACATTGTTTTGTCATTTATTTATTTATTTTGGACCTCTCTTTTATCTATACTACTATGTAAAGCATAAAGATATAACACAAATGTAATTTCACAAAAATTTAAAACACCTAATACAAACTTTTAAATATTAGGTACAAGTGTTTTATTTGTATTTATTTTTTACCTCTCTTTTATCTATACTACTATATAAAGCATAAAAATATAACACAATGTAATTTCATAGAAATTTAAAACACCTAATACAAACTTTTAAATATTATGTACAAGTGTTCTATGTAATATTCCTATTTTGCCCCTCATATCTGCTTCTAATTAATACATTAATTAATTCATATTATTAACATATTATTTAATAATATAAAATTATTTAATTCACAACTTACATATTTTATTATTTATAATACTTTAAATTAACATTTAAACTTAGTATTATCTTATTTGAATACTTAACTATATAAGTACTAATATTTTTATAATAATAATAATAATTATTATTATTATTAGTAGTAGTATTATTATTATTAGTATTATTATTAAATTTATAAATAAGTAGTATATTATTTGAATACTTACTATATAATTATTAAATACTTTTATACTTATGATGATAATAATAATCAATATCTATATATTTATACTATTATATAAAGTATTTGAGGATAACACACTTGTAACACTACTCAAACTTTAATACATCTAATATATTTTTTAAGCACAAGGTACAACTATTATATATAATAGTTTTTAATTTGCCCCTATTTAATAAATTTATTCTAATTAATATGTTATTTAATAGATTTACTTTAATTATCTTTTTTTATAATAATTTAAACTAGTATTGAAAAACATACATTTATTATTTATAGTTTTAAACTTAATACTATTTGATTTAAGTATTATTTTATTTAAGTAATTAAATATATAATCACTAAATAACTATATAGTTATCATAGTAATACTCAAATATATCAGTGTTTAAGGCAGGTCGGAGAAAAGACTAGATACAACCTACCACATCTTACTACTCTAATAATCTTACTACTGTAATAAAAGAGTAAATGGAAGTGCCACTTGTCAGCATCACAATCATTTTGTAACATCATGTATTTTTGGTTAACTAATAATTAACCTCGTTTATTATTGTAAGGACTATTAATGTTTTCATGAAACTTGTGGGCTATTTGTGCTTATCTATTAGTTAGTCTTTAATTCTTTAATGTAAGAAGACTATAGTTTATCTATTAAATTGAACATAATAATAATCATAATCATAATAACAATAATAATAAAACTAATAATAATAATAAAAATACTACTAATAATAATATTAAATAATAATAATAATAATAATAATAGTAATAATAATTTTTAAAAGTTTTCAAACTTAAAACAAAGAATAATATTTAAAACTTGGAGTTTATTAACTCAAGGGGGGGTGTTTTGTTATTTTGGAAACTTGAATTAGGAAGTTTTGACATAAATTAATAAAGATGGAAATGTACAGGGACCATTTGTGTAATTTCCAAAAGATAACCCAAACCTTTCCCCCTACCGTTCGATTTTCCGGCCACCGCCGGCTACGGCTCCGGCGACGCCCAAAATCACCATTATTTGACCGGTTATGAATCCCAAACTATTTCAAACCCTTCGCGTACAAGATTCGACCTTGAATGGACGAATCAGTGGTGTTTAAACCACCGGTTACAAGCTAATCGATCGAATAACCGAAAGAAATAAATCGCATAATCGTTCAACATTGAAGACACCATAATTATCAAAATTAAATAAGTACAAACAATCATTTAACTACCTTTAATCAATTACAACATCTAATTTCACCTGAAACCTACACAAAACGTTCCAATCGATTCTCTCAAACCCGCAATCTGTAGCAATATCAAAACCCACCTTCTGATCAAATTAAACTGAAATTAAGAGAGGGCTTTGCATCAAGATCATTGTTCGAAGCTATCCACGAAGCTAATTTGAGATTCATAAGCATTTGCGCACGAATTTCGTTCAAACTCTGTCGCGGCTTGTTCTCACTGTCCTTAACCTTATTTCAATACAAATCGGGTAAGTTTGATACACCTTCACATTTGTTTTAACACGGGGACCAAAAGCCCCATGATAATTGATGTTAACCGAATCAAATTAAACTTCAATTTGGATTCACCCGATCCTAGGGTTCTTGAGAATTAGGGAAATTCATTGAATTGGATTTATAATAAATTAAAACCAACATTAACCACGGCTGTGGCCCTGTTTTACTGGTTATGTCCTTGCAATTCAACCCTGAGGTCCCGGGTTCGAACCCGGGCCTCCTCAACTTTTATTTTTGGGCTTTTCAAGCCTTTGTTTAACTTTAAATTTTCTAAAAAAAATATAAAGAGCAAGTTATGAACTTGTTAACTTTTTTTTAAAGACACCATATATTTCTGCAAATTTATTTATATATATTTTTAAATACTTTAAAAACAAATATAGTGTTTAGTATATTTTTATAAATTAGATTTTAGATAACAATTTAAATCAATACATTTTAATGGTGGATTAATCATGATATTTATACATTTTATTCCACATGTAATTAAGAAGCTTTAATTCTTTTAAGAATTATATAAAATGTATGTTTTTACGCTACTAGACTATAATATATATGTATAATTTCACTAACTAGTTTTGTTTATTTTTAAAGGTCCCCAATTTATTATCAAGACTCTAGTTCGCATTAAAACGCTAATTTTATTATAAAACCTAAACCTTGTAATTATATATATAGGTGCCTTGTGAGAACTACGTTGGAACGTTGATTATTATATCTTTTATTAATCGTCAATTATATACATATTGATAATGTGAGTATTTCTATATCTCTTTTTGTATTTTTACACTTTTGGGGTGAAACATGTTACATTATAAACTTTGCACATGTAATCACGTTTGATTTTTGTAAACTTTTGGCATTTCACCTGTATGTTGTAGTTAGTTGAACTTTGTAGCTACCATGTAATGTCGAATACATGTACAATCATTAACTATTACTAGCCTAGTGAAGTCATAGATCTATGGGCCAGACAAGTCTACTTGGTTGATCCAAGTACACTTAGCTAATCGTATATACTTTTAAACGTTTGTGACTTGTAAAACTTTGTCGAGGTTTGATTGTGCATTTCTGTCTTACATCCCTAGTTTATTTTGTTCTCTAATTTACAACATGAATTGCCATCTTTTATATACTTATGTATTATAAACTATGAAAACCTCACCAACATTATTGTTGACCTTTATTTTTTAACATGTTTCAGGAAATACTCAAGCTTGATTATTACTCTTTGAAACTCACACATCTAGGAATGGACCTAGATAAATAAATGAAATAATATGACTTGTTATGTTTATTCTAATTTCTTTAAGACTTATGATTGTAATGGTACAATTGGAATTTATGATTTACATATATATTTGGGATTATTAATAGCGTTATGTGGCTGTGAACGATCTTAACTCTTACTCCTCGACGTTTCCGCCGTCAAGGTTGGGGTGTGATACATTCTTACTATTTTTTCCCGCCTCTCTCTCTTATTAAATAATTACCTTAATTACTAATAAATTTATTTTAATACATTTTATATATAATAAACTAGAAATAAATTTATTTATTAATTTTATTTTTAAATAAATTGATATTTTTAATAAGTCAATTTAAAAAAAAATAATCAAATTTGGGAGTTGTAATAAGATTTTTTTTTAAATAACATTTTTATACGGTTTGTTTTAAAATTAAAATGTTTATTTTTTAAAAAAATAAAAAGTTGATATCATTGTTTTATTATTTATAGTCATTTATGATACGTAATTCAGTCATATCATATCTTAAAATATCATTTTATAATTAATAAATTTATTATATCAATATTTTATTTATTCAACTCGTGTAATACATGGGTTTACTAAAGCTAGTCACTATATATGATAAATAGAAAATATTATGAAAAGTATATGTTAAGATTTTTACTCAATGTTATCGCAATAATTTTTTTCTCCAAACTAATAAAAACCTACTTTGTTTTTTCTTAATATTATATATTTAAACCCTTTAAGGTTTTTTTAAAACTAATCATAACACTTTATCTATCTCTTTTTTCTTCAAATTGATACCTGCTCATTTTATTATTTTATTTTATACTTAATTTTTTGAGTTGTGTTAAATTTACAGTTAATCAGCATATTTTTTTACTTTTATACATAAGTCTTTGAGTAATGAAAAATTTACATTTACTAACATTTTTCAAAGTTTTATGTATAAACTTTCGAGTTATGTCAAAATTTCTTTTAACCAATTTACAATATAGCTCGTTAATTATAATAAAGTCATCATACATGCATTTGTTAATTTCCTTATCTGTTTTGAAGGTATATATATTTTTTGTAATTTTTTCTGTACATTTTTTATCGGTGTTTTGCACGTAGTGTTTTTTCGAGTGGTTAGTAATAACGTATAAATCATCGCATTAAATCTTTCAACTTTTATAACCCAAAAAACTATCATTACGACATTCACGTATACCTTAAATAACACCACAGCAAAGCGTGTGTCTAATCCGCTAGTCTTTACTATTGACATACATTGTACATAGAGAGAAAGGGACATGCATGTTTGATGGTTGGGGAGACTTTTGAGGCGATAACCATTCAGACATCGCCATCGTTCCTTTGTCGCCGGTATTCCTTCTTCTATAAACCCGATCAGTGGTCCTCTGGAGAAAAGAAGACGGTGCTGGTGTTGGTGGAGGTGATGGTAGCCTCGGCTTCATCATTGTTTCCTCACCACCGTGTGTTTTCTTAATTTGACTGGGTCTTCCAATGGGCTTAAGATCGATATGTCCGAGGTTTAATGGAAATAACAATGTGGTGGTTGACCTAGCTTGGTGGGTGCTTTGGTGGCTGTTTTATGGCCTCCCATTGGCCGTTGCAGCAGGAGCAGCAGGAGCAGGAGGAGCAGCAGGAGCAGCAACAACAACATTAATAATAATAATAATAATAACTAGAATTTAAACTCCTGCATGTTGTTGCGGGGTTCTTTTGTACTTCTAATCTTCCACTTTCCTTATGTTGATCTTCTTCATTCATGATTTTGATCTTCCTCCTGTTCTCCTATCAAGTATGATGAACACCAATCGACTTACCTATTCGAGTATAAAAGTTCAAATAAAGTATCATGATATAATCAATTTTTACGATATGTTACTATCATAAGTACCCATAGATGGCATACATCATGCATAAAGGCATACATCATTTCTTTCACCCGATAGTAGAGGTGTATAAAAAAACCGGTTCAAAAAGCTAGATGGGATTGAAAAAAATCCAGTTTGGCTCAAACCGGTTTCTAACCTAATCCGAACGTCCGATTTCTATACCAGTTTGGTAGCCGCACTCTCAAAACCGATTAACTGGTTTAAAAATTAAATACTGGTTAAACCGGTAACAAAACCGCTTTATTTAAAAAACCGGTTTACATCTGGTCCAAGCCAGTTTGACAAGTTCGAGTATTTGGTGAGTCAAACCGGTTTGTAACCTAAACCGGTTTAAACAAAAACCGATTTGACACCGTGACCAAAAAACCGGTTTGGTTTTAACTATGGTTTATACATAGCTACCCAGTAGGAAACCGTATGTCCTAAGAAAATGCCAATACAATACATTCTTTGGTCAAATATCGTTGATAATAAATTTGACATGTACCTTTATCAAATATATTAATTAATAATAAAATATTAACAAAATAATTTAAAGGCTAAATTGAATTGAAAGTATTTTCAAATCTGTGATTCAAAATCAACCCATTTGTCTCCATTTCTTCTACACACTTTCTCTTGCAAAATCATGTCATAATCGCTAAGGCATAACCATCTTCAACCTATATCATCATCTTCTTCAACCATCACATGGCACAGATTGCATCCTTCTCTCGGGTTCTCTCGATTTTTGAAAAGATTGCAGCTCCTTGAAGTTGATCGAAGAGGTCGTCGATACGAGGAAGGGGATACCGGTTCTTGACGGTTAACTTGTTGAGCTCCCGGTAATCGATACACATGCGAAATGACCCGTCTTTCTTCTTCACAAATAAGACAGGTGCACCCCAAGGAGAAGAACTAGGGTGGATAAAACCCTTCTCGGATAATTCCTGGAGTTAGCTAGAGAGTTCTTCCATTTCAGATGGTGCGAGTCGGTAAGGTGATTTGGCCACGGGGCTCGCTCCCGGGATCAAGTCGATTTTGAATTCAACTTCCCGTATAGGAGGTAACCCACTAAGGTCGTCGGGAAAAACTTCAGGGAGTTCTCGTACAACTGGAAACATCCTTGAGTTCCTTCCCTTTGACTTTGGTGTTGACTACGTAAGCCAAGAATGCCGGATAACTCTTACTCAGGCACTTTCGAGCTTGAGTGCATGACATAAGCTTGAGTCCTTTGGAAGACCGTTCACCGAACACCTTCATCGTGTCACCGGAGGGTAAGGGCATGCGAATACACTTCTCAAAACAAACGATCTCAGCATGATTCTTCGATAACCAATCCATGCCAATAATGACGTCGAAACTCCCGAGCTTCATAGGAATGAGGTCGATAAGAAATTTATGATCGTCGAGACAAAATAGGCAATCGCGGATGACCACGTCGACGGTGATCGGTTCCCCATCGGCAACTTCAACGGTGAGAGGTCTTTCCAAATTCGCACGAGGTTTAGCAAGTGTCGGTTCGAATTCTAAAGAAACGAAACTCTTATCGGCACCCAAATCAAATAGTACGTAAGCATAGGTATCATTAATAAGAAACATACCTGTGTAGGTTTAAAAGGCACTTAGGGCATAAACCAGGAATTTTTTTAGAGAAATTCTACGGAGATAGGGTTGAAAGTTACGTACCGTTCACCACATCGTTGTTCGCCTGAGCTTGGTTTGCGTTGATGTTGAAGGCACGTCCACGAGCTTGTGGAACATTGCCCACAAGACGAGGGCATTGGGGTCGGTAGTGACCCGGTTCTCCGCAATTGTAGCAGGCCCGGTTTGGTTCTGTCACTGCGTTCCCCATTGCTCGGCGACACGTTGCCACGAGATGCCCGTACTTGCCGCATAGTGTGCAGATGCGACACGGGAGATTCCCCGGATGATGGTACTTACATGTGTTGCACATAGGTAGAGGGCCTGCATAAGTCCTTGCCACGGGCACTTGTGCTGCCGGTGCAGCCCCGGGAATACACTGTCTTTGGGGTGGCTTAGGAGCGGCCACGGCGTAGTTCCGTGCCGGTACAAACTTCCTCTTTTTGTTATCAACCTTAACCTCCTTGACCTCCTCGGGGACCGTCTTCTCAGTTTTCTTGGCACCCTTTTGCAGACATGGTGCCTGCTCGGATGTGGTTCTCTGTCAGCTGTGCAGTGATAGTGATAGCTTCCTTCAGAGTTGCGGGTCGGCTACCCACCACGGCATCCTGGATCTGGGGCGGCACACCCTTAATGAAATTTTCCACATTCCGTGAAACAGTATCCACCATGTGTGGCAGCAGTATACTCAGTTCGTGATGACGGGTAGAATATGCCAGATGGTTCCCGCCATCCTGTTTCAGGTTCCAGAATTCCTCCTCCAATTTCTGGATTTCACTTCTCGGGCAAAACTTGGCAATGGCTATGTTTTTGAATTCCTCCCAAGTTAAAGCCAAGATCGCGTCGGGACCTCGGTTCCTCTTTTCACTGTTCCACCATGTTAAGGCCCTTTGCTGCAATATACTGGTGGCATACCTCACCTTGAGTGCTTTAGGACACTCACAGTTGACGAAGGTGTTCTCCATTCCTTCAAACCATTCCAGGAGACCGGTGGCACCTTCCTTGCCACTGAAACTGGGAGGCTTGCACGAACTAAAGTGTTTGAAAGTGCATGTCTGGTTGTTACGGCCTTGGTTGCACTATTTTCCCCTTTTCCGTTGCTGTTGCTTGTGACGTTGGCGATCATGGTGCTGTTGAGTTCAGCCACCATAGTCGGGATGACCGCAGCCATTTGCCGGGCAATCATGGCGGCAAGCTTACGGCCGGATCTTCCTCGGGTTCCATGGTAACAAGACATGCTGGAAAAATATAAATTGGATTAGGATCGGTTAAAAGGGTAATAAGGATGGACAGTTAAAGTAAGAATCATGGTTGTACGAAATGATTCCATTTGATGACGCATCACCATTTGGAAACGTTGACACGTCAAGATGAATTGACCCATTCGCCTCAGAAACTGGTGTATGTGGCCATAGTTTATCACTTATCCCGGAAATCCCCAGGTAAGCATGACTGGTCCCGTAGGATTTATACGAAATGCTTACCTTAGCCCGAGGGCCTTTTGCCAGGAAAACCAGGATACAGGTGTCTACGTACCACACTAGTTCTATGGTTCATGGGATCAAAAATCTTGATGAGATATTTATAGGATTAGAGCTTAAGTCTAAGGAATTTCTATCAATAAGTTCCACTTTGAGATGAAGAAAGATTTAAGGAGTAGCAGTTGTCGGGGAGAATCAATGTTTAAGATAAGTCTAGGGGAGACGGGTAACAATACGTATTTATGCAAAGAGGCACCTATACTAAGGCATCACATTGCACATAAGGCATAGCGTTAGGCAGCATGCAAAACAATATGTATGTATTCATAAGAATACCATCCTATAAGGATCATGCATAAACTATAGTCTAGGTCACCATTACTAATAACCTAGTTCCCTATAGTTATGGGCTCTGATACCAATCTGTCACACCCCAACCATGACGGCGGAAACGTCAAAGTGTGAGGGTTAAGATTGTTCACAGCCACATAACGCTATGTTAAAATATAAATGCCATTAATCAATTGTTTTCAAACATCACATACATCCACGTCTTACAAGAAAATAAATAAACAAAAATAGGAATCCAAATGTTCATTTAAGTCTAGGTCCATATCCTAAGCTTAAGCGTTTCTTCAGTCATCATTAAACTTGCACCTTACCTGAAACATGTTGAAAATAAAGTCAACTAGCAAGTTGGTGAGTTCTCATGGTTTTAAAATACAATAAGTATATATCATGAGAAAGAATGTGGCAATTCTAGTCAATGGTCACAAGATAGTAAGTATATAGAACATGCATAGTTACAATCAAACCTTGACTGAATAATATGAATAAGCATGATTAGCTAAGTGTATTTGGTTCCCTAATGCACAAGCATACGGCTCCTAGGAGCCGGCAATCCCTCGGCTTTAGCACCAAATAGGCTTGTCAGGCCCAAAGATCTAAGACTTCGCCAGACTAGTTATAGTTAATGATTGCACACGTATGCCACATCTCATATACAACTTAACATATTCAAATAACCATGACTATGTAAAGAATTGCACGTGCGTAATAAGTATCAAAGCGTGTATGAGTATGTTTGTATAACCAACATGTTTCACCCCGAAAGGTGTAAAATATATGTAAAATGGGGCATAAGAACTCACATGATAATAAGAAGGCTTGAAAGTGAAATATGAAAAACCACGAATAAGGTTTCCAACACAATGTCACAAGGCACCTAAATAAGAACAAGGTAACGCGTTATAATCGGTTTGATGATTAATTATTTTGTTTTAATGTTCTTAATTATGGATTGAATAGAGGTTGACATCTATTTATTTCGTGTTATTAATGTGAATCGGGTTAATGGAACGAAATGATAATTAGATTTATTGCGCGAAAGAGAAAGGCTAATATAAATAAAGAAAACTAATCGCACGTTAAACCGATTTATGAAGGTTGTATTGATTGTAATAAGTCAAGAAATATATATATATATATATATATATATATGTATACTTACTTTGATATGTTTATATAAATATAAGTATATATGTATAAGTAATTAATCATTCTAATTGTTTGACAATATATATATACATATATATACATGCATATGTTTTAAATAATCTAAAATATTTTTACACAAGTATTATCTTTTCACATAACAACATTATTTTAAATAATTTAAAATAAGGAGAAAAAAATACCACAATGTATTTTAAATTTAACATATTCATAAACCTTTGATTTAATAATAAAAAGAATACAAAAATGATTAAATAAATTTTGAAAAAAAAAATTTCTTAGAAATTTTTTCAGAATTAAAATATTAAAAGAGATACATAATAAAAAAAAGAAAAACAGAAAAAAAAAGAAAAAGAAAACAAAACAGAGAAAAAAAAATAAAAGAGGGAAAGGGGGTTGCCCGGGGTCGAACCCGGGTCTCCCTTGGGAAAATGGGGTGCGGGAACCAGTGAACCAGGGCCGTGGCCTTGGTTCACTTCGGTTTGTTTTAATTTTAAACAAGTTTCCCCGGTTTTCCCCAAATCTGATGAACCCTAGGTTCATCCGATCCACAATCGGCCCTCGATTCGGTGTTAATCACCCGAATCATCATAGGGCTTTTGAACCTTGGACTAAAACGAGCATAAAACATGTTTTAATTACCCGAGTTGCTGAGGTTTTGAATGATTTTGAGCTTGACTTAGGCTCGAATGTTCTTGAATTGGGGCTTTTCGATTGGGAGCTTTTATGGTGAAATTGGGGGTTCAGAGAGTTTAGGAACTTCAAAATGAATCCGAAGCTCTCAATTTATAGCTCTGATTTTATGATTACGGGCTTAACACTCTCGGTTTGAAACCGCGTTCGATGATTACCAAAATTAAGAGATTCGGGTTGTTATCTTGCAATGTTGATTGATTTGCGGATTGATTAGGCCGCGTATTAAGTTTGGAAGTGTTTAATTTGATTGATTTTGTGATTCCGGACGAGATTTGATTCGGATTTTTACTCGGTTAATCCTCGGTTTGGTTTGGAAGTATAGCACGAGCGGGAATTCGAATTGGGTTAGGGTTTGAGTTCGAATCGCAAGGCCGAGAGGGGTTGGGCGGTTTAATTGGGTCAAATTGCATTTAGAATGATGATTTGAAGCCTCGCCGGAGCTCGGCCGGAGCTCCGACCGAAGCCACCGGAAAAACGAGTTTAAGAAACCATTTTACATTTTCAGCTCCTGAAGTTTGGGCTGTTGATTAAATGGTTGAAACTTTGTTTTTCAAGTTTAGAACTTGGCAGAACACCCCCCTGAACTTTGATTTAAGAATTTATTATTAATACTATTATTATTGTTATTATTATTATTAGTATTACTATAATTATTATTATTATTATTATGATTATTATTATTATGATTATAGATATTATATTATTATTATTATTATTGTTATTATTATTGCCATTAATATAATTATAATTGTTACTGTTACTTTTAAAGTTATCATTATCATTATTATTATTATTATTACTATTATTATTTTTATTTTGTTATTAAAATTTTATTATTATTATTATTGTTATCATTATTACTATTATTATTATTAATGAATTAAACTTTTACTAACGAGGCCACGCACAAACATAATAAATAAAGTCATAGAGATACAGGATGTTACAGGTGGCACTATAGCCACCGACCAAAGTGTTTAATATGTATATAATATCTCAACGCATGGAGTTTTTCATCACGTGACAATTGAACTATATTCAAGTTTCAAACTTCATCTAATATAACTACTACTACCGCTAATCTTGTAGATTGGAGCTCGATATTCCTCTCCCCCACCAATTCTATTGGGTCAATATAAACAATGAATTTCTTGCATATAAACTTACACAAGCTTCTTTGAACCTATGTAAGGATTTGAATGTATACTTCAACTTTATCATTCCTAAAACTCTGATTATTGTTTGTGTGACACGTCAATCCTACTCGGGGTTGGGGTGTTACATAAGCATACTAACAACATGTCGACATCATAACTATGTAAAAGAAATCCCTTTAAACATAAACTTAAGAGTTTCGAATGAGCTTGTAATTGTCTCTGGCCATTTCTCAAGCAAATAATACGATTGTTAAGGGCTTGAATCTCGTTATCAAATATAATGTCAACCAATAACAAACAATATATGTTTGAATTTAAATCATTAATACTAGAAGTAACATACACACGTATCTTCATTTTGGTATTGATTAACTGCTGAATTAAGAATACATTGTCCGCGGCGAATGACTTTACATATTGGTTTAAGCCTGTTGTGATCATTTTGTTGGTGATGTTAAAAGCTAAATTCTTCGTCAATGATAGTTTGATCACCCCCAAAGCTTGTCGATTCATCAAATCCCCATGTGTATTAAACATCTTTTATGGTTTCACTTTGAGCAATGACATATGTAACTTCTTCCAATGTATATAATAGTTAACTTGGATCTTCTAGAATATGAAATCACTCCTGTTAAACTTGTCAATCTTGTCTTCCCCTCTTATTATGATAATCAAAATAACGAGACCGAGCTTTATGTCTTTCACCACTAGCAACATCTAGTAGCTGCTGACATTATTATCGATGACCTACTGAACTTGGTCGCGATTGACAACTGAATTGGTTGGAGTAACCTACACAAACTAGAAGCAAACACACACACACCGGAACCAAAGAACTAAAAAAGACACATGGACTTACGTGGGTTAGTCTAAACTAACATGCATGCACGTCAACAAGTTGCAACTAAATACTTTTTTGAAGGTGATGAGGAAACGCAAATACAAATATATTATTTATAAAATAAAGATTAGGGTAAAACCTTTTCTAACTGATGTATAGGCAAACCGAAAACATGCCGGTCAAATTGATTTTTAACAATATGTCAAAAAAATAGTTAATTTACGTCAAAAATAGTTTTTGCTTAGGCCGGCTGCCCTTTGACCTCAAAGCTTCCACACGCCCAACGAAAGAACATACTATGGAATGCACCTTTACACATCTAGATAACAGATTTTGTCTTATTAAAATTTAGTTTTAAAATAGCCTCCACACAAAACAAACTACATTTTAATAATACTCAAGTTAGACGAGCCTTCCATCGTGACATATCTCAACTAACATACAAAAAAAAACCCGACCGTCTGTTGTCCAACGCCAGTCATCATCAACATTGTCCGACTCAAACCCCCGTTGATCCACGGTGCAAACTTTACAGGCTTCTTGATCAAATAGGCAAATAGGGAGAAGCTCTTTGAGAAATAATACACCAAATCGCACCAAAGTTCAACAAAAAGAAGTTAAAAGGGGGAATTAGTAACATTTGTATAAACACAAGGACCTAACGTGCCCTCAATATCCAGAGGTATAAAGTATAAACGTTATTTCTGCGTTGATTGTGATTCCATCATCCCTTACAAACCCTAGCTAAACCCTCGGTGATCGGAGAAATGAATCGGCCGACGAGTTTGCTCGATGACGCATTAAGTCTCGACGCCGGAGATTCGAATGGCCGGAGACCGGAGAAAGGGCGAGTGATTTTAGTGGAGGATTGCGTTGAAACTAGCGGTGCGTTCGTGCTTCACCACCTGATTAAACGCTTTCTTTCGCCTAATATTTCGTCCTCCGATAGTATCGTCTTATTCGTGGCCTTCGCTCATCCTTTTTCTCACTACGACCGAATCCTCCGTAAGATGGTACTTTCTATATTCTCTAATCTCTACCTAATTGTATCATGTTTTGTGATTAGTTGGTGTTATTGAGCTATTAATGCAATTATCATTACCTTTCGATGGTTTGAATTAGTTTTGAACTTTTTAGGTTAAGCAGATGATGTTCAATTTAGTTATTGATATGAGTTCGTTAGTTTAGTTAAGGAGAAAATAATTACAGCAGTGAATTTATGCAAAAGTTAACCTCTTTGCTTGAAAATGGCGTAATTTTGTTTACACGTAATGACTGTAAACTTAATGGTCAATCTGGTTTTAGTGTTAGAAACCAGGGTAGCTGATGTGTAGATGGAAACTGTATTCCTGGAGTCTGTATTATAAGACTAGTGGAACTGGTGAAAACAGAGACAAATAGGAAATGTGTAAGATCATACAAGGGGCACGGCACAGATGACATATGAGAGTGATGAGTGCTGTGAGTGTGTTAGGCGAGCGTCATTTTAGCTAATAAAACATGAATGCATCTGAAAAGTTTGGGTGACTGTTCTTTCTGCAGCTTAAAAGATAACTTAGTGTGTAGATATATTGATGCATATATACGCACGTGTGTGTGTCTTAATGTATGTGTATATGTGTGTGTATGCAAGCAAAAATGGATCATTAATGTTCAAGCCTTGCTAATCGCAACATGCCAATGTGTTGGGCTGTCTTCTGAAACAGTTGCAGTTTTATACTTACTGTCTTACCAGTAATAATATATGGGAACAACATTTGTGCGAAACGTTAAATAATTTGAGTTATTGCTGCAACAGGGTTGCAACTTAGTTGTGCAAAGGGAGAATAAAAGGTTGTTATTTTTTGACATGCTTATGCTGGAATGTCCAGGTGAGAATATCAGGTAACCACTATTGCTGCTACCTGATTCCTGTTTTTGTATGTTAATCTGTTAATCTTTTAAATGCAGTTTGGTATTCGTTCTAACTTCTAAGAAAAGGTGGATTTCCAAAATAAAGTTGTTATTTAAATGTCAACTGTTCAGAACCTCAATTTAATTGTGCATTTAATTAAAATTTAGTTTTTCATTTTCATATATATGATATATGCTTGATAATTTAACTAAGATTGATTTAATTTAATTATTGGTTTACAAATTATCTCAAATTGAATTAGTATATGGTGATGGAAAGTAACCTTGTTTGGTGGTGGAGATGGACGGTGGCGAAGGCGGTTGTTGGCAGGGGTGACGACAATGACCGAGAGCTGGTGGAGAGGGTGATAAATTCCAATTTATTTGAACTCTAAATTCTTTTGACTAATTTAAGTTACATCCAATTCAGTTAAAATTAAGTTTCTTTTGTAAAATTCCAATTCCTTTCATTTCCATTTCCTTTAAATTTCAATTTAAAATCCATTTCCAATTTCAATTCTAAATTCCAATGAAGTTTGCGAACCAAACATCCCCTTAGTTTCATGTTATGGATTTGGGATGTTTTTGTTACTTTCTTGGGATAGAAGTGTCTCAATCTTCACAAGGATTTCTTTTGTCTTGACAAAAAAATCTTCTTGATATGCTACAGAGTGGTTTATTAGGGTCCAAACTAGTGGAAAGCCCAATGCTTGCTACCGGAAGACTTTTTTTCCAAAGATGGAATTCCTATGAAGGATCAAGAGTGATACCAGATATATGCAATTAGTTGGGAAGCTTATTTATCCTATACAGTTAAAGGCGTGAAAGGCAACCAAGGCCAGCCAAGGTTCAGCAATAACGTCTTGCTTTTGATTAAGGTGCCCCAGGCGAGTTTTTCAGCCAATTTTTGCAAAACACAGGTCTGAATAGTCTAAACAGCTTGTTTTAGTCTGAGAGATCTAAAATGGCCTGGAACTAAACCTAAAACATGTCTAGAACCCCTAAAAACAGCTTGTTTATACAGAGTACCTTGCTTAAAAAGGCTCTGGCTTTTTAAGCTCCTTGTGCATAGGCTCACCGTGAGCTCCTTGAGTGCACCTATGCCTTCAACCACCTAGGAATTACCCAAGAGTTACTCAACCTGATATGTCTTTTCTAACAAGTGTCTTGAGCCTTTGATCCGTACACTTGTCATGGGGATGCATTTCTTCTTGTTTTAAGGTATCTCAAGGTCACACCAAGCTCGGGTGTCGAGCATGTGCATTTGGTGAAGAGAGGGAATCGTATCTGGTTTATTTGATGCAGATTGGCTAATGCAGTTTTTGCTCGATGGTCTATTTCTAGAAGATTGATTACTTCTTGGGTATTGTGTATTTATTGGTGGTAGTCCATTTTCTTTGGAAAAACAAGTACTTAGTGTCTCATGATCAAGCGTTAGGTCAGAACATGGAGCTATACAGATGTGTCATGTATGATGACACGGGTTAACACTTAAAAGACTAATGAGAGTGGTTATCAACTTTATGTGGCTTTATTATGATAGTGAGTGAGCCATCCATGTAGCCAAGAATCTAGTCTTCTATGAGAGAACTAAACACAATGAAGTTGATTGTCACCCTCACTTGATTAGTGAACATGTTCTGGAACACCAATCTTGCTGGTGCACATTAAGAGTAAAACATTGATTTGTAGCCTCAGAGTCACCAACCGAATCACACAAAGATTTTATTTGTAGCAAGTTGGGCATGGTTATGCCTTTGCTCCATCTCAAGGAGTGTTAAGAGATTTTATAGTTGTTGGTTAGATCAGATTCATAGTTCTGAGTTTAATTAGTTTCCTATTACCACCATCTTCATAAATACCTTGTTTATCTATACAGAAATATCCCATATATCTTGTTTTACTTAGAGATATATCTTCTTTCAAATGGTTAAATTTTCATACAACATTTTTTCAAAAGTTGATCTTGCTTTTGGATTTCCCCTGTGGATGATAGATGATGGAGTTGAAGGTGGATTAATTGCTCTGTATGGGAATATTCAGAAAGCTGTGGAAGTCAATTCATCAAACAAGAATATTACGATCATGTTTGATGATATTTCTCTTCTGGAAGTGGCTACTAATGGTTCTACAAAAGATGTCCTGAATTTTATGCATTACTGCCATACACTAACAACGCAGTTTGTAAGACGTTTGATCTTGTTCATATACTCCATTCATCTTCATTCTAAGACGTATAACAATGTCCATTTGCTTGTCCCAACTTATTTTGTTTCACAGGGTTGTACGATAATTATGGTTCTTCATGAGGACATCTATTCAAGTGGAGATGGATTTACCTTTCCTTTACAAATGGAGTACCTTGCTGATATCACTATAAAAACAGAGTCTTTGATAACTGGTTTGGCAGCAGACGTTCATGGGCAGGTATTTGCTATATTTCTTACTCAATTCTACTATAGTAATAATTCTAGTTGGCAAACTGGTCAGGTCAGGTTGACATGAAATGTTATTGTCGAGATTTGTTTATATAATTAGCTGAAAATATGATTACAGTTTTTATCTCAGTAACAATATTTTCCAACAAAACAATTAGAAGTTTTATGCCTTATAAATACACTTTGGGCCTTTTGATCCTTTGATCTGTTTCCCTTGTAGCTACTTTTCTAGTTACTTTCTTTTCTTATTTTTTTTACCTGTTTGACTTTTGGCAAAATGTAGTTTGAATTAACTTCTTCATAAGAGGTTAGAAATACAGCCTGTAGATTATATTGTCTACCATATTATTTGACTATAAGTTGTCATCATACAGTTGACTGTATTAAACAAGGGAACAATTGATGGATTTGGAAGCTCGAAGGGCAAGATACACAATTTCCACTACAAAATCAAGGAAAACAGTGTTGACTATTTCTACCCAGGGAGTCGGTCTTGAGAAGGCGCATTATTCTGCACGATGTGTTTTTATTTCTTTTATGGTATTGCATGTATGCTCATTAGATAAACATCACCTGCACCGAATTAGAGGGATTTTTGTATTGACTTTGCTTTTAGATTGTAGAAAATGAGAAATTAACCGTCGTTTCAGCTTGTGGCATTATGTTTACTGTTGCTTGTCAAAATGTGTTTCAAGTTGCGTGTAACACTGTTCTAGCAAAGTTGTTCTTTTTTATTTATTTTGCAGGTGCTTTAAAATTTTCAAAAAAAGAAGTTTTCTATTTTATAAAAAAGTTGAAGGACAAGTACTCATGTTACCTTTAACCAATTCAAAGGTGCCCCGTTCATGGGTGGGGAAAATAACTTGCGGGCTCTGGTGACGAGTGTTTTCATGTGTAGCTTGCAAGTGCTATCCCGCGTTGGATCATACAATGATTGTTTATGTTATATGAAAAAACTTTAAAATGTCATCACCTCTCTTTATATAAAAGATTATTCATAGCTGAGAAGCCTTCATAATGGTGGTTTAATCAAAACATGCTTGATAAAGGATGTGCTTGTGGTAACATAACTGGACCCATGAGATATTGGGTACTAAGAATCTTCTTCAAACATTGAGAATCTCATATGGCAATGTATGATCAAAGGATTGGAGAAGGTAGACGATTGATAAGAAAGATAATTGTTGCATATGCATCATACCAGAATTTTTAAGGCAAGTGGGCGTGGAACAATACGGCTCGGGCAACTTCAGATAGATGGTTCTTCCTCTTAGCTGCCCCATTTGTTAAGGGTGTATATCAACATGAAATACGGTAGGAGATGCCAAATTTCAAGAGTTAAGTTAGCGATGCATTAAAATGCATTTTCATCAAATGCGTTAAGATGACGAGATGAGTCAATTGTTTGTGATCAATTAGATAAAGGATATAGTCTTGTAAGCCGGCTAAAGTCTTTAGTATAGGTGAAGTAGCGGCATCTAGAGGGAGAATGGTGGGTGTTGGTCCCCAAATATCATAATGAATTGTTTAAGGTAAGGAGTAAGGACTACAAGTCAAAAGACTACTAAAAAGGTAGTTTTTGTTGATTATGAATAATGCAAACGTCATAATTGCTTGACACTGATTTATTTGATTTATTAAGAAAAGAAAAACAATTCGACACTGAGTTGAATGTCCAAGGTGAGTGTGTCACAGGTCACGAGGTGTGAAAGCAAAAGCAAATAGTGAGTAGAGTTGATGCAGTCTAGGGCCCCATGTGGTGGATGGTCTCCCCGTTGATAAATTAAAATGCCAGACGACGATAACCATCAGGTTATCCAAAACTAGTTGTGTTATTAAACGTACAACAAACAAAGTTGGTTCTGCAGACAAGTTTAGTGGCAACATATGGTGATTTAATGGTGGTGTTGCTATAGCAGCTCTGAAATCGACCACACCTACCTCCTCTGCGGTTTGCCACAAGGTTGTCTCAGCGAGAAACTTGACTCCCTTGATAGTTAAAGAATCTCAATTGTTCTTTCATGCTGGCCAATATGTTCATCATATACAAGAAGTTATGACCTTAGTTGAGCAAAGGTTGGTGGAACTTATGTGTTTTCAGTAACAAGGACAAACGGGTTAAAACATAAACTTAAACCTTGTACAACTTGAAGAACCAGTGTCTCATCAGACACCAAAATTGCTGTTTAACAGTTGTTAAATATTGTTGTTGATGAACTCCCTTATATTAGTAACTAGAATTGCCTTTTAAGTTGCGGTTTCTTGGCAAACACCTGCTCAAATTATGTTTGTTCTATTATATTCCAGCAGGCCTTCCAGTGGCAAGATGAGCAATGGACGAGTCCAATGTTGCGTTGATACATGCTAAGACATATGCATCTTGTTCTACCGTTCACTAAATTCTTCAGAATTTTCATCTGACGGTGAATGATTTTGAGACACACGATAACATACCCCTAGTCTTAGGGGATGGTAACCATATGATGCATCTAGCTAAGGTAGTTCTCACCATTTGATTTACACAAAGTTGACAATATCTGACATGTTGGTGAACTGTAATAATTTTTCTTCGGATGTCAAATCTAACTTTAGAACCTGAAGTTGATTTGGAGGACTTAAACATTATGTTTTGAAGTAACAAATTACTCAATTATGTGATCTTGAACTTGAGCTCTGATACTTAGAAGTGGCAGAGCTTTAAAGTAATTTTATAATATTATCTCATAATTATACAAGAAATAACTCATACATAAAATGAGAAAACATAATCTAAAGACACATCAATTGACACCACTTTTTTTAAAACTTTTATTATGTTAACTTTTATATACCATCTAACCTTGCCCTTTAAGGATTTGTAGGGAAGAATCACCAATGTCACTAAACTATAAGATCAAACACCTACTAATAAAAAGGTTACTCTGGAAGATATGAACATAAATACACTATAAAGATAAAACAATAATTTAGCTTTATATTAAACAAGGACATGATACACGATAATAATTTTAGTAGTGTTTCTTATTCATATGGTACAACATGTCATTGCATCTCTCTTGTCCCCCTATTTGAATACATTGGTTGTCCTTTGTTTTATGTCTGTCAGAAAGGTTGGTTGTTGGTGTTGCCTTTTGTTTGTCCCTTATTTCACTGGTGATTGATGCATCGACTTTTGTTTCTCCCTTAATTGATTCTCCTTTATTTCTATCCTGGTAGTTGATGGTTTTTACTTTTAGAGAGGGAAAGTGACAGGTGTGGATCTGGCAACCGACGGTTGTACTCGGCCAACAGTTGTAGTGCCGCCGACGGTGGTCACAACCATTGTTGTTCGGCTCTCGCGGCCGACAGTGGAGGTGACCCTCACTACTAAGTTTTGGTTTAAGTGCATAGATCTAACTAAAAATTTACACAAGTATTTTGGTAAAAACTAGAGCTAACTTTTGTTTCGCACCAAAAGCTGCTCTTCACCGTCTTCTCTCTTGATCGGTAGAGATCACCCTATCAGTAGTACTCACCAATGACCTCTCTAAGAAGGTAGAAAGGATCACCTCAAGTTTCTCACTATTAAGAAAGTAATCACGTCTTTATGGATTAAATAAACATCTTGAAGTTGGAATCTTTGATTCGACGAGAAAATCAAAGTTTGATTTACTTAAGAAAGAAGATTAGTCATGCGTTTAGAAGAAGGCTGGTAGAAGTATTAATTTTTTTCCTTGATCTTGAACGTAGATGACATAGTACTAATTGGGTATGACATTTGCAACCTTACAAGATGTTAAGTCCTCCCTCGGAAAGTGCTTTGCAATGAAAGATCTTGAAGCCTATTGTACGCTAAAGGATAACCACATCGCTAGAGAACCCTTCAATTAAACTCCTACTATTGAAAGAAGCCTCCACCGAGGAGTAAACAACTTGTTGACCCATCATACTAAATCATTGAGCTGGAGTTTGATTTAGCCAAGGCATGTTTAGAGCTATCTATCCTCCTTCCAATAATGGTATTCTACACCTTCTCGCATTATGGATGATTCTAGGACTAACAGAGACAATGTGCAAGCCTAGATCATGAGGAGGCGAGCATTGATTTGTAATTACAACATCAACAAGTAAGGCAAATATCACTAACCCAACCTCATATATGGTTTAGGAAAGTATCTTAGGCTCTAAGACATGCTTATTGTCAACAAGTGATGAACTTCATGGAACTAAACATCAAGGTCTTAAGAACCAAGATAAAGAGGCAGAAAAACTCATGGAAGTGCACCTAAACCTTCAGCAACAACTTTAAGCGGGAATTATTGTGGTTCCATAAATTTGGGTGAAGATTTAATCTTGACAAATAAAGAATCGATGTTGTTGACAAGTCTTAAAAAGGAAGTTTCAAATCTCAAAAGATAACCACAAAATCCTCATATGATCAAGGCCAACAAGTCAAGGATCATACTTAGATGTCAACAGAGGCTTTGTCATCTATCAATGCTTTAGTCTTTCAACACCCACCAACCTCTTCAGCATCATGACAAAATGTTGACACATTCATCTTTCATTCTCAAGACTCGATTTCTCCTGCAATCAAGCTATTCTGGACTAGCATTTTCTTTTCTTAAACAAGCAAGATCAACTTCTTCAATAAAATCTTGAATCTTCTACTAAGACACGAAACCTTCAACTCAAAACTTAATGAGGTTGTGCCCATAGCCAAAGAAAATAGAGCTCAAAGTGCTCATATAGAAGTTACCCCACATGCTCCTTGGTTTTCACAAGTAAATGTTGATCTTAAAAAGGGGAAATTTCAACCTTACGACAACTATAAAGGCCAGTCATTGAAGAAAAAGAGAAAGAGTCATGATTTTGGATTAAATTCTAATGAGATTGCTTTGGCTAAGGCTTAAGGAAAGAATGGTTAAATAAAAAAAATTGAATGGAATAGGGAAGATGCAAGAAATATATGCAAAGAAGGAGTTGCATGCTAGAATAGAAAATGAGTAGTGGAACTTCTAAAGAGATTCAACAGAAAACTAAAAACGAAAGAATAGAAGAAATAACTTTTAAACAAGCACTCATGTTTGAGGGTCAGGCGCTTTTTGAAGAAAGTACGGATGAAAGCAGAAATTGGTTGGTTCAAGATGCTTAGTATAAGATAGTGGATTGGTCATTGGAAAACTCAAGATGAAACTGAGTTTCAAAGGAAGAACATGCTTGAGAACGACTAAAAGATTTTAAAAGAAAGGAAAGAAAAGGGGTCAAAATATACAAATGATCCAGAAGTTATTCAGCTTTGGAAGGATGAGCTATTTAATGAAAAATTGTTCAGCAAAAGACAACTTAGCCAATAAGCGTGGCATATTAAAAAAAACTACAATGAGTTGAAGGAAGATCAAGAGAGGAAAAAGAAAGAAAAGGAAATAATGGAAAGAGTTCTGCAGAATCTAAAAGAAATAAAAGAAAAGAAGGAAAAAGAAGAAAAGCTAAAGTACAAAAGAAAAAGAGAAAGAATAAAAACAAAGATAAGAAAAAGAAGAGAAGGCAAAGGAAGAAAAAGAGCATCAACAACAAGAAATACAACTAGAAGAAAAATGGTATCCGAGAGGAAGTCAAAAGCACATAAGTCCTATTCACTCCAAAAAAAATCAGCTCTTATAACATATCATGAACGAATTCATTTAGCTACTAAATTATCTCAAACAAAAAAAAACTCACAATCTAACTCTAGAATCATGTGAGAGAGTGTGTTCTCATACGATTATAATAGTAAGATCATAGCTTGAGTGGTGGTCAATCTGTAATCGGTTAAAAAAACTAAATTATGTGTTCTTCAATTATTTTCTGTTTTATTTGATTATACAATTTCAATTCTGATCCAAACTTCATGAGTCGGATTATAGAACTGCGAATAGAGGCGCTAAGGACATATGAAAAGATCAAGGAAGAAAGGCCAGACAAGTGAAGGATTTGGAAGAAAACAACATCAATATTATAATTTGATTTGGTTGTATTTGGATTCCGAGGCAGGGTGAACTCATAAGTAAAATTTTGGATGAGGTACATAATCACGTTACTCGACACATCCAGAGGCCACAAGCTCAAACCAACCCCAATTCTAATAAATATTAGCTTGGTGGCTAAGTTTCAAAATCCTAATTGCAATCAGGATTGGGTTGAGCTTAAGAGACTGGAAGCTAAGTTTCTGTTATTGTTTCATTAAATGGAGATTATAAATAGGTAGCCTGGAGTAACAATTTGATATTCCTTCTCAAAAGGTCAAACCCTAATTGTTTCACACTTGAAGTCACCCACTCCCCTCTTTCCTTGGTCACATGAAGAACAAGGGCCGAATGTCAATCGTTGGTGGATTGATCGAAGCAAGCAACAACCTGACTAGTTAGGTTTTTGGCGAGTCACAAACCTTCAAAGTTTGTTCACTTGTTGATTGCCTCTATTTTATTTCATTCACTTCATCAACTAAAGGTTTTTTTTGGGTCTTTTTCTTTCTTTGCAACAAGACCAGGTGGAAGATCTTAGGCCCTGTTTGGTTTTGCAGAATGTTTTTAAAATGAAATGAAGAACATAGAATTAATTTGGAATGGAATTCTATAAGAATTAGTGTTGTGTTTGGTTGGTAAATATTGTGAATGGAATTGGAATGTTAAATTGACAAGGTTACCCTTGTCTTCATTTCTTCAACCACGAAAGACACTCCTTCAACCTGATCTGGATTTTACTTTCATCATTATCGTATATATCTAACCTGTTTATGGCTTTTTCATGATGATTTTGGATTTTTATCACTATAATCTTCATCGCCTTCTGTTGACCTTGGGTGAAGAAAAAAGTTCTGATTATTGTGAAAAGTTTCAATTATGGTCAATCGGAAGCCGTAAACAATCAAACAAGTTTTGATTTTGTTGGGTTTGATTTTTTATTTAGAAGGCGTTGGTTTTGATTTATTCCAAATGAACAATAATGGTTTTAATTTTTCCCATGAAGGAACATGGTCCTCGCTATTGTTTTTTTGGATTTGTTTGAAATCTTATGGTTGGATGATTTTATTTCAACTTCATAAGTTGAATTTGCTTCCAATCGATGATGTTTAAATTGTTGTAGTGAACTGAAATTTGAATCTGATGAGGCTAGTGAAGGTGAAAGGTAAAAGAAAGGAAGAAGGAGAGGGACTTTTTGGTAATCTTTTAACATTTCAATGGCATGTTTGAATTCCATCACTAGTAATTCCTTTGTGTAGGAAAATTTTTTAATTCTAATTCCCTCAATGGACCAATAATATAAAACTTACAGATGATCCACAGTAGAGATAACATCAAGGGCAAAAACATCATAAGTAACCTCACAAGGAAATGGTGTGAAGAGTAAAAGCAAGCACCGACCCTAGATCCTAAATGCATAACATGCCTGGAGAAACTAGCATAGAATGTAAAACATGCCCAAGCATGCCTAAAAGCTCAGTGTATCAGAGTAGTGAGTAAAAGAGCCATGAAGTCAATGTTAGGCTGGCGTCGTTTAATTAGTTGATGTATACCCTACAACCATCGATTATGTTTCATTAACCAATGTGTTTGCCATTACAACAATGTTCTTGCCATTACAACAATGTTCGCCTAGGTGCTTAAGGATTCTTCTTTGAGGATAATGCTTGGTGAGAAGCATGTTTTTCTTGACATGATACTTGAAAAACAAACACAAGGTTTCTTGTTTGTGTAGAAACATGGTGTTTATGTGTGTGCCTATATGAAAAAAAGATGTCTGCATGTTTGTCACTATGCATTTTGGGCTAAGAAACATGCCATTTGTTTAAAAAAAGTGCGACAAACATAGTAGTAGGTTAATGTATGCTTAAGGAACTTGAGAGAATGTCAAGAATATGTGAAATCTCTGTAAAAGTTCCTCATCAATGTGCGTGAGTGAGTGAATTTAAAAAAATTGTATGCACACAAACAATGATAAACAAAGATTTCTACAATTTTAGACAATGGCAAAACTAAAATTGTAGTTTTAGCAATTAAAAGAAAACCACATTCATCATAGAAAGTTCTGAAAGAATTGAAAGATGCATTTACAAAATGTCAGTTAAAAGACCTGTAACAAAGGAAGAATTTTTTATGTAACACGTTACAATCACAAGCAAGTTTTAATGTATGTATGTATGTATAAGTAAAAAATAAGTGAACCTAATCGTGAGTAAACAAAATATTAGGTTGAGAAAGGGAAGAACATTGCCAAACAAGAAGATGTGATTTAAGGGAGAGAGAGAGGTTGTGGTTACAGTTCTAGCCACAATTAGAGAACCTCAAGAATGCTTTTAAAGTTCTAAAAATGTGAGTGAAAATGTTAATGGTGAGCTTTAGATCTAGGTTCTTTTCGGGAGGAAGATTTAAAAAGAGAGAATGGTAGAAAAAGTAGCACTTAGGGTTAAAGAGATGATTTACAAAGAAGATTTTGAAACAGTATAAGTGAACAATTTTAGTGAGGTTGTTTATGGTCAATGCATGGTTAGCTTGTGAGATCAACGACTGATTCTGAAGTGAACTTGAGATTAGACTAGAGGACAAGCGTTCAATACTATAGATTGAACCAGAATCTTTCTGCTAATTTGGGCAGAACTTGGACGGGCGATGTTGCACACCGACCGTGGATTGACCATGAAACCATTCTGACAAAGTTTTGTTGCTTAACCATGTATTGCATTCTAGCATTACTAAACCTAACATCATAGCACAAAATAGGTCTTATAAGTGGTTTAGTAAAAATGTCTTGCATTTTCTTAAATGACTCTTTATCAATAAACAAAATTTCGTTTTTAGACATCATCTCTTAAGAAACAATGCCTTGATTCAATATGTGTATTCTAAAATGCGACACATGATCATTTACTTAAATCAACAACACTCTTATTATCACATGATATAGGTATCTCGGATAGATTTACCTCATAATAAGTAGTGCTTGATGCATCCATAGCACTACATGCTCCATGTGTACATGCCCTTTGATATCCCACATGGCACAAACTACTACTTCGTTTCGTTATCTACTATGCATCCTCCATGATCTGAATAGGCAAAGCACATTACATCTGCACTCGTTAGCTTGGGACACCAAAGTTCCAAGTTTGTAGCTCCTTAATGTGGCGAAGATTCTCTTTAGTGCGTCATGGTGTAATATTCTTGGATTTTTCCTGAAATTTTACACAACGTCAAACCTTAAACGTAATATGGTGTACTTGACACTAAATAAAGCAAGCTTATGGGCATTCCTCCATTTTTGGTGCTATCATATGGGTATGGTTCTCTGCCTTCATCATTTGATATGTTTGTGTGAGTGGTCATATGAGTGTCCATAGGTCTACGTTCCCAACAAACAAATTTCTTAAGCATACCATATATATTTTTTATTGGTTAATACATGTATCGTCTTCATATTACTTACTAGAAAGAAATTTAACTCAGTATTCATGTTTTTCTCAAATTCTTTATGCATGACACTAACAAAATTATTTACATAAACTATTATAAGTAAAACCAATATAATATCATAAAAATGTATTGATTCAAATATGATATGATTATCCTTTTTTAATGATAACTTAGTTATTAAATGTACTCATACTATATTCATATTTACATAAGATATAAATCCATTCTATTGTTTATTTGAGGTCATACAAAGTTTTCTCAAGTATATATAAATGGAAGGGTTTTGTTTAGTTCTTAGAACCTATACGTTGTAAGACAAACTTCATTTAAAAGTTATGTTAAAAACTATAGTTAAAATTTCTCTTGGCATCCTTGTGATTTATGATCTAACAATAGTTTCATCATAATATATAATATATACCACGTAGTATGACCACTAGGTAGAGGAACAAGATCTCGAACATCATTTCTAGTAAATTGGTTTAGTTTCTCTAGCACAGTTGTTATTCATTTTCATTTTAAGTGTTCCTTATTATAGTTTTAGGCTTAGGAGCGGATACAAAGGGAACAAAGGAACTTATGCTTTGAGCTTGTAATCTAGCGAATCTTTGTTCAAGGTTCGATATGGTTTGATACCAAGTGATCTTTGACATCTATTATGTTTATGGGATCATCGATTACTTCTCTATCCTTTATATCTTCACACAAATGTATGCAATTTCTGAAATTGATGGAGTATCAAGGTTGTGTAAGCTTCAATATCTTCAATAGGCTCTTCCTCTAAGGGAGGATATTTTGGTCATGGAGGAGTTCTATCACATGTGACTTGTAGGGATTATTTAACTACCATTGTTTGTCTATTTAATGCCATGTAGGCTTTACTATTAAACAAGTATCCTAAAAGCACACCTTTTAGGCCTTGTGATCAAATTTTCTAAGGTGATCTTTGATGTTAAAACTAAAAACATGTACATTCAAATAATCTTAAATATATGACCTTAGAGAGTTTTCTACCATTCATTAGTTCATACGTGGTTTTCTATACACCTATGCCCTATTTAGAATGTAGGTTATAAGTTGCGACTGATACGACACCACACTAACCACACTAACCACACGCGCGCGCATACGCATACGCATACGCATACGCATACGCATACGCATACGCATACGCATACGCATACGCATACGCATACGCATACGCATACGCATACGCATACGCATACGCATACGCATACGCATACGCATACGCATACGCATACGCATACGCATACGCATACGCATACGCATACGCATACACATACACATATACATATAGATACATATATATATATATATATATATATCTATATGTATACATACGTACATACATACATATATATATAGATACATATATATATAGATACATATATACACATATATATATATATCTATATGTATACATACGTACATACATACATATATATATATATATGTATATATACATATACTAAAATTTTATGGGTAAATAATATTAAATTTTATGCAAGTGTTAGTAAGTGCAAGGTTATTATGTAACTAATTATAAGGGGTAATATACCCTCAAAAGTGGTTGTATCTTATGCATTAAATATAATAAGTGTTCTTAATTTTATGGTATCTTAAAATACCCCTCTCATATGCTTTATATATATAATATATATATAGTGTGTATATATATATATGTGTGTGTGTGTGTGCGCGCGCGCGCGCGCGCGCGTGTGTGTATGTGTGTGTGTGTGTGTGTATGTATATGTATGTATGTATGTATATGTATGTATGTATGTATATGTATGTATATGTATGTATATGTATGTATATGTATGTATATGTATGTATATGTGTATATATATATATATATATATATAAAAGCTTCAACTAAGAGTCATGCTTTATTATCTTTTCTCTAAGAATAGGCAAAGAACACTTTTTAAGTCCTATCTCTAGATTGCTAAGAATCACCAATGACTTGTTCCTAATTACACTTGGTAGGAGTCAAACCCTTCTCCCTAATTAAAACTTAGCATGGATCACCAATGGTAAAAGGTTACCAACTTATAAATACTTATAAATGTATGGATGAATCTTTTAATTTTTCTCACACACAACTCCTCTTGCTACTTAATGATGTTAAATCTATTGTAAAATATATTTTAAGAACAAACATCACCCAAGAATGATTTAAAAAGCTAGAGTTTTTTAAAATTTCAAAAGTTTAAAATTTCAAAAATTAAAAGGTGTAAAGTTGAAATTGTCAAAGGAGCAAAACAAAAAGAATCGACCGGAAGGATTTTGAGAATTTGATTGGATTTTATATGCTTTGATAAGAGGCTGATAATGGACTCGACCAAAGGTTGATCAACAAGTCTCTTTTGCAAATAAAAGAATGGATAGCAAGGTAGCGGGTTCTTTAGCAGAAGTAATACAAAGTGAAACAACGGAAGGCTTGGTTTCACTTAGCAAGCTTTGAAAACATGTAATAGGTGGCTCTTTTACAGGATGGTGATCAGTAGCATGTGATTTATGACCCAAGAAGAACCAGGGCAACAAAGTTCCAAACAAAGTGAGGATTATAGTTGTTGATGAAGAAGACAGACTAGTTAGAAGAACATAAGTGATAAAGCAATTGTACTAGTGAAAGGAGCATCAATGAGTTATAATAAATGATGTAAACTCAAACAAAATTCCAATCTAGACTATGAAGTTACAACCACACTAGATGCATATGAGATGTGGTAAGAGATTGACCAATAGTCACGACAACAGTGGACTCGAAGAAATCCAAGATGGCCTTAGCCTTTATGTTTCAAGCCATACCTAAGGATCTTGTTTTACAAATGGCAAGCTACATAAAAGCCAAGCAGGTATGAGATGTATTAAAAACAAGGTTTTTCGGGTGGGTTGAGAAAGAACTAGACTTCAAACCCTAAGGAGAGAGTTTAGAAGATTTACGCATAAAGAACTAGACTTCAACCCTAAGGAGAGAGTTTAGAAGATTTACGCATAAAGAACTATGAGTCGATTGATGCCTTTGTAGGCAAACTCAATGTGTTGGTATCAAAAGAAAGAAACCTTCAATCAACAATTTTGAAGAGGAAACTTTGATAAGAAAATTACTTGATTCAATGCCAAGTCGTTTCTCCAAATATAGCGTCAATACAACAATGCTATGATTTGAATACAATGTCATTCGATGAAGTCATATGAAAGTAAAAAAGGCAACAATAAACAGATACAAAAAAGTAATATTAATAAAAGACAAATAGACCTAGGAAAATAAACTTACGATAACCTATGATCTTCATGTAACACCCAAAGATATAAAACAACATGGTCCTCTTTGATTTAAGATATAAGGAAAATGAGCAACGAGAAGAGTTTGGACATGCCTCTGCTTTCACGCAATAGGCTTGGGCCGAGAGACAAAAACAAAAAGAATGGTAGCTAACTCATATGGTGAAGGTGTATCTTTTTTTTGTTAATATTATCAGGTTCGATATCAAGGTTAGCTTTTCAAGTTCATGTCAAGCTTTTTCAGTGTCACTATTATGGTCTTCTATTGTAAAGTCATGTAGTGAAGTCACAATACTCTTTTTTTGCCAACAATCTACTCCCCTCTAATTTATTTTATGGATAATCAGATTAATTATTTAAAGAAACTGAATACGACAAACCGGTTTCATTTTCAATTTATATGAAATCAGAAGTCACGATGACCACAGGGAAAAAAAGAATCCATCTTCGAGTAGTGCTGGCTCAACCATTTTGGCGGTTAAAGGAGGTTCTAAAATTAGTGTCATTTTCAATATATATATATGTATGTATGTATGTATGTATGTATGTGTGTGTGTGTTATGCTTACGATCCTAATAAATCAAGATACTGTGGTCATTTTTATGCAAATAAAGAAGAATAATGCACTCCTCATATACTTAAGTGGAAGTTGATGGATCAGTATAGAAAACATACCTGCACTCGAAGAGATAGGAAGATCTTTCTATCATAGAACAACCACTATAATAACAGCTTAAGCATGTAAAGCAGCAACATACTGAATCATTTTGCACCATTCGCTAAGAATCACCCCTGCACCCTGCATAGGCATGAATCTCACTAGCATGGTGGTGAATAGCATCATACTGTTGCACATTAAATGGCTGCAATGTTAATATTTGGTTCAAATTGAAAAGAAAAAAAAAACAAATAAGGATATAACATAAATACAGCTATGGCGATATTAGAGGTACATATAACTACTCGATAGAGTTATTTGGTTACAAAATATATACATTTGAATGCTAGGTTCAACTGTTAATACCTCATCCCACAAGTAAAAGTAGGCTTTCCTCAGTGACATATTGGTCTCAATATCACCACCGCTAAGAATCACCCATGCACCTCTACAATAATCAATGAGGGATTGGTGTTATGAAAACAAATAGCATACAATCTTATAATTAGATTTTATCATCTCATACAAAATTTCACCAAACACACATGAGGCAATAACATTAAAGTTCTTGATTGGTAACATGTTTCTAAAGCTTCTTCCCACTCCTTATGTGCACTATACCAGAAATTAGATTATTCCAAGACCAACATCTCTCTTTGGCATTGCACCGAACACCTGGCTTGTCAAGTACACAGAATCTACTACACATATCAATCAATGTATTACCAATATACAAATTCAATCCACAGCTTCAGATCTCACACCAGAGAAAACCAATAAAAATAATTTAGCAGATGACAAAGAAAACATTGTTGCAAATGGGAAAGCAAGATGCGAAAAATATAAAAACAGACACTTGAAGAAAAGATTAGACAAAGAAAAAGGAAAAAAACAAACATGTTAAAATGGAGGATGTACCTGTGTTAGTGAAGACAAGAAGAAAATTAAGAAATCTGCAGAGTAAAGAAAATAGGGAAGTTTGAACAATCTTAGATATTGCCCAGAATCACATGAATTAATCACCGAAGATTGAACACATACATTTTAATGAAAGATTCACCAACCTCCAAATAAATCTTTATATATACACTCTTCAGTCCGGCTAGGCACATTCCAGTTTCCATTGATCTTTCATCTTCAATTCAGCCACTTTCTTCTCCTCACAGTCAACCTTAATGTAGCGTACATATAAAAAAAACTGGAGACTCAGATTAGAGTAAGGAACCTGTTGAATTCATTGATGTCGTTTTAATGGTGGGTTCCACACATGACCCGGATACTGTAACAAAAATCAGCAGGTCCCATGTTCATGATCAGGAATCACCATTCATCATGTCCAAAACCTATAATCTGCTACAAACATGGAAGTCAGAGCAACCCTGGGACCAAAGTACCAAGAGAAGCCTCCAGGCTCCAATGATCAAGTTTGAGTTGATAAAATAAAGTTGATAGCATCATATGGTGTTTGGATTACATACATTATACAATGTTTGCGTTAAGAGGGGAATGAAGCCCACGGGTTGAATGTTTGATTATGCAAGCCAAATCAGTAAATAATCTGCTATTAATATGTAAGGAAGGATCTTCGAGCAAGAAGCCTCCACAATCAAATTAGATTGAATCCAATATAGTTGATAGCATTATCATGCAGTGTTAGAATTACATACCTCATATAATGTTGGAGTTAAGAGGGGAATGAAGCCCATGGTTTGATCATCTGAGCCCAATCAAAACCCGTATATAGGAATATAGGATACCCATCGTATTGTTTAGATAATCATATCATGAGACCTAAGTTAATGTGTGTGAAGAAATCTAACATGTAACAAAAACAATATATATTTGATTAATAACTCAACCCATTCCAAATTGGTTGATCCTGAACTGCTCATCAAGTCAAACGATTCAAACAGATATATAGAATATTGGTTTTTTGGGCAAGTCTGGGTCCAACTTTCTCACCTGAACAACCTGTAGGACTGAATTTGATACTTAAACATTGCACCAAACACAAACTAAAAGTTCAGAAACATGTAATGAGATGATCAAAGCAACTTGCTTGAATAAAAAGATAAACTTCGACAAAAGTTCAAGAACATAAAAGCAACAAACTGCATAGAAAGCTTCTCTAGAAGAAAACTTCCTAGAATCAAACGATATCTAAGCAAACCGAAAAACATTATTTTGAGAATTCTTGGAGAGAAAAAAAAACTTACTGCTAGAAACGGGGGACTATGTTTTAATTGAAGATTCGGTTGAATATCCTCCTCCTATAATCGTTCATTGCATCCCCACGCGTCTTGAAATGTACCCTTCGTATCTAGACGACTGCTAATTTTTATTTATTCGATATCAAAAACAAAGTCAAAGACAACTGTTATGAATCTGCATCCTCATTGTTGACCCCTTTAGCTCCATGTCTAACAAATTGCCCACGAACGCGTGGTCTCTGTTCTGCTAGCTTCTTTCTGCTCTGGTACCGCACCTTCAAAATCCACCAAAGAAAATAAATTACTTCCATTGTTAAGTGGGTGCTTGGATTCACGTGTGGGGACTGTTATCTGTTTATTTGTAGCTTGAAATCACAATAATCAGTATTTAAGTGTTTGGATAAACAGATTGTGCTTTTGATTACGGATAATTGCTAAAAAGGGTAACCAAAGATCCAAATGTGACAAAATGATTTATACAAGAAACTCGTTCATAGATAGGACTTAAAGTTCATTTTTTGACAAATTTAAAGGGGAATTTTCCCGATATATGTGAAAACTGAATATTCACTCCTAAATCTGTCAAAAAATTATTTTTCATTACTAACTTTGTCGGAAACTGATCTCTCCTATTAATGAGAGAGAATACTTCATTTTCCCCACATTGTCAAAATTGGGATTTTTAGTTAACAAATCTGAAAACTTCCCCTTTTATGTATCTAGGGAACAAATAATGAGTTTGAATACTAGCAGCAAGAAAAATGATATTTAACAAATTACCATGTTTACACATTCCTTTAACCTAATTTGACAAAATTGTCCTCGAATTTAACAAATTGTCATTTTGATCATTTTTTATTGATTCCATCGACAATCAGACGCTAGTTTCTATGCCTGCTTCAACAGTTGATAGTTTGATTACAATTGTGAAAGAAAGGGGCTACCTTTTTCACAAAGCATCTTTCTTTTCTCTTCTGACGGAATTTATTTAGGGCAGCCTCACGTTGAGCTAAGCGTTCTTGATCCACACCATTCCCACTTCCACTTCCATCTCCACCATTAATTTTCATAGGGCCACCATTACCATTTTCAATCTTACCACCTTCAACTATTGGAGCAGAGGTGCTTCCCTTTTGCCAATTGCCACCATTTTCACCATTGCTCTTATTATTACTTCCCGATGCACTACCATAATTAGCAGCATTTCCTTCTGCTGAAGCAGTCAAAATGTTAGACACCATGTTTCTTAAAGATCCATCATCAGGATTCACTATTGCCTGTTGCTGAAGTTTATGGACATGATGGTGATGGTGGTGGTAGTGGTGGTGATGGTGGCGGACTTGAACCTGCTGCTGGACAGCTACCTTTGTTTGTGCTACAGTGGTCTTCACTGCGTCACCCTTAATAGCACAAGGGGTGAACGGTTGCAGGGTGGAAGTATGGTGGTCGTGAACAACAATGGTGGAATTACTGGGAGGTGTTTTGTCATCTGGTTTGGTTGTGAAAGCATTGTTGGTAGTGGACCCCAAATCATCACTGCCATTAGAACGATGATTGGGGGTTCCATTTGAATTAGATAGTATGTTATTTGGTTTTGCGGCTTCTGAGCTTACACCAGGGGGCGAGCAACTGTCCACATTCCCTGTTGGAGTTTGATTAACATTTGATATAGTGTTGTACCTGCATAATTATGAGAGCATTAGAACACAAAACTAGAAAACAGGAAAAAAAAGGAGGAAAAGAAGACAGTCTTCCATTACAAAAACTAGAAGCGTCAATTGCAAACAATTTCGGCGGTGGATTTAATTGTGATATGAAGCGATAAAGTCAATCTTTAAGCTTTGGATAAATGGATTATGCTTCTAATTATAGTCTTATTTAGGGGTTAAATAATCAGTTTTGGGTAACCACTACCATACTGGCTGCAACAATCAGATAATTAAGACATTGGGAGGCAGCCTATAATGCAACCTAATCCATTCAAAATATGACACATGGTTTAACCATTCTATCACACCACATATTAAACTTTGATTCTTTGGTTTTGCCATTTGTTGCAATCACCTTTTTAGGTTGATTTTTAGCCCTCCCAATCATATATCTTGGATAGTTGGTTCCATTGGGGGTGCGCAAAAATATTTGAATCTGAAACTGAATCCAAATATCCGAAAGTCCGAATCCGAACTATCCAAAATTTTGGATATCCGAAATTTCGGATTCAGATAGTGTTTCTGCAAATTTGTATGTGCTTGGATTTCTGAACTATCTGAAATATTTTTTATAAAAAATATTACATAATAATTATTATATAGAATTTCAGATATTTTTATAAGAAATTTGGATATCGAAATTCATTATCCCAAAATTTCCAGATATCCGATTTTGAACACCCCTAGGTTCCATACCAACCATAACCTCCAATTATTTACTCCTTTTAACATAATTTGAGTTACGCAGATATTACAATATGTCCCTTCTTTACAAAAAAAATGACATTTTGTTATTTTTATCTTGGTTAAACAATCAAATTTAATTAACTACTCAAACATCTCACTATTGCAACTTCAAACAACATAACCACATCTAAACACTATCACTTTTAAAGAACATGAACACCTTCTTCCTTATGAATGAGTAGATTTGTTTCATCTTTTAACGACAGGATAAAAAAAAGCATTAAGCTAACATTCGAAGTCACCCAAAGTGTACTTTAATGCATACGGCATCTTAACCACTTTATTAAAAAAACTAGATAAAAGGATTGTAATAATATAGTTTTAGTGAGTATTTATATAAAGTACTAATAGAAGTAAACTGAAGTTACTGGGCTAAAAACGTTCATGGGTCATCCCTGAACCAACATGTTTCTACTCACACAAATTAGCCAGTTTGAACCAAACCTAATTGGACTTTTTAACCTACATGCTCAAACAACATTTTCCACCTATACACACAACATACCTTGAGAAGGCTGAAAGACCAGAATGCCGTAAAACATTTCGTTCTTTTGCGCTGACATCAGCATCCTCCACATCTCTGGGCCTCTTCAAACTGAGCTCAAGAGCAGGTGATTCCTTAGAATAATAAATAGATTTATCTTCAATATTAACATTTTCAAGCAAGTGGCTTTCTATTAAGGCTTCCTTATGAGCATTAAGAGGTTCGGTTCTTGATGCACCGTTTTCACAACCGAGTTGCATACGGATATCCAACTTGTCGCCCACTTTCTTCATGTTTGATTCACAAAACTTGTCTATCTTATTTTTTAGCGAGTCTTCAACCTCAGAACTAGAACTTTTAGGGACTCCAATCTCCAAGTCTTTTCCCATGTCAATAACTTCTACAAAAACAAACCAGAAATATCAACAAAATTATAGAGTCGCCAACATCAACCAATCTGCTCATACATGAGTCGATTGGGTTATGCTTTATCTATAAAAATATCAATGGGTTAAAACTAAAGGATGTAATTAAAAAGAACGAAAGTCAAATGGTTGAAAGCCATCCAAAGAGTACTCAAATGCATAAGAACCTCATAAATAATTTTTAAAACAGACATTATTTACAAAATAAAAAAAACAAAATGTTTTTAGCTCAGCCTGATCTGTTGTCCGTTTGGATCTGCACTTTAAAATTATTTGTTTTAAGCAGTGGGTGAACCACGGTAAGGAACTAGATCACTAAGTTAGAAAGTTGAGCCGCTTGGGTGCTAAAACAATAAGCCAAAGGTCAAGTGTTTAATTCCGGTTCAGTTTGTTTTAGTATTGCTTTGTGTGATCTTTCTTCTCCTAGGCATAAATTCAAGTTCCCGAACATCAATTTAATGTTAACTTTTTAGAAAATGAAATGAAGGGTTCATCTTGATTTAGGATTAAAAACAAGGGTTGAAGCTGTGATTCAAGAAAAGAAAAGAAAAAAAATGGTCAATATATGTATTAGTTGTTTATTAAAACAATTTATCGTATATTTATTTGTTTCCTTATTTTAGGTAGCCTGGTTTCCAAGTTATGTTCGTATAATAGATGATTAGGGACTTTGTAGTTATTTTGTTTTGTTGTTCATAATAATATTCTTAGACTAGGGACGGGTTTTGTTTCCTTATTTTGTTTAGGTAGCCTGGTTTCCAAGTTATGTTCGTATAATAGATGATTAGGGACTTTGTAGTTATTTTGTTTTGTTGTTCATAATAATATTCTTAGACTAGGGACGGGTTGTCTCCAAAGCCTTGGTGTGTTCTTGTGTTGATACTTGTTAAAAAAAAATTATGGGCTAACATATGATAAAAGAGCTTAGGTGAAGCTCATACCCAGGAAAAAGACTAAGATCAAGACCTGGGAGAGGAAGATTAAGATGAAGATCAGGGAAAGAGCAAAACCACCAAGAGTAGATAGGATTGAGTGTGTAAACCGATTCATAGTTGTGTATTGTGATCAAGGAGGTGATCAAACCTGTGTACGCAAGTTCATAGTAGAAGAGCAGTAGTGTGGTGATCATTCGAATCAATTGAAAGTACAAGTTCAAAGTCCAAGAACAACGGATTGGAACTGTGAGTGGTGAGATCATTCGACTTGGTGTAAATCACAACTAGTATGGCGTAATCAGATTTCCGAAAAGACTAAGAGTGGTTATTCCGATCGAAGTACAATAAAAGAGAAAAAATGTTGCATGTTGATCGACGAGGAAAAGGATAGAAAGAAAAAGACTCGCCAACCTTTCGAGCAGTGTGCAAGAAGGACCCAAGATAGCTTGTGATGGTGAAAGTAAAGTCAAGCAAAAAAAATGAAGCGCTTAATATGTCACAGAGGTTCTATTGGTGGTGTGAGGCAAGTTTTGGAAGCAACTTTAGGTTGTTTAGTGGTGATTTATTGTGTGGTGAAAAAAAGGCAAACATCAATTTTGGTAAGAATTTTTATTTGAACGGATCAAGGAGAAGATCGAGTAGAGAATTTAAAGAAAAGAAAGATGAAAATCATAATAGAATTACCATGAATCATGATGATGATGAAAGAGATAGAGCTACCAAGATTAAGTGAGCAGGTTAAAAATAAAAGTTTCCGAAACTAAGGAATAGATCGGAAAGCAAGGTGCGTGATCCAAGTTTAAAAGTTGAAGAATTAAAGAAAATGAAATCAAGGAGCTCAAATGTACAAATCAAGATTGAGGGGAGAATAAAGGGTTAATCTTGATTTAGAATTTAAGATAAAGGATTTGAAGCTGTGAGTCAAGAAAGAAAAAAAAAAGATTCGGTCAAGATATGTGTTAATTGTTTATTATAATAGTTTATTGTGTCTCCATTTGTTTCCTTTTTAAGGTAGCTTGGTTTCCAAGTTATGTTAGTATTGATAAGATGGTAAGGGACTTTGTAATTTTGTGGTTTTCATTCATAATAATATTCTTAGAATCGAGACGGGTTGTCTCCAAATTTCCATGTGTTTTTGTGTTGATATAGTGATTCTAGGCCAACAAAAAAACTATAGTTTGGTTTAGCTATTTTCAAACATCAATTAAAATTACTTTTGCTATGGATTTTTATTTGAGCGGATCCAGGAAAGAAGATTGAATAGAGCAAGTCAAAGAAAAAAAGGATGAAAAATCATGATAGAATTACCATGATACATGATGATGATGAGCGAGATAGAGCTATCAAGAATAAGTGAGCCGGTTAAAAATAAAAGTTTACAAAACTAAGAAAAAGATCAGAAAGTAAGGTGCATGATCCAAGATTTAAAGTTGATTAAAGAAAAGGAAATCAAGGATCTCAAATGTACAAATCAAGATTGTGGGAGAATAAAGGGTTAGTCTTGATTTAGAATTAAAGTTAAAGGGTTTGAAGCTGTGAGTCAAGAAAAGAAGAAAAAAAAAAGATTCGGTCAAGATATGTGTTAATTGTTTATTATAATAGTTTATTGTGTCTCCATTTGTTTCCTTTTTAAGGTAGCTTGGTTTCCAAGTTATGTTAGTGTTGATAGATGGTTAGGGCCTTTGTAATTTTGTGGTTTTTGTTCATAATAATATTCTTAGAGTCGAGACAGGTTGTCTCCAAATTTCCTTGTGTTCCTGTGTTTATATAATGATTCTTGGCGAACAAAAATAATAAAGTTTGGTTTAGGTATTTTCAAATTTTGTGGAAGCCTAAAGACAACCTTCAATGTGGTTCAACCAAAATGTCGAAGCCAAAATATGACTTAGTTTGCCAGTTCAAATCTATAAGCAAAACAAAAGGAGTGGGGAGAAAGTAATGACTTTTTGTGTTTAACACTGGCCATTTCTAGATGTGATAATTTTCACCAATTTATTTATAAGGAGTCTATATAGGTTATATTTTACAGCTAAGGAGTCAAATTGATTAAAAAAAGTTAAAATTAGTAAAAAGGCTACTACAAAATTACTCCCCATGGAACTTGTTTTGACACATTACCCAATCCACCCAAACATTTTGCCACTTCTACACCATTACGATGCATTTGCTTGAGAATCCACTTCCCTTCAGTAGTTTCCATTTGTTGACAAAAAATTAGTGTTCATTACCAGTTAGACAACTGATCAATGCATTCACTCTATAATAAATTACTTGCAAGATATCTATGTTTTGTAAATTAACTCTAAAAATATAATAAAAATACCAATGTAATACCTAGTTTAGATGTTTCAGGCCTTGCAACTTGAGCAGAAGTGATATCATGAGGATTTGGTATTTTTTCCCACATAGAGTTTGCTTGGGAGCTATCCACTTCTACAACCCTTTTTGGCCAAGAACTCTAAATAACAAAAATAAAACAGTGTAAATTTAGTGAGAACTTAGCCATTAGAATCTTTGCTCCATACATCAGCAATGTTCTTCGTATTAAGCAGTATTCAAAGGACCTCACACAATAAATAGTGCTTAACAAAGAAAATAGAGGTATTCATTTCAGTCCATTTAATCATAAAAAAGTTGATCTAGGCTGTGTTTGATCTCAACTTGGTTAAAACACAAAATATCAGTGGAAAGGGGAACAGATCAAACAAGTTGAAAGCTGCCCAAAGTTTATTGTTAATGAGACAGCCTCCAAAAAAGATTTAAGTTATTATGATACATACATTTTGCTTTTCCATTATAGGTCATGTATTAGTTATTTACAAGAACTGTTAGAAAATGGACAGAAAATAGTTTCCAGGCCAACAAAACCCGACCGGGCCCATTTTGACTCATACTAAAGCACTTATTTCAGCCCTAACCGGTATTTATCAAACCCAACCAGCCACTCCTGCCATCTCTGCTGATGACAAGGCCTCTAGCTTTAGCAGTATAAAAGAATTAGCCTTTAACAATGGTCTGTTTTTTCATTTGAGAAATTGACGGATTACCTGAGTTCCACTTCCATTGTCACTCCCACCCTTAGCATTCAACTCTATGCTGACAATATCATCTTCATCAGTATTGTCACCATCATCATCAGACTCCTCAATGCTTCTTGATTTAGTAGATTTATGATCCCGTATGCCACTCTCACTCCCACTTCCACTACCGCTTGACTGCTTAAAACACGAAAAATTAAAGCAAAACAAAAGGCAGATTTTTTAGACTATTGGTGAATTTTTTTTCAAATTCGATATGGACAGATGAGCATATTGGAGCTCAAATCCAGTACACTCCACCCCACAATAAGTTAACATACGAAATCAGAACACACCTGAAGCCGAAGTCCAAAAACTGGTCCGTTTTTAATGATACATAAATCATAATACAACCAAATTAACTCACACTGTGACATTTCCTCCACACATGCTGCCAGAGGTTTTTAAGCTCATTCTTTCGAATAGGTTTGACCAAAAAGTCAACTGCACCTTTGGATAAACAATTAAAGACTATACCCATTGAGTCATCGGATGACATCACTGCATGTAAAACTCATTAAGTACAACATTTCAAAATATGAGAACCTTATACAGATTAAATTTCATAATATCATAAGAATGATGAGGAGAAGTTGGAAAGATACACTCACTTATCACTGGTATATTCTTGCGAGTATCATGGTTCATTATCTTGGATAATAGACCAATACCCGATAAATATGGCATGACTACCTCGGTTAAAACTAGATCGATTTGCTTGTTGAGATCAAGCAACAGTTTCCATGCTTCTAGACCATTTGCTACAGCAGTAACTGGCATAAAATTATTAGCATTTGGTTAATAAAATTGAAGAAACAAAAAGTAGTAATAAATTGATCAAGAAAGTGAGTAAAATTACATGCTTATTTTCTTAAATAAAGTCTACCTAGAGAACACACACACAATGGACGCTTTTGATTCTTTTTGGATAAAAGGATGGAAATACGACTTTTAAAATCTAAATTTGGGGCTAGATATGCTAGGGCTAAACTTGCATAGTAAGGAAAGATAATTAAGGCAAGACAACGCAAGGAGTTTTTTTCCCCGGTAACTAGGCTAATATGAACACAAAAAGTAAAAGCAAAAGCAAGATAAAACATCAGATGATGTAGATTTTCTTATGACATGATTTTTCTTCTGCTTGTTTCATTTTTCAATAACAAAAATACACACACATATGTACAGACACTCCATATCCTTGCTATCTTAAGAACCCGTAAATCCTACCATCAACGTAACATGCACCCATATCAAAATAATCTATTAAGCTTTATCACAAATATGAAGTTCTTTTTCATTTAAAGAATTAGATATTAATGATAATTGTTAGTATTACATTATATGCATGAGTTTTGGAGATAAATGACTGCATAAAAAGTCAAATGGCAGTGGATGACTACGGGTTCCTTTTTTTTGGTTGTTAAAGGCTGAAATATAAAGACCTAAATGTTAAAAAGCAGCATCTGAAGTCTCAACTGAATCATTATGACTGTTTAGATAACTAGTATAGGAATCTGAATAAGGGCATTTGTCTATACCCCACAAAATGACAAACTAAAGTAAGACTTGAGTAACTACATGGATGAGTTTTGTAGTAATGTAACCCATGTCATGGTAACTACAGGGACAAAAATACATATATAGCTTGTGAAGGGTTAAAATGATAAACGGACTGTTTGAGTAGATTTACATGAAGATAAACATTTGCATCAACACTATAAAATGTTTACCATTTATTTTACATGTTATATGTACCAAAATGGCAAATGAAATAGTTATATAAACCTTCATAGCTGCAATTACGGAGGAGAGCACTAACAACATAACGAGTTGAATCGTCACTTTCAACTAGAAGAACCTTGAGGGACCTCAGAGGCAGAAAGCTCTCCCACTGAACCACAGGCCCCTGAGGTTGTTGATGTTGCCTATTCAGAGCAGCATGGGCCTGGCCCAGATCTTGGGCCTTATAATATTCACGTCTTCATTAAATCTTGACTCGTCTTCTTCAGACAGCCCTTGCCCATCAAACGGGGCTCCATTTCTCCCTTCCTTCAGGTCGACCCGGTTATGGTGGTTAAGTTCTGCCAACCCTTTTGGTGCCGGAACATCTGTGCTCACCCCAACACTCCACATCAACAGAATTCAAATAAAGTTTGACAAGTTAAGACGAGTTCTTTTTTGATTGAAAAGTGGCACATAATGCTTTTCTCCAAGTAATGAAACTTTTTGAGAAACTCTTCGAATTATCCTACATAAAACACATAATCAAATTAATAAGCATATAAAAAAATCCAACCAAAACCATAGTTGCATAATGGAAGAGAAGTAATCTTTTTTCACAGGTAACTATTACTGCAAATTTTCATTTTTGTTTCATCATATAGTAAGATTAAAAGAAAGATCTCAGATCTCCCACCTTCAACACCACTAATCCAAAATAAATACTTGAAAGATTCCATCATCAAACAACATAAAGAGAGAACCATCTTACAGCAAAGTTTGATCTTTCTCAAATGACACATCCGTCAATTTTCTCAAAATAGATCAAAATCTCCGAAAAAGATGTTCATTTTAATTTCAGATATTACTTTTAAGTAACCAATTCATGAATCTTCTAAAGAAACTCTCTGGAACAAACAATCCAGCCCAAAGAAGAGGTTAAAAAAAACTCATTATCAAACTATATAAAGACTCAAACCATCACCAAATTTGCTAATATTCACAATCTCACACACATCTCATTCGACATAAAACCATTTTTTTCTCCAAGTAAGAAAAAAATCCAACTAAAATCAATTCTACGACACTTTCAAGCAAGTAAATCAAAATTACTTGCAAACCAAATCAAATCTCAAAAACAAACCCTAACACACAACTCAGATTCATAGAAATTCATCACAAAACGCAAAAAAACGATCAGTTTTTGAAGAAAAAAATTAATCACAGACAAACTCCTAATGACAGAAACACAAAACACTTCTCAACACATCCATCCACCCCTTGCATCAACATCAACCGATTTCTCAGACCAAAAACCCTAACAAAATCACATCAATCATCCACAACACTTCAATTCGAGTCTGTTACCGAGGAACAATCACATTACCGTGGATACCGGAGACCTCAATGGACAGAACTTTGACTCAAAGCTCAAATCCGTAAAATTAGGTCAAATCATCCACACAACATCACCACCTCAGAGCAAATCAACAAAATTTCAGATTCAATTTATCGATTGAAACGATTTTGAAGAGATCATCCACAGATGAAGATTTATATATAGGGTTTGTTAGGTTAGTAAAGGGTGTTTTTTATCTACTGGCTCAACGATAGGTTGTAGAAGAAGATATTATTATTCGTTATGCTGACGTGGATATATCGACGGAGAGGATGGTGACACGTCATCGTCCACGTGGGATGCCACGTCGGACGGCTGATGGGAGATCAATATACGGGCTGTGAGTTGTTTTGGGGCGGATTGCGGATCCTATGGGATCGTTTTAGATCCGATTTGTGTGGACACGTGGCGCGATGTGAGACGAGATAAAGGTTCTTGTTGCTTTTGTAAGTATGTGGGGCCCGTAAAGTTAACGGGTGCGTGCTTTTCCGTTAGTTTTTCCGTTAGTTTAGTGGGAAAGCCGTAACGGGTTAAATACGGAAATACCCCTGAGTGTAGGGTATATATCTATAATGGCAAAAACTATGTTATTATTGTTACCGTGGTAATAAACTAATGATATTCTTTTTTGACTTTTGCATAGGATGATATTTTTTAGAAACAAAACAAAAACTGATCAACGAATATTTTTTTATAATGTGATTAATAAAATTTATAATTTGTTGTATCATTTTCTATTATAACTATTTATCTACTCGTTTAACTTGTTATGTATATTAGAATTGAAATTTATCACGTGTAGTTATTAGTATTTATGTAATTAACTGTACAATTTGTTTTGGGAGATGTTTTGTCTGGAGAATTCTCGGGAAACTTCAATAATTAATAATGTGAAAACTCGAGTGAATGTATGTCTTAACAAGAGCGTTGTCATTGTTATGAGACTAAAAAGATATTGATCTCAGATAACCTTAAATAATTTGAAAAACCTTAACTTTATGCAGACTAATTAGAAGGTTTGGTTGTTTTTGGCTATTGTTTTGACGTTAGTTTTAAAAAATCTAAAATAAACCAAATTTATATATTTTAATAAGACAGTCCCTTTAAACGCGAACGCTTTATAAGCGAAGGGTTTGTTCGTTCTTCGAAAATCCTCCATTAAACTAATAAGCTAACATAATAGTATACTACACACTCATGAATCCAATTACTTCATCATATAGTTCAATATTAGTTTGTATTATCTACTTATCACCATTAGATAAAGAAAACGTGTTAGACAAGTTACCTAATCAATAAGGCAAGGCGAAGTGTTAGGATGTACAACAACAGTAATGTCATTCGGAAGTGAAGTTGATTGATGCCAAATTAATTCCAAATGTGGTTATAATTAGCATACTTTATCATTTATATAATTTGTTTGGCACTTTGGCTTCTCAAATGCCACGTAAATCCATTTTGTCCTATTTGAGTTAGTGTAGCTAACATGCTTTGGTTTATAAATTTGGTGATTTTTCTTGTTTATTCATTGTTTGCATAGTTAGATGCAAAAAATATAAAATTTTAAGATATAAAAAAAGAATATATTCTATTTCTGAAATCTACATATATACTTATATAGTAGTATACTATTTCAAAGGAGAATGATTTGCTACAATGGTATTCAAATTATCGATTTTTTATTTGCATGCTAGATGGAAAAGAATTAAGCCAACATGACATATAGCTATTTGTCATAAGTTTAGTTTGAATGAGAGTATACCTTTGGAATACTTTACGAAGTATGAAACATTAAAAGACTTTATCGTTCTAAAGGTCATAAGTTTTGATCTTTGTAGTAAAGTCGTACTAAAAGTTAATATTAAAAGACTTTATTGCAATCTAATGAAGTTACTAAGTCTCACACAAAAATATTTCATAACAAAGTAAGAACACTATGAAAATGGCAATTGAAAATACTTGTTATCTTTAAAGGCACCGTTCCCACGACTCTTATAACAAATTTGCGAATTAACAAGCGATTACACAAGAAAGTTTATCCTTTTTGGATGGTGAAGCAGCAAGTTTGTTTGTGATAAGAATCGTATAGTTGGTTGGCTACTTTGTCATGTTATCTCATGATAGTGTTAGGTCAAACCCCTTACGACTAAAGTGGTTCTTAGCAATCATATGAAGTATGTATATGTCGGTATGAATAACAACACGTCGAATGGTTACAAAGTCATTTCGTGCTTCAAGTTCTATAACAATGGCATATGTGTTGGTATTGAAGGCTAAGCATTGATAAATCCGTAAGGCGTTCTTTTATCTAAGCTTGACATTAATTTTCTATTTGATAAAAGCAACAATGGACACTATTCAACTACATAGTCATTCAGAACTCATGACATTATACGATGTAAAAAGTTTTAACTTTAACTGAATCATTGACTTGCTTATTTTAAATCAGATTCTAACCAACAATTATATTTTGTATATGTATATGTGTCATTTGGGGGATGACTATAACTCATCTCGACCATATTCTACACATACATGCTCATATTCATACTTTATCGATTCAAATTATGTTCTTAGGTAGAGATTATGGCTTTAGTGCCTAACCTTTCTTGAATAACATGGTCTCCGGAGGGTAACACCTGATAAATCAACGTCGGTTAACTCAATGTCATTTGGTTTGTTTATTGGTTGTTTGTAATTTTGATTATGTTTAGAATTTAATCTGGAAGGCTAATGTCTTGAGAGCTACTGAGGAATTGAGCAAGTTTAATATAGATATTACAACACATGTCACACAAAATTTAATATTTTGTGTTATGTTTTATGATTGTGATACGTGGCTATCAAGTCATGAACAATGTGACATGTATGTAAACATTCCCGTTTCTCCTTGTTAAACAATGTACTATTAGTTGAAGATTAATTATAATGTATTGCCTTTTTGAAATAAAAAATCAAACAAGAAAAGAATAAATCATTTAATATAAAACAAGTCATTTTGTTTAATCGTCAAATTGACTGGCAACCATATGTTAAACGAGATCTTTTTAAGAAATCTCTTATATTGATTCGATTTATAAGAGAAAACATATATTATAAGATCACATCTAATTAAAATAAGTAATATGCTCCATTTTGAGTGCTTTGCAACATTATCAAATGAAGTTCATGTTAATATGTTATGTATTGCAATGATGATACGTTAATCTTTTCGTCTCAACCACTATTTTCATATTGTAACTTGTTACCGTTGTAGTTTTAAGAAGAAGATTTCATTTATTGTACAATAGCTTTAATAACATGTGTATTACACGAGTTTAATAAATAAAATATTAATATAATAAAAGTTTACTTAATAATAAAACGATATTATAAGATAAGATGTGATTTAAATTACGTGAAGTAAAAACGATAAGTAATAAAACAACGATATCAACTTTTTAATTTTTTTAAATCAAATATTTTGTTTAAAAATTTGTCATTTTTATAATTTCCTTATTATAACTCTCATTTTTAATTATTTTTGGTTTATAAAAAATTACTTTTTAAAAAAAACTCAATTAAAAATATTTCAAAATTTTAAATAAGTTTGATTTTTTAAGAAATAAAATTATTTTATAAAAATTATTTCTTTAGAAATAACATTAATAAAAATATATTTCTTAATTTATTAAAAAATAATTTTAATCTAAAAAACACTTAAATGATAGTATTTGTAATTAACGTAATTATTTAATAAAATAGAGAAGTGACAAAATTTGTTTGAGAATAAATGTGGTGTTGTCACGTATCCTATATCATTTCCGTTTTATTATAGTAGAAGGATGTTACGATGGTGGTGTATTAACATTTGTCATTTTATGTTACTTTATTTAGAATGATTTAATATTCCAAGTATTTAGAGTTTGATGGATAAGGTTATAGTCTTATACGCATAATAGTACCTAAAGTCAAAAAAAAGTTAAATTAAGCAATATAAATAAAACATATATAAATCCTGGTTATTTATATTGATTGTCTTCTTTAAATCAACTTTGAAGATGTAACAGTTAAAAAAAACAAAAGTAATCACAAAATTATAATTGTAGGTCAATAAACTTATTAAAAAACTAACATTTATTAAAAGAATGTATACCAAGTTTGAATAACTCAAGTTCATTTTTAAAGTAGTTTACAAATAAAATCGAGTTAATATAACTTAAGTTTATGCAAGTAGTTAAGAAATTAAATAAAACTTCTTTTCAAAATATTTAAATAATAAATATATATAAGAGTTGTAGACCCCAGAATAAAGTTATAAACCCAAGCAACTGGTTCATTCTCATGGACCCCATACATGGGAAACGGTGAACACCCGTTATCCTTATGTTGCCAGTCTGTTTATGTTCCAATCCGTACAACTTTATATAATATTAACATACAAACACATAAAAATCTTTTCTTTTGTCGTTCAAGAAATATGCATAAAGTCAGTAACATAAACAATATTAATGATCATATTATGATTTTTCAATAAAAAAACTTTTACCTGGTCGTGTCATTAAAATAACCAAAATTTCAATAATGATGTATCTTTTAGAATAGGAGATATAATTTAGTAACACAAACACACTCCACTTATGATAAGAATACAATAACTTCAATCCCTTATTTCTCTCTTTAGGTATAGCGGGTAATCATCAGAAAATAAATGGAAATGTTTAGTTTTTGTATATACGTCTCTCTCTGACTATATGTATATAACATATATATATATATATATATATATATGTATGTATTGAAAAAAAAACATACACAGTTTACAAAGTCACCAGGACGTGACGTGTATTCTTATATGAGAGGGGTGCTTATATGAGAGGGGTGATTTTGATTATGATATTTTTATGCATAACAGATACATAATAAGCACTTAAGTTATATGATAATTACGCAACCTATATTTATAATTACTCAACTTATACTTATAGTTACACGCAAGAATAATTACCCAAGTTATATAAATATCTACTCAAGTTATATGATAATTAAACAAATCATTTATATAATTATGCAAGTTATTCTTATAATTACACATATTATGTTTATAATTACGTAAAACAATAAGGACGGAATTTAAATAATAGGAAAACTTCGCACATTAAAAGAGGAAAATATTTAATTTTATGTTGTAATTTTTTTAAATAGTAATATCCTATAAAAAGTTAATGCTATAAGAAAAAATATATATTGAAAAAGGTTTGTAATCATAAGCTGTTTCAAATTTTACCCTTCATACTCCATGCATGATAAGTAAAGTTCTCATATATATGTGAAAATTTATCCTTAAATCTCAACAATTGATTGTCTAGATTAATAATTCATACTACTTCTTACACTTTATACGAAATACATATATAATACATAATTTTCTAAAGCAAAACCTTTAAATACACACTTTATTTTACTTAAATTCCAATTCGGAAAATTTCACCCTATGTTTCATAATAAGTATATATTACCTAACTTTTAAATCCCAAGTTAATGTATTTAACATTATTCAATATAGAATATTATAATATGGCCATTTGTATATAAGTTATAATAAAACTGATAAACATATTTGCCTTTTTATTGTGCGTTATTTTCCTTAACTAATTCCCCAACCTCCTGTGTATGTACTCGACATCCGATTATAGTTAACCAATTTTCATAAAGCCATTTAAAACACATGCATAAACTTTTTATGCCAATAAAACGTGATTAATTATTCTGACCTTATAAATCAAAGCATGTTAGGTTTTTGTGTAGAGCAAACCAACACACATCACACTTGTGAAATTTATGCATGTTTTATATAACATCTGATATTCGTTTTATATGTGTTACTACAACCATGAGGGTCAAGTGATATTAATTCATCAAAGAAATTTAAATGACCCATCAATGTTTATATGATTACATAAAGCCGTAATTTTTTTTTATTTTCAAAATGCTTGATTCTTATATGATCTTTAAAAAATTCTTGATTCTTAACACTGGATTACCAACCCAAGTAGTAGAAAAGAATAACTTCACTTGGAGTTTGATCACTAAAAATATAAATGTTATATAACATCTTATACTTGTTTTATATATATTACATATGATAATCAAGTGACATTGTTTTATTAAAAAAAAATTCAACCAATGACACTAGCAAAAATCCATGGGTCCATCGCTATTTATGTACAGGATAACGTAATGCATACAACCTGTATTGAAAGGAATAACTTCACATGGAGTTTGACCACTAGAAATTTTGGGGTCGCAACAAATGATTCGAAACGATTTGTGTGGCCAAAAGACCATATGCTTGAATTGGTTGAAAGATTCGACCAAAAATCATTTGCGTGGCCAAGAGACAATTTGGTAGAATTCGTGAAACATAGGAAACACAAGTGGCTTCCAACCATTTCCTCTAGTTTAAAGACCAAGAGACTTCTCCTATTAAAGGCTCACTCTCAAAGCATCACAAATGATTAAATGATTTTGGGGTATCCTCGATTCACTCGAAATCTTTTCCTCAAGAATATGGAAATTATAGGTCGCAATACTTTGCATTGGCATAACATTTATTGAATAGATTTCTGTTTCAAAAAGTTAGTATATTTTTGGTTATTTGAGTTTTTTTTATTTAGTAACTTTTCTTCTTTTTCTTTTCCTACTTTAGGTATATGAAATTTGAAAAGTTGTAAAATATTACAAAAAACTATATTCTATTTCTATGAGTTGTAAAATGATATATTCTATCATTGAACTTTAAATTTTTATTTCATTTTAATAATGCAAATGTATATATGCATTAGGGTAAACATAGTAGGGGTGGGGAGGGGTGGGGACATTGTTGACATTGTTGACTCAGAAAGACAAGAAGTTTGATTGGGGACATGCACAAGAATGGGCGTTCCAAACGCTGAAAGATAAGCTGTGCAATGCACGGTATTCTGCAACAACTTTATACAGCATCATTACTCATTTACTTTTAAACCTGCGAGCTCACCAACAATTTTGTTGACCATTTTAAGCATATCTTTTCAGGTGATCATGCTAGCTGAGGTTCTAGGTGTGCTGCCTTAGTGGAGACCCTAGGATGCACTTTCGGGCTAAACTTGTCATTTTGAAAACAATTGTTGTATCTGTTTTAAACAACATTATACTTTGTAACTTGTTCCCGGGTTGTGGGAATTGCATATAATGTTATCATCTATGTTATATGATTCATGTATCATGTTTATGCTTATGGCTATGAGGTCGTGATTACTGACTAAACACGACACAAGTCCCCTTGTTGTCGGGTGTCGTCATGACACGCATGTCATCATTATTATTATTGCATCTCTATCGCTTACCATGTGTTATGACGATTCCCGTCTCGTTACATCCCTGTGTTTCCGCTCTTAGCAGGGGTGTGACACTTTATCTTCTCAATGCCCTCCTGTGAATCTTTGACCGTTGAAGGGCAACAATAGCGATATATAGTCGTGGGAAAATAAGAAATTATTTGTTATTTTCTATAAACTATAAAAAATACCAATTTAAAGATTAACTTTTTTCAAAACAATTTTAATCATTTACTCCCAAATTCCAATCTTATTTAATCACACAATTCAAATGATATTTACCCCTAATTTCTCTTCTTCAAATTTATCATCATCATGAAATTTTGATGATTCATCTGAGTCAAATGTATAGTTAAATTTTCTTTTCTCTTTTCAATTGTTAATGTCATGTTAAATTCTCAGGCCCAAGATATTGTAAATTCAAGAACTTATATAGGAAGAGACCCTTAAAGGCATGAAACCGCTTAGTGGTATATTACTTTTCTTGTGCTATAAGGCGGTGTACTTGCAATATGTCTTGATCGTGTTGAAGATCTTGTAGTCAATGTAGAAGTTGATGATGAAATTCTTATGGAGTTGTGTTACCAAGATATTCATGACAACCTTTGATCAGATCTTTTGGAACATATTCAAAATGCTACATACCCACCTTAGATGATTAGTTATGTTATAGTTTTTTTATTAGTATTGTAAATTTTTATCTAAGGAAATGTTATTTTTTAAGTTTAAATAATAGTTATTCTTTACATTAAACTAATGTTCTTTTTATACAAAAATTTTGTGTTTAATTGAACTCATTAGCTAAAAATGGTAAGGGATGGAGAATGTTGGACCCCCGTCGATCACTTAAGGAATGCTAGGGAATGGAAAGAACGATGAAAAACTGATGTGGCGTCTACTTGAAGGAAAGAGAGCTTAGAGATGGGAAAGATGGACTCCTAGTGGTGTAAGGCATATCAGTCAGTTAGCATGCTAATTACAAGCGATTTCTTGTTCTATATATATTAGTGCATCTAGTTTAATTACCATAAGGCTTGTTGTCTTGCGGTACTAATTATTTTTAAATGGTTGAGGGTTCAAGTCACACGATGTACACATGAAAGATTTAGAAATATATTAAAATGAGTACAAGTTAACTGTATAAGAAAATCTTATTCTTTTGTTTTTAGAAAAGTATATAATACTTTCCTTTGCTTAGGAAAACTTGGCCACCATCTGTCTCCTCTCTCTTCCCAAATTTCAATATGTACATTACTATTGACCTCATTATCATGGTTGTTCATTTTGGCTTGAGCTTCTGATCAAGCATGTAAATTTTATCACCAACCACGTGCTCTTGTTGGATTGTTATATATTTGCTCAATTATTCATTCTCGTGCATGTATAGCCAAACCTAAAGTCACAATCGTGTTTAAATAGTTTCGATTAAAACCAACAAGTTAAGTCATTACTTGTGATTATGCCTTGTCGTTTTTCACTAGCTATTAGAGTTGTTCATCGAGAAATCATACGTTACAACTTGTTAGCCTAGTTTCCTAGCCTTTATTGTCCTGGTTTTATGACCCTAAACATGTTGTTGGCTCGATATATCCTCACCTCACCATTTAGGGTAATTTGACTATACTTCTTCTAACGGCTCTAGTCTCATGGCATAGAATCTTCGATCACACTAGGATGACACCTATGACAACAATATGACATAATTTTATATATTAAGTATATAAATATTGTAATAACTATCTCAAAGTCATAAATTATATAGTAATAGCAGATAATGATTTGTTTGTCACTTTAATTCATAGATGTAAATATCTATGTTAGTCTAAGATTTATTATTTAGTTAACCTTTACAAAATGTCTATATGTTATTTTTTTTAACACCACTTTCTGGAGTTTTAGGATATATACATCACAATCTGAACATACAGAATTTAAAACCACAATCTTTTGATTGTGGGATAATACTTGAAAATTTTCTTATTTGTTGATAGTGTGACACTCATCTTCATCAGAATGTTCATTCGTAATAGGATGTTCATCCGCATGAGAAAGGACTTAGTTCCCCACTAGGCTTTAATTTATCCTCTAGAAGGAATGTTTATCTGTGATGATAAAAGTTGTGTTTTATGTGATTAAACCTAACATGTTTCTGAACAACCCACCACATAAATCTAATCTTGTGACATAAATGGATAACCTAACTTCATAAATCATTTAAAACGCATGCATAATCTAGTTAAGTTAATAAAACGTGATTAATTATTTTGACCTCATAAATCAAAACATATATTAAGTTTATGTGGATAACATAAGGCATATAGTTTTCATATGAAAGGAATAACTTCACGTGGAGTTTGGTCACTAGAATTTTGGTGTCACAAACACAAGATTCGAACACCATTTGTGTGGCCAAGAGACCATTTGCTAGAATTGATGAAACATAGGAACCACAAGTGGTTTCCAATCATTTCGCGTATTTTATATACTAACTCGTTTAGATGATCAAAAGTGATTTTATAGTATCTCGATCATTCTAACACCTTTTTCTAAAGAATATTGAGGAGACGTGACAATATTTTATACTACCTTTTAGTTTTTTTTATTTATTCCAAGAAAACCAAAATACTTTAATTTTATTTTGATTTCCGAGTACAATTTATTACTATTTATTACTTTAAATGAGTTATAAGTAAATCTATCTATATATTTCTATAACCTTAATAATAAAATAACCATAATAAAAGACTTACTATGGGTAGCGTAAATTTTTTACTGTATATTTATATAAATAAAAAAAATATGATAATAAAAAATGTTAAACAAATACCTAATAGATCTCAAAATTCTTCTTTTTGATTTTTCATAGCTTGAAAAAAAAGCATTCATATCCTTAATCTTTATAACAAATGACATAAAAATATTAAAAGTTGAACATCATAAACCCTAAAACCAAAATTTTATAGCTAATGAGTAAAAATTGTTAACTTGAGTGAGTGAGTGGTGAATGCGGGTGGTCCGGTGGCAGGTGAAAAAGGTGCGCAGTGGCACAGTCGCGCAGGTGGGACGTGTCGCCAGCAGGTGAGGCGATGCTTGTTGTTGTTGGGCGTTGCTGCTGCTCGATCTTTCATTCTTTCTGTGTTTTTATTTGTTTTATATTTTATTTTGAGTTTATTATTGTATTAGGTAATGAGTAACGAGTAATGGGTATTTAAGGTTGTAATGGATTAATGGATCACTTAATGGATCACTAATGGATAAAAGACATAGTGGGTATTTAATATTTGGTTTAAGCCCAAAATTTATAAAAAGTATTGTTTTTTATAATTTATTAGATTTTTTATAAAATTTAAAAATTTCTATGAAGTCTTGAGTTTAAAAAAATTTAAAGGCAATGTAATTTTATCTCAGGGGTAACATAAAAACCATAATTTTTTTTTCTTTTATATAAAACCATAATATTTTTTAACATTACTCGTAATAAGTTAAGGGGTAGCAAAAGCTACCTCAACAATACATATATCCGTTTATGGGTATACAAGCGTCACGTTTGTATTGTCACGTGTCGTTATATCCTTTAATCTTGATTCACAATGATTTGAAAACTATTAACTCATATAAAGTACAATATAAATTTATTTGTGATCACTTATTATTTTTATATTATTTGACATTTTTTCAAAAGTTATAAGAAATTGCTAATTATGTTAATTTATAATGATTAAGTTATTAATTTTAATATTACCATTAACAATTTTTTGTTGTATTAAAATAAAAGTTTCCGTAACATTTCCTTATATTTTCCTTTTAATTAATTTTAAAATTCATATCATTATTCATTTTTCGGTCATTTTTATTTTTATCAATGATACGACTTTTATTCATCCTTTATAACTTTTTATACCATTACCCAATAAAATATTTACATCTTTTTATCTTTTTAAACAATAACTTTTTAATTATAATTATTTGTTATCTTAGTTACATATCATTATTACATATTTTTATGAATTTTTTTCAAATTTGTTCATTTGTTGAATTAGTTTTTCTGTTCAACTATTACTGATCTACATTTGAGCAACTTGTGTCGTAATTACGCACAATCATAGTTGTGCATGTCACGCATATGCTACATTGATATTTTACAGAAGCAACCTTCTTTTTAAGAAATATAATAATTTAATATATACTAATTACTAACTTATTGTGATTTTTTTTTATTTAACTTTTTACCTTTAGTCTTAAGGTTTTTATCTTCTCTAACGTGACTTCATCAAAGTTTGAGTTTTAACTTTTAATCAAAACTTTTCATTCATTTGCAATTTAGTCTCATGATCTCTTTATTTTCAACTTTGTTTTCCTATATTTTTAATCTTTTGCAAATTTTTCGTTTTACGTTTCGTTATAAATTTTGCAAGTCAAAACATCACAAAATGCATGTGTGATTTAACATTTTACGTTTCACTTTACATTTCGTTCTAAATTTTATGAGCTAACTCGGCGCACTGTGCTTGTGTTGTTTACCGCTTTTACTTCTATTTTCTCCCATTTGATAGATTCATTGCAACATCTTTTTATTATCTTGATTTTATTATCTTATTATTATTGTAAACTTTTTTTTCACCGTAACTCACTCAATTGTGACAAATTTTAAAAATAAGTGACTTGTATTTCAATTTAACTTAAAGTAAGAGGTAATGGTGAAGAAAAAGTTTACAAAATAATAAACAGGTTTTATAATTATTCTATTCACGTTAAATTGGAAAAAAATCACGAAGACGTAATCAAGATTCATATATGTTCCAAATTGCTCACTTAGCTTTAACGTATTTTAACAATTACAACAAAAAGAAAAAAGAAAAAGAAAAAAACACACACAGAATAGCCAATAAGAAAAGTGATTTTGTTAGTAACTTTATTGGATTGTTTGGGCGATTTTTCTTTCATTATAGTAACGATCTAATTCACTTTATATTTAAAATATTAATTAATTATTGATAAAAAAATTAACCCATTTAACTAGTTATCAAAACTTCTTTTCCTTTAGTTCTCCTTGGTTATTCATGAAATAACTTTGAATATTAATTCAATTTTATATATATTTTAAATAATCCTATGTGCATCTTATGCTTTTTTAAGGTGGATTTTTTGTGGCAGAGACTTCCATCACTTTTATACCTTTTTTTATGAGCCAAACCTTTTTCATGCAAACAAAAAAAGGAACATATTACCTCGCTTTCTTTTAACAGCAATTATGACCTCTTTTTAAAGTCAGACGATGCATTTTGTGACTGGTTTTTACGGGACACTATTTTATCTTATTGTTTAAAATTTGTCTTAGTTTAAAACTCTTCAACATTAAAAGTTTTAGTATACACTTAGCTACTATTTAATAATGTTTTTATTACTGATAAATGAAAATATAAACATGCATATAAAGAGATTATAAGAGCATTTAGTGGAATTTATACAACATAAATATCAGACGAATGAAAAATGGACCAACGTAGGACGTTATTTCGACCCTTAACAAAGTTATTATTTAGGAAAAATTATTAGAACAACCAATTGACCAATTAAGTTTACACATACAGTCATTGACTTTTGCTTTTACCAAATTAATCATGAGGCCTTCATAATGAACACAATCATATCCGAAGGACATATGACAACGAAAATACAAATGTCATATGTTGCATGTTTGAGCTTTGTAAATTGTTATATAAATACAGTGTAAAATTACTGGTAAAATTACTTTTTACTCGCTATTTTGTCGAATTTTCGTAACGAACACAATTGGGTCCAAAATGAATCTACGAATTAAGAGATACGTCACTAGCAGTTGTGTGTTTAATAATTGTAAATTGTTATTCAAAAATATTAAGTTACTTTTTTATCTTGAACTTTGTAAGAAAAAATTGCATTTGAGTTTGTAAAGATTTTAGCACACTCTTGCTATTTTGTGAGGTCTTCGTAGCAAATCCAAGCGCTTCAGAAACGAACCTACGACAAGGAGATACATACACTAAAAGTTATATGTTTTATATGTGTAAATTGTTATGTAAGAAAATCGTCTAAGAATATCGTATTTATAGTAACCGTTAACTTTTCTATTTTTATAAATTTTATAAAAACTAACTTGTCATTTTTCTCCTTATGGTTTGATCACATATGTCATTTTTATCTTTTTTTTTGCATCTAGCTTCCTAAGGTTTCAAAAAAATATTATTTTTATCCAAAATACTTAACTATGTTATTTTAAAATGTTAAACCATCTACCATTAAAAAAGTAATTATGTAACTTTGCATATAAAGATAAAATCTTAATTTATGTTAACGTATTATTATTATACTTCATTTATGTTGGAGCATATATAGTCATATATAGTGTGTCCGTCGCTTGTCGAATAGTCTAGACTTAATGTAATACATCTGATATGTTGTAAACACATGAAACTGGGTCATTCGTAGGAGCATATGCGAATGAGACTCAATCGTACGACTGAGCCATGTAATGGACCAGCCGTGCGACTGAGAGATGCGATTAGGACATTCGTAAGACTGAACCATAAGAATGGTCCGGTCGTACGATTGAACCATACGCATGCTCCAGTCGTACGATTGGACCATACGCATGGTCCAATCGCACGAATGGGCCCAGTCGCATCTAATATGGGTCGAGGCCTATATATACCAGTTTTAATGTGTAGAGAGAGGTAGGGTTGAGAGAGGAGTCTGCCCGGAGCCTAGGGCTACCGGATGAGAGGGGAGATCATGCTCGATCTCCCCTTGCCAAGAGTCTTGATTCTTATGTTGTAACGAACTTGTAATCGTTAGGTTTTATCAATGAAACCATTCAATCGCATTCTTCCCGTTACTCTGCCAAAAATTGCTACAGATCATGATTTACATTGTTGTTGAGTTTCTTACATTCGAGTGACGATTTTACAGGTACATTACTCTTAAATCTTACCAAAATCAGAAGATTAAAGAACCTACATAAGAGACACTCGATTGAATCAAGAACCGAACTGTGAAATGACCTAATCACCTCCGTAAACTAAGCAAAGTGTTACAATTAAGTTTAATAGGCTATTAGTGACCAGTAGGCGAGTCTAATGGACCATTAAACACTGTTAAATGATTTAAATTGGTCAAGATTCGACCCACAGGCGATCGAACAGTGGGGCAAGCGACTGGTCGTTCGAATGAACTCCAATCGCACGATTGAACCTTGGGATTGGGTCATTCGGCCGAATGAACCACCCGAATGAGTTCAGTCGGCCGACTGAACCAATCGAAGACTCAGTCGGCAGATTGAACTCAATCGCATGTCTCATTCAACAGAATGAACTCAGTCGTACTTAAGAACAACCGAATGACTCCAGTCGCATGATTCATTCGCATGAATGAATCAGAATGGAAGTGAAACACTACACTTAGAACTGAATTCTGATGTATTATGTACTAATGATCATGTGTTTTGTGTTTCAGGAAAAATGGCTGACAGATGGTCTCTTAATCCAAAGCACAACATATGTGCCCATTTGGACCACACAACTCGGAACGGGGCCAAGTTCTCCGAGATTATAGCCTTCCTCAAACGCTCACGGATACATAAGGCTGTATCTACACCGTGCACGCCTTACAAATCACTACACTAGGCATTCTGGGAGAATGCCTCAGTGGATCGCTCTCGTGAGCCATATAGCATCCGAAGCACAATACAAATATCTGGCACATGTGATTCTTAAGTGCATTGCTTCGAGAAGGGGTGGTTTTGATGACCTATCAGATCAGATACAAAATGCCTTCGTGGCTCTGGTGCTGAACCACCCCTTCAGCTTCTCGAATATGATCTTTGCTTATTTGGTAGAGAACATTGAAGCAAAAGGGAAAGAAGGTTTTTGTATGTATCCAAGGTTTCTTCAGATGATATTCAATGAGAAGCTGCCTCTGCTCCCCAAGGAAAGTCACGATGCAGTGACTTTGGAACTGATGGATGACACTACTTTGGGTAGGATGGTGGTGTACCGGGGCAAGCAAATGAAGCCCCAGGCAAAGAGGCTGATTGGCCATTTAGCAGATGAAAGTTATGTGGCACCGGGGAGACGCCAATGGCGTCACGAGGACAGTGACTCCGACGTGGAGCCAATTGTCCTACCCACTGATGATTCAGATGATGATTATAGTGGGGGTGCCGGAGACAATATGCCTGTTCCACAGAGAGGCACTACGTCTGATGTTGTGCCTCCAGCATCCGCCCCGGCTGCAGAAGTTACCGAATCAGCTGGGTTTCATCATGATTTTGTCCTTGAGACAGAAGTAGAAGAAGAAGAGTCTGATGAGGAGCCCCTCACCAGGACTGTGGGAAGAAAAGTGGTTCCCACAGTACATGGGCTTCGGGTGGTTGGTGAGCACCCAAGAGACTCTGGAGAGACAGAGACCGACCCGACCTATGCTCCAGGGTCAATCGGAAGGGTAGGAGGGGGAGCATCCACCTCGAAGGGAACGAGGAGAAAACAGATGGCTCAACCCCATGGCAGAAACCAAAGAAGAAGCGTCGTTTGACCTTCATCACTACTACCTCAGCTACTACAACCACTACCACCACCACTACCACCTCTTCAGACACACCATCCACCACCATAGCCACCACAACAACCACAGACACCACCAGACCTACCACCGCAATACAGATCCCAGCCACCACTACATCATTCACCCCTCACTCACCACCACTATCATCCCGACCTGACCCGATATTCACCACAGCCACCACCACCACCACCACCACCACTAGCCACCAAACCGAGCCCTCAGCCTATCCCTCATTCACTTACAGATCACCTCTACCTACAGTTGCGGTAGAAGAACAGTTGTCGGCACTAAACAGAATGGTAATGCGTTTGCTGGCTGCCGATGAGGAAAAGGCCTCCCAAATCCGCCAGCTTACTGACCTGACTGCTGCACAAACTCACCAAATTGCAGAGCAGGCTCAAGTGATAGAAAGACAGGCCCGACAGATGACTGCCCAGAGCAACGAGATAGCCATTCTCCAAGCTCAAAGCGTCACCTCAGGGAAGAAAATAGAGGAGTTGGAAAAGGCTAAAAAGACCATTTTGCTAAAGCTGAAAGGATCGAAGGAGGAGCCCTTAAAGATAAGGATGGGGACAGAAATGATGATGATGATGAAGACGATGATGATGATGAGAGTGAAACTGACGAAGAGAAAACTGAAGAATGGCACGAAGATGAAGACACTGATGGAGGAGAAGCAGCTGAATCTGTCTCAGCTCCAGGGCAAGAGAAAAGATCAAAGAACAGACAAGATCAGTCAGCTTCTGCTTCTGCACCTTCACGTGATGAGCCGAGTATTCAGGATAAAAGTAAATAGTAGATGTTTATGTATTTATTTACTTTTGTATTCTGTATTGAAAAACCATGTATTAAATGTTTATATTAAGTTAATGCATTTCGTTTGATAAATTACTAATGATTGAGTGTGAAATGTGTAAATCAAACAGATCCAAATTACAAAAGAGATGAGTTTGATATTGCTCCCCTTCAGCAGGTCAAGTCTCAACTCACAATGGTTCTTGATCTGCAAGGGATTGTCAGAATGTCAGTGAGTTATACCCCTGAAGAAGGGGAAATAATTCACGATCTATCAAACCTTCAGCAGGTCAAGTCTCAACTCACAATGGTTCTTGATCTGCAAGGGATTGTCAGAATGTCAGTGAGTTATACCCCTGAAGAAGGGGAATAATTCACGATCTATCAAACGAGCAACTGGCAGAAATTTTCAAGCTCAATCCTGATGAATAGTGAAAGATGCTCCGACATGTAATGCTACCTGTGATGACGAGCTAAATGACGTTGATGAAATAGAGATAGAAGATGTCACTGCAGAGCACTATCCTCAGTATGCTGACAATGAGGGCAATGTGGTTCCCAATCTGGGTGAATCCCTTGTCGGTGATACATTTGAGATGTTAGACAAAATGGAGCAAGATTCAGAGAAGACAGAGGGAATGGCCCAAGCCGCAAAGGATGATGTTGATATCCGTAAGGCTGAATGGGCTGAATGTTTTAAAGAAGTTAGAGCCCAACGTGCTGCACCGAAGAGGGATGCCTACACCAAGCTCTACAGAGTCAAGAAACATCTTAAGGTGTCAGGCGGGATTATCGCATGGGCATATTTTGATGATCTTAACGTTTATGCCGTTAAGAGGGAGAAGGGCATAGAGTACTTTAGATTTCCACATGATTTAAAGACTCTACCAGGTTTTGAGCTTAACCAGCTAGCCAAATTGAAGCTGTTGTATGCTGACCCGAGAAAGATGTCAGGCTGGTTTGAGGCTGCTCTAAAGAAAGAGTACCACACCAGGTGGATTAACTTCAGACCTCAACAACCTACAAGGTATATTAGAAGGTCTGAGATGGATGCCATTACTGGAAAACCAAAGATATGTTGAAGTGGAATCCTCCGCGCACAATGTCAAGAATCCCACTCCGGAAATGACAAAGGATTTCACACCACATTTTAAATGGTGGTACTACGATTGGAGAACAGCAGAAGCGGTCATAGTTCTAAATAAAGAGGGCCAAATGGATACAATCAGAGTATTTGACCCGATGTGGCTAACCAACTTGTCGGAAAATGATGTCTATACACTTTACAAGTGGCCACTGTTCTATGATACGCAAGATATTGTACAGGCCCTCCAGTTCCAAAATATCATAAGACTTTTCTTCGCGTTTGATATTCACGCGGGAGTCACAAAAGAGGACAAGTACAAGAAATATGAGGAGGTAATGAAGAAAACAAGACATTAGAGAGATCTAGGTCCAAGGGGGAGTTTGTTGATACATGTATGTCCCTAGATCATGATATGTGATGTAATAGATCTTGTTTGGTATGATTGATGAAACGATATTGATTGTTTGTTAGTTATAATGTTTAATGTTTCATTAATGAGTTAACATTGAATTGGTTAATTAGGTTAGTGATTGCTTGAATTATTACACATAATATTTATTAATTAATTCATTCAAACTTAACATAATGAAGTTCTCATGCGAATGGCTCATGCGAATGAACCATACGCATGAATAACTTCACACGATTGACTCAGTCGCACGACTGAACCAGGAGACTGGATCAGTCGTACGATTGTAACATAAGATTGGCTCAGTCGCACGACTGAACACTCAATCGTACGAATGAATCAACCGCATGGTTCAATCGCACGACTGAACCTTACTAATGGTTCAGTCGCACGATTGAATAATACCAACCTATAAATACAACTCAATTCGTGAAAAAGGGGGACTCTCGATCAATTATGATTCCAAACGTACCCTAGCCGTCCAGAAACCTCTCAATTCGTTCTCCAAGTTCATAAAACACATTAGATCGATTCCAAATCGATTTCTAACGTTAGTTTCAATTCTTGATTGATTCTTCGTGTGTTCTCACTGATTGGATCGCCAATCAAATAGGATTCCGCGCTATTTGATCTGGTTTACACGTTAATCTCTAGGTATTTCGGTCAAATACCAGGTCCTAACAATTTATGTGTCATTGTTCCATTCACGAAACCTAAATCAAACGTTTCATTTTCAAACATTTTATTATGATTGAATCACGAGATTATCAACTTCATCAATAAGGGAGTAAAATGGATCTCGTGTTTGGAGGTGGTCAGGAATCCATTGCAAATGGGCTGTATAATAGAAACCATTGCCTTCGGTGGTCATCTCCCTTATATTGTGATTAGTTTCACTCGATTATGGTTATATAATTGAGGGATTTTGTATTATAGTTTAAAGGATGATTTTGCTAACTTATATATATAACAATTTAAAATAATAGGGTAACTTTTTGGGTAAAAATGATAATTTTTTAAAACCTTAGGAGTCAAATGCAAAAATAAATGGATAAAAATAGCAAATTTGCCCAAACACACAAGAAAAAAATAACAATTCACTCTTTTATAAATTAAAAACTTTATCCTAATTAGTTTTCTTTAAACATAACACTTGCATTTTAAACCATCAAATAATTCACAAAAATTTCATGAGGAAAATACGGAGAAAATTGCTTAAATGGTTCATGTGGTTTAAACAGATTGAATGTTTGGTCCCTAAAGTTTAATAGTTGTAAAATTAGTTTAATTTTTTGTGTAATCATTGCATTTTTAATCCGTGACATAAATTCATTTAATTTTCATGTCTTTCATAAAATTTAGACTAACTATTAAATTTAACTTTAGGGACTAAAAATGAAACACCTATATAAAGATTTGGATTAACTTTTCTTAAAATTTAAGAAAAAAAATCGCAATGACTACATAACAGTTTAAACTAACATTGTAATTTTCAAAATTTGAGAACTAAATATGTAATCTGATCAAATCACATGAACCATTTATGTAATTTTTTAAAAATAAGCATTAATGGAATTTTTTTGTATAATTAAATAAATAAATATCCTTATGCACGGTTTACATTGGATCGATAAGCAAGAACCGATCATAAAAATGTACACTATAAAAAATATTATAGCGTGTCAATACATCTCTCATGGTATATTTGTGACTTACGTTGATGGTATATTCTTTTTTTTCTCTTTTGCAAACTTGAGCGTTACCTGCTATATCGCTGGCTAGCTATATTAAATTATATATGTCTTTCCTCAAAAAAACTAGCGACATGTCATTATTTTTGTAGCGCTACTCAGCAATACACCGATACCCCTTATATGATATATCGTTGACTTAGCGATATCGAGACACATGACACCGAACGAGATTTAATGACTATTTTTGTAATCTTGAGATCAAATGGCTAGGGCTGCAAACGAACCGAACGAACACGAACAAGGTCTTGTTCGTGTTCGTTTGTTAAGAAATAAACTTGTTCATGAACTGTTCACGAACACTTATCGAACGAGATTTCTTGTTCGTGTTCGTTCATTAAGAAAATGAACATGTTCATGAACTGTTCACGAACACTTACCGAACGCAAACGAACACAAACAAAAGCAAACGAATACAAACAACCGTTCATGAACATGATAAACACAAAAAAAACCATAAACACAAACGAACACAAATTATTATAGATTTATTTTAGAATAAAAATTATATTTTTTAATTATAAAAATTACACAAAACTAATAAAAATAATAAGTAGTTAACATATATATCAAAAAATACTTGATATAATAGTCATAAAAATAACTAACACATAATTAAGAATATAAACGAACATAAGCGAACACTTTATCAACGTTCACGAACGAACACTAACGAACACATTATCGAACGTTCGCGAACATAAATGAACGAACGCGGGTTGTGTTCATGTTCGTTTGTTAACTAAACGAACGAAATTTTCGTGTTCGTGTTCGTTCATTTACTAAACGAACGAACATAAACGAACTTCCCGCCGAACGGTTCACGAACTGTTCGCTGAACGTTCAGTTCGTTTGCAGCCCTACAAATGGCTATTATGGTAATTACCTTAATATTTAACTTTTTTTTACTTTTACGAAATAATAAATCTCTCTCTTTCACGCCCACTCTTTTGCACTCGCTATTATTTTCGTTTTACAAATTTCTAAATTCAATTTTGATTTCGATCACTGCTAATATCATATGTACTTTTACAAATAATTAATTATATTCTCAATTTCTTATTTAAGAGAAAATCAAATTGAACTAAAAGTGCCAGGATTCTCACTTGTGTAATTAGTATAGTACTAAAAACATAAGAAGTTCCAACTGAAACAATCTTTAAACCTTATCTTATTCCTCAATCTTCAAACTCCTACCGTCAATCTTATAAAGAGGGACATCACTATCTACGTATTACATACCAGTAGATTACAAGTCCTCTTTTGGTTGTTATTTATTACACTCTACTTAAGCCTTATTTTGAATTCATTTGTTTCTGTTTAATTATTTAATTACGAAACCAAAATAACTTAGGTTGGAAAAGTTAAAAGTTAGGTCTTTTCACCAATTCAAAAAATGATTTTTTCTAACTTTAAACACAAATAATTATTGTTATTAATATAATTAATATTTACTAGAGTTATGTTTTATTATGTCAGAGTTTCTCAGCAAACCACATCATGTTCAAATAAGTTAAGTTGAATGATAAAACGATGCTTGAAGTAGTTTCTTTGAAATTGTTAGACTTTCATACATCAAGAACGCAAATAGGAGGATTCGTCTCACATAGCGGAATGTTGCCAAGAGCCGTAGGCTGGTAGAAGTTGCAATCGATGATGTCATCAATGCTATTGATGACGTCAACATTGCTATTGATGGCGTCATTACAACTATTGCAATTGCTTGGGGTTCGGCATTAGTGCTAAAGCTTGCTACCACAAATGATGTCACAATTGCGACGGATCACATCATCCCATTTTCCCATCCATTGTTGTTGATGTGTTCTTATTGAGCAGATGCAACTGTTCGTTATCACTGATGATGTCATCTCAAAAGTTTAATAGAATACATGTAATGAAGTTTAATTTGTTTCTTTAAATTTTAATTGAGATATTTCAATTTGTTCCACTATAAAACTAAGGCGTTCCTTAGTTGAACAAGACACAAGAATCCACAAACATACAAAAGCTCTTCTAGGAATCTCTTGATCATACTTGCTCTTCTCATTTCAAAGGTAATTACGGGTGTTAGAGTGTTTCGAAAGCACAAGTTGTTTCAAAAGTTGTATCATGAGAAACATCTAAATTATCTCCGTAGATTCAAAATATGTTTTGAGAGACTCATATTAAGCACGAATCCTTTGCCACACGTTCATCTTGTCCTTCATCTTATTCTTGTATCTTGCTTTATTTATGTTGTAAAAGTGTTGTAATTTTGTAGTTTCCTTTGATTCTTGTATTGTAATTTAATAATATATATTTCCTTTGTTACGGGCGGATTTCCTATAATTAACTTTTTAATGTTTTTTATATTTTGCCTTCGCCAAAGATAGAGCCAGGGCCGGCCCAATATAGTAAGTAATGGTGTATTAGGTTTGAGGCCCTCAAAATGAAGGGCCCCCATTTAGATAATATATATGTATATTGGGCTTAGACTTTTAAAACATCACAACAAAGCCCTAAATTCATAATTGTTAAGCTGTTAGTTTCTCTGCGTTTGTTCGACTTCTTTCAAGCGTCCTCCATCCACGCACACAATCAGGAATCTCATTGCTTAATCTCTACACAATTGATGATGGCAAGACATAGGAAGGTTGAGTTTGGTAAATGTAGAGGCCTGGAGTGTGGTTAGCAGTGATAGATGACAGATTGAGTTTGGCAGCGACATAGCAAAATTGAGATTAGCAATGAGTTAGTGACAACATAACGGTGTGGTTAGCAGCAACATAGGTACGATCGAGTGCATGCCATCATAACAGATTGAGGCTAGATAGTTGAATACTAATCTTGCTTTTGAATTTTGCCTCTCATAGTTCATTACTAATTTGATAGTAAAAGACTCGAGGTTACTAGGTTAAATAGTTCATTACTAATTTGAATGGTAGATTGCTTTAATAGTTCATTATCAATTTAATTAGGGGATAGGTTGTTTAATTGTTTATGATCTTGACTCTGAATATGATTTACCTTTTGTTTAGATTATATTTTTATAACTTTGATTAGGAAATAGGTTATTTAATTGCTTTTGAGGTCTTCATTAGGTTGGCTACCCGCTTTGATAGTTTATGACTAATTTGAATGTTCTACTTGTTAAGTGCTTTTTTGAATCATTAGTTTGAGTGATTGAATGTTTGATTTACTTGGATTTTGATAACTTTAAATAGGTTGTTTAAGCCTTTGATTTGCTGCCTTAGGTTGTTTGAGCTCTTGATTTGTTGCATTACGTTGTGTTAGGCATAAGATATTTAAGCAAAACAATTTGATTAGGTTGCTATTGACTACTTGATGTGGTATTTGGTAATATGTAGTTTTTATAGTTCGAGTAGAATGATAAATATTTTTTAGAAAGACTCAATTTTTTAATTTCGATTGGACCCCATAAAATGTTAAGCCGGCCCTGAATAGAGCCCTGCCTCCAAAGAGAAGAAATGACACCAATCGATTCAATAGAAGGCATTAATAGAGCAAGAGGTTGTGAGACTTCCTTCTCACCACTTGTCCCTAACCCCCACCCATTAATATGTCTATATTTCTTTCCTTCGTTTAACGGGACTTTAGCTTATGTATTACGAATATATATTAGTTGAATATGCCATAAATAACAAATATTAAGTTCATTGCTCTATACTATATATACACTAATGGGCCTGATCCGAGCGTTTTACAATTTAAATGCTTAATTCTGACGACTCGTACATTGATATTAACAAAAAAAAATATCATGCATGAAACACCTCTAAAAAGTGTAATGAAAAATACTATAAAACTATTAACACATTAATATATTTGAGTAAACAAGTTCAGATAATCAAGTGAATATTTTTAATACGTCTCTAACTCATAAAATTTTTAAAATTAATCAGTCCCAAGTTTCAATACAATATATTTCAAGTTTTCCTATCATTATCTTTTTTTTTCTTCTAAGTGATCCAAATAGCTTACTAGAATTTCAAGTAAATTCTATATTTACAAAATTACCGGCCTCCAAGACATTGTCTTAAAAACATACATTTTTTTCCCTTTAAACAGTTTGTACACATTATATTAAATGCTAAATAATGATATGATTTTAAGGGATTGAATTTAAAATATAAAACATTTACCAGAGAAGATTAACAAACATCATTCATTCCAGAAAAAAGGCAGAGAGGGTCATCCCAAAACTTTAAAAAGCCAAACATTAAACACTAGCACAAAGTTAACTACAAACTACACATATTCAAAGTCAAAGTCAAAGCCATTGAAGCTACATATGGTCTGCTCTGCCATCTTCTTCACTGCTGCCATCCCCTCCATGCCTGAAACAAAATTTAACTTTTATTTATTAATTCACTATAAATATAAATTATAAATAGGGTTTAACTGTAACTGTCTAGCAAAGATTCAATTTTAATTTTACTAACCGCCAAGAGCTTGTGAAATTACGAGTCTTTCTATCCAACTGAAGGTTTTCTAGGGCAGCTGAGGCGCGCAGCATTATATCGTCTGGGATAGCTTCATTATCATATCTTCGATTGTAGTCATCTTTCCTGTACCCCGAATTAGAGGAGCCACCTCGTCGATCTGGGTTATTGAAGGAAAAATAAAGTCATAACTGAACATATATTCTGATCAAGGTGATTTAAGTACTTACCAGATGCCTGGGAAGAAGGGATTTGCCTGCAAATAAATAAATAAATATATAAGCATTATTACTAAAACTAAGAAAAGGTGAACCTACTTGTTTGTCACCCCTGTCATTTGGGTTCAATAGTATCCTTTGGTTTATTAATATTAAAGCTTTGGCAAATTGTTTTAGTTCCTATGATTGTATGTAGATGTGGTATAATAAACGAGTGATTTATCAGGTCAAGACATGTTTGAGTTGAAATGGGTCATTTTGTATTACGGGTCAAAACACCGCCGGGTCAGGATGGGTCGACCCAAAATCTTTTTTGTGGATTTTAATTTCACTTTGTAAAATTATTAATGTGCTAATTGTAATTAGAAAAACAATAATAATCTAAATCTTGAAAAAGAATGATTCAGGAGACTTAATGTTTAAAGGGAAAATGTCACAAAATAGTAACCAAGTTTCAAAAGTGTTCTAATTTAGTCACTCATGCATATTTTTCTCAAATTGGAGGACCTCTAAACGATCAAATCGAGTCATTACCAAATTTTATTATGACAAGAAAAGTAATGATGAAAAAAACATGGGAGTTAAAATTTTCAATATATAAAATTATATTAAAAAATAAAAAAAACATGTTAATTATGAAAAAAATAAAAAAAGTGCCTAAAATTTACGTCAAACGTTCTATATCAGCATCAAAAGATAGAAAAAAATATTTCCTAACTGAATCCAAAAGTATAACATGCTAAAAAATATGTTATGACTTTTAATTTGTATAAAATATAAAAATGAGTGATCTGATTGAAACACTTTTAAAACTTGAGTTACTTAATTGGAACAATTTTGAAAGTTGGTTATTTTACAAACTTGCTCCATGTTTAAATGCATCAAAAATAGAGTTTGGGACTTCCAATGTCTGACCCATATCATCTACACCCCTAGGGGTGTAAACGAGTAAGTCAGCTCATAAAATACTAAGGATCATCCCACTAAAAGTTCAAATCTAGCCGAGCTTAAATGACTTTGAGTTCCCAAGCCTGAGCCGATATTATGATTCATTTAATAGTCAAGCTTGAGCTTGGGCTTCAAATATCAAGCTCGAGCCAACTTGCGATCCTAAATGAGCCTTTTATTTATATAACTTTTATTTATTCTAGTAATTATATGTTTATGTAATAATAATTTTTATATATAAAATTATGATAGAAAATAATTAAATGTAAAATAATTTTAATAAACGGGCCAAGCCCAAGCCCTAGCTCGAGCTTGAAAAACTTCTCACGAACTGAGCTCGTGCTTTAAGAATAAAGCTCTAAATGAACCGACTCGAGCCTAGGCAAGCTCGGGCTCGGCTTGGCTCATTTACATCCCTACTTGTAACTAAATTATTTTTTCTCGACATGTTGGAGATAGAACACAATCATTTATAAGTGAATGAGTCGAAATTGCAACCTCTAATTGCATGTCAATTTAAAGTTGCAATTTTCACATCATTAACTGGCTTGATAATCACACCTTCCAAGAGGAGGCAAACCCCCAATAACAGACGATGAAGATGACCTTCGATTTCGGGAGTCAAAATTGGTCAAAGAGTCTTGCTCGGGTGTGACTAATCTCCTTCCACCACTTCTCACTTGAGATTGACTCTACAAGAACATATCTTTATTAGCAATTGGATGTTTATGAGCATATAAAAATAAGATGTTTATGCACATGTACACACATATATCTCACTTTGCGCATTATTAAAATGCTGAAGTATCACCACCTTTGTATTTTGTTTTATGTTTATATTGATAAAATGTGTAAATCCCATGAAAACAAGGTATTTCGCAGCCATATCATGCACTGAAGAAACTAGAGTCAGTTTACGGAAATTTGCGAATAATAAATATGAGATGTAAACTTAGATTTAATATATTAATGGTGTATAAGTATATAAGAATATAAAAAAGTGTCAAAATAGCTTTGTTATGACAGTTTTGGCTTCATTATCAACAAATATCAGAACACTAAATCATTACAGATAATGAACATAAGAACATGGAAGTATGATTCATATATTGCAAAGTTTATAGCGAGAAAAAATTAGTAACAAACCTCAATTTTCAAGAAGAACCCTTCAAGAACATCCAACAACAATGGACCGCTATCTCCATTTCGGTTCACATCATAACCTTTTTATTACTCAACTCTTTTATTTCGCTTTTCCAAGCATCCTTTTGCTGCAATGAAAGGTTTAGACAAAAGTTAGAAAATCTGCACTAAAATATGAGTAACCATCATACTCGTTTTGTTGCAACCTATCGTTCTTGCAGAAATAGTAGAGGTGGTAGAAAGGGCAAGTCGAGTGGGTTGGTAACAAGACAAAATGGGTTATTCAAATGACTCATTTCTAGATGTGAGTCAAAAAGGTTGTGTTGACCTTCAACACAACATAATCCTTATAATTTTAGATTTTATAACTTATTAATGAATTTTAATGATTACCAAAACCTATACTATACAAATAATGATCTAAATTTTAATAGAACAATTTGTTGTAAGGGGATTTGAGTACACTTTAGGAGACTTCTACAGGTTGACCTGTTCTATTATAACAACAAAAACAACCCAAACCAAAAAGTCTTCATATAAATCAGTTGAAAATGCCACCTCTAGAAAATACCAAAAATAATGCTAAAGTTTGCAAGAACATGAGACAAATTATGGAAATGTGTATATAAAAAAACATTTTATTTTGTTCAAGATCCTTCATTCTAGCAAAACGATGTTTTTGTGTTCAATTTTTATAAGAATGATTGTTTGTAATGAAAAACCAATACCATTTCATCATGGTTTTTAAAAAGTTATCTGCTCTTGAAAGCTTGGTATTAAATAAACTAACAACAAATCAATATCAAGAACATGTACACACTACACAATGAAGCTTGTAACTTTGCATGTGATTACCAAATTACACTCTGGCAAATAAACTTTTAGTGTGTGGTTAAGTTGTGCCCAATCCAAGTATTCACAAATTAGAGCCGTCAACAACTGACCTGAAAAACAAAATGTCAAATCACACCAACATGAGAACCTACAAACTGCATCTCGCATACGAATAAAACATACAATCATGTTCATATATTAATATGTGGTTGACAATACAAATCCCAATATTGATTATTAGAATAAACCTTATCAAAGGGTGTCATATACATAGAGTAGATCATAAAAGCCAAAAACAAAAATCTAGCACATAAATGGCAGCATCGACACATTCACTTATAAAAAAGTCGAATCAGGTTATGTTTTTCTCTGATGGGTCAAATACTCAAACATATAATAAGAAATTAGCTAAAAACATGTCGGTTACCCAAAAGTCTCCTAATTTTAATGTGTAAAATCTCCTCAACCATTTATTCAAATGTTCAAATTATTATTGGAATAATACAACCGCAAATCATTTGTAATACACTAGTTAGTTTTTAATAAATAAGCAAAAGTGTCAACCCATTCAACACGAAAAAGATAAACCATTTTACTCGTCAATCTAATAGTCAAAGAGATATACCAGTAGGAGAGGCATGAAGTTGTCTTGCGCGGTCATTGCAACTCCCCAAAAGTGCAGGAGGCAATCCTTCATCCTTTTCAATTGCCTTATCTTCTTCCTCTATTGCCTCAAAAACACTTGCTCTAAGCTCAGCCTTGCATCATTAAGTTAATCATAAATGAAAACACATTGAGTTAAAACTCAAATCTTGACTACATAAGTTAATCCAAAATTAAACCCGAATCAAGTCTCGAGTTTTGTCGATGAAACAACACTTAAAACGCATATTAGAAACCAAAAAATTGAATTTTCCTCTAGCAACGAACATGCAAACTCTTCAACATAAAAAATGTTCAAACATAAACACCTCAATTCACTCAAACCTACAAACATAATTCTCGATCATCTTAGAAAACCACACGCACGTAAGTGATATAGGTACATACGCTCATTCAATTCAAGTAAATAATCAAGAAAGCTAACATTTTTAGGGAAACATCAACTAAACTAATATGATTTTAGGTGTTTTGAGCAAATGAAACTAAACCCCAGATGAATTCAACAATCAAAAAGGATAAAGGGAAATGGGGTTTACTCGGATCTTGGCGAGAACCCCCTTCTTTTCTAGGGTTCGAGTGACGAGGGTCTTCAGGTCCATCATTTCTCTAGTATAATCATCCATCTTGTATGTATTGAACGTCTTCTTCGGGTGTATCTTTGTAAGAAGAACACCTCCTGAATTTGGGGGAGTGTGTTCTTCTTCGATTCTGAAGATTTGGGGTTTTGGGTATTCAAAGGCAAAGCATGATCCGAGAGTAGAAACGGGTTGTGAATATGGGCACAATCTGGATCCCATTGCATGTAGTATGTAGGCTCCATATATCTTAACGTGTTAAGGTAGCGTAAACGAGTCAAGTTGTCCGAAAGCTAATCGAAATCCACTTGTTAAATGATCGAAACAAGCCAAGCATAAATAAGCTTGAAATTTTATATCGGATAGATAGAGCATTAGGATTTTTCTTAAGGGGCCTAGATTTAAACCGCACTTCGTATAAACACATTATTAAGAGTAAAAATGAGAAATTTTGAAGAATTATTGGCAATCCGGTATGATAGTGACATGATATGTTTGTGGTCATTTGAAGTTTGAATGCCTTTTTGTCAGAGATATTCCAAGAAACATAGATGTTTTTGTATGACAACATGATACGTGGAGATTTTCAAAACCAATCTAAGCATGAGTTAAACATATGACTTTGGTAGCAGCCTATCCAACAAAAAAAGATAAGTATGAAGCCTGAAAGAAGTCTTCGAGCAACTTATGAGGAAGTGTGGAAATTGCTTAAGGTATGAGCCATCTCGAAAGTAAATCATTCAACATGAATAATAATCGTGTTATGGTCAATAGTCAAATGAAAGTTGATAAATCTATATTGACTATATGGATTTGAATAAAATGGACCTTAAAGATTACTATCTGCTTCCGAAAGTTGATGATATAATAGACACCCATCTCCCTTCCGGTTAGAACAGTTTTTAGACGTGTATGAATATAAACAAATCCAGATGACACCCGAAGACGAGAAGAAAACAACTTTATACATTGATGAAGGGTTTTTTTGCTTTGCAAATTTGTCTTTTAGATTGAAAATGTGTGTGCTACTTATCAAAGATTGATGGACTAGCTTTTTAATATTCAAATAAACAAAACCTTGAAACTTATGTTAATGATTTGGTATACGAGTATAATACAAGCACTCCATGCTATAAGCGCATCACAAAAACCTTCAAGCCTCACACATTTAGACTTCCCTATAGAGAAAGAAAATTCTTAGCCAGTGGACTTTTGTTACCCCTTTTAAGGAAAGGAGCATAACAACTTCACACTCTCTTTAAAAAGTGAGAATGTTTTTAAACATGTTTTATACTCTTCAAGGAGTAAGATGTGTCCACAAATAAAAGTGTTTACTAGAAAATATGTCACTAATGACCATCATACCCGAAACTATACCGGTAAACAAACCTGCTGGTCTAACTTTAGGTCATTACGAGTTATTTTATTTTACACGGTGTTTAGATGTCATGATGGGAATAATTTGAAGGGTCAAGACGGGCATTAACATAATTAACGCGGGTTAGAATAGATATTGTGTTTCTTCTATGAGTCCACTTTTAATCTTCTTTTTTGAGCAGCTTCAATGACACTAGTTATCTTCATTTTTTTTTTCAGTGAATCCATTGATTTCAGGTTCTATGGTATGTGGATTATGCCAGAACATCATCGAATTTGATTCCCACAAATAACATCGTTGGATTTTTGTCCAGCTGATATAGTTCAATTTCGATTTCAAACCTACAAGTATGCTATTTCAAACCTCCCTTAGATTTCGATTTCATCATCCAGGTTTAATCGTCCTTCTCCTGATGTTCTTAATCGGTTGATTTCATTATTTCAAGTTTTTTATACAACTGATTTTATCGATTATGGTTTCAAGGTTTATGGCTTCTAATGTCTAATTCACTGATTCTAGTTTCTAACTTGTATTTCGTGGTTTGATTCATCTTTTGGTTTTGACATTGGTTTCTAATTCATCGATTTTGGTTTTATAATATCATTGATGTAATTAATTATAATTTTAATAGTTATGTTTTTAAGTGTTAATTTATAATTTTTTTTAATGATTTAATACCTCAAATTGGTATAAAGAAGACTCATAGCGTAAACTAAATGCAAAAATGAGTCTTTGGTTGTTGAATTTTGAGGTTCTACTAGAAAGTTTAGATCCACATTTTGGTTTATGATTTGAGTCCATGATGACTTTAATTCAATCTAATCCATACTCATACCGACTATTTTTTTAATTGACTCATTATGACCCAAAGTCATTTTAACTCAAATTCATTTTTACCCGACAATCAGCCTAATCCAACATCACTATTTTGTCACATTTACCAAAACTATTATGGCTAAAAACTCCATGACATTTCTTCTTTAAAAGAAGAAAAAGAGAAGGCTTCAAGACTCAAATTTTTTTTATATTAGAGAAAAAGTACTACTAAAAAAAATACAAGAAAACCTTCAAACAAAATGACCATTTGTTTATACACAAATGAGCAAACCATACAAGCAAGAACAAATAAATATAAGCAGCTCCTACTAACCAGAAAGCTTTTATAAATCTACTACACGATATACGTATTAATAGACGTTTACAATTTTTACTCTGATTCAAAATTATAACATGATGCGTTTCCCTTTTCATATATTAAAAACAATAACCAATATCCTAAATATCTTTTGCTATAAAAAAATTAGGCTGATATTACGATTCATAATCACAATCAAAAATCACAATCAAAAATCACAATCGATTATTTAATTTGAGATTTGAGAATAATTTGATAAAAATATTCTATAACGCAAGTTAACACTCGCGAATCAAATACTCCACTAAACATCGATTAATTCGCTCTGCACTCATCCCCCTCAATCAAACACAGAATCCCCTTTCAGTTTCTTCATCAATCTTTTCTTGAACACAAACCCTAGAACTCCAACAATGGCACCAATCGATCCACACTCATTCACCGATTCAACACACCCACTAACAACCCACATCTCTCTTTCACTCTACTTCGATTTCTCCACCTCCACCATCGCCTCCTCCGCCGTGATCACCCTATGCAAACCTCACACCGGCGATCTCCTTCTTGACACTCGTTCACTCACCATAACCTCAGTGATTGACCCAACGGACAACACCCAACTCCCCTTTTGTCTTTCTGCTGATGTCGATCCCATAAAGGGTCAATCTTTAACTGTTACCCTCACGAACAATTCGAAAATCTTGATCACTTTCGTCACGTCTCCCTCGAGTTCTGCGCTTCAATGGCTTACCCCACCTCAAACGTTCAACAAGAAGTTCCCTTTTGTGTATACTCAGTGTCAGTCCATTCACGCGAGGTCGATTTTCCCATGTCAAGATACACCCGCATCACGTGTTCGATATAATGCCAAGCTGAACATCCCACATCAGTTGTCGGGTGTTATGAGCGCGAGGCACGTCGAAAGGCGGGCTCCGTTGGCTGGGGTTGATTCGGGTTTGGGTTGTGATGAGTCTTTGTGGGTGCTGAGGGGAGAGTGGTTGAGGAGTTTGTGATGGAGCAACCAATTCCACCTTATTTGTTTGCATTTGCTGTTGGGGAAATTGGGTGTAGGGAAGTGGGTCCTAGGACTAAGGTTTTCGCGGAGGCGGTGCCTTCGGTTCTTGATGGTGCAGCGAAGGAGTTTGCGGGTACTGAAGATATGATTCGGGTTGGGGAGAAGTTGTTTGGGGATTATGATTGGGAGAGGTTTGATTTGTTGGTTTTGCCTCCAAGTTTTCCTTATGGTGGGATGGAGAATCCAAGGATGGTGTTTTTGACTCCAACAGTGATCAAAGGGGATGCTAGTGGGGCCCAGGTTGTGGCACATGAACTTGCTCATAGCTGGACTGGGAATTTGATCACTAACAAAACTAATGATCACTTCTGGTTGAATGAGGTAACTTTGAATCTTTGATCACTTCTGTTAGTTGATACCATAATTACTAATGGCATGTGTTTATGTTGAGATTGTGTTATGTGTTACACTTGTTAAACATGTGAAATCAGTGTTGAGAATGTTGATTATGATATGAGTGGTGATTAAGTGTTCTTGTTGTAGGGATTTACAACTTATGCAGAAAGGAGAATAGTTGAGGCTGTTCAAGGGGAAGACATAGCTGCATTGAACATTGGAATTGGTTGGAAAGGTTTAGTCGATGAGATGGAGAGATTTAAAGATAACATGGAGTTCACAAAACTGTTAACTAATCAAGAAGGTGTAGACCCTGATGATGTTTATTCTCAAGTTCCGTATGAGAAAGGTTTTCAGTTTCTATGGCGCATTGAGCGACAGGTAATCATATTATTGTATATGAGATTTTACACGGTACGATTGTTGTTGTTGTATTTGTCTCGATTATCTATTTTGATTTAACGAGGCAGTTCCGCAGTGTTGGTAACTTTGATCTTGTTAACTTTATGTTGACATGGCTCATGGAAACAAGTAACTTATAAGATTACCTTGAATAACAAATTTGAGGCTTCATTTCTTTTTTTTTCATGGGGTAGGAAATTTGGTAATTTGGTTATCTTTTTATGCATGTTGAACTGTTGTATATCCCACATTTGTTACTTTCACGTTCTTGTATTGTTATTTTTTCTAATATTGTGTTTTTTTTCACATGTGATGCTTAGATTGGGAGGACAGCTTTCGACGAGTTCCTTAAGAAATACATTGCTGCATTTAAGTTTCAATCAATTGATACACACATGTTTCTTGATTTCTTGAAAGCAAATGTTCCTGGAATAGAGAATGATATTGACTTAAAAACATGGACTGAGGGTACTGGTATACCTCCTGATGCCATGGAACCAGTGTCTAATATTTATACGAAGATTGTTTCTCTTGCACACGAGTTTAAACAGGTAGGATGCCAAGTGAGGAAGAAGTTGCTAGCTGGCACGGGCAAGAATGGGAGCTTTATTTGGAAAATCTCCCAAAATCCGTTGAAGCTTCACAAGTATGGTTCTTTGCTCTAACTTTTTGCATAGAATACGATACATTTTGGCAGTTGTCATGATCTTCTCTTGGTTTTAAAAAGTGCCCCTGAGTAGCGAGAGAGTCTTGAGGTGGTGCTTCATGTACATGCGGGTCAAAAGCGGTTATATGTAGGAATTATATGTAAAAATGACCAAAAGGATGACGAGATTATGAATTGTCTAGACTCGCCGTTCTGGACCCGAATGCCTCTGAGCACCTCGTGTTTTTTAAAACCAACATCTTTGTATTATAGATGATGTTTAACATTGCATTTGCAAATGATTATCTGGTTATTGCATTTCCAAGTTACAGATGATAATCAATTTCTAATGTTCGGGTTATGCAATTAATTCTGACTATGTGATTATTTACGGGTCAAATAATTAGTATAGGATGATTTTGATGAAATGATAATGTTATGTGAAATATCAAATCTGTTTCCTTACCTAAATTTGATGCCACTATTGAACAGCAGGCTGATAGTAGTTAACTGGGTATTTTCTTTTCATATGATTCTGATCATAAGATTTTGATGGTGCAGGTTACTGCTCTGGACGGTCGATATAGGCTATCAGAATCAAAAGACTATGAAGTGAAAGTAGCGTTCCTTCAACTAGCAATCGGTTCAAGATGCAGTGAATACTATAATGTTGTGGAGAAAACATTAAAGGAAGTCGGGAGGATGAAGTACCTCCGTCCATTGTACACCGCGCTTGTGCAGGGCAATGCAAGGAAAGAAGAAGAAAAGATATTTGCTCAACGGGTTTTCGCAGAAGCTCGCGAAACTTATCATCCCATCGCTCAAGGTGTCGTCGAGTCTATTCTTTCCAAGCATCTCTAAATGCATGACAATAAGATTTGACTAAAAAGACTTGTTAAATGTTAATCTAGGGGTTTGAATTTGATGAACTTATGCGGATTATCTCTAACTTTATGTTCATGTTCATGGGTGCATTTCTTCATTTTCTTGGTAATAACGTGTTACTTGATTGGGACGGCCGGGGTCATTTAACAAATTGGTAAGGTTGCTGCTTTATGACCTTAGGTCATGGGTTTAAGCCGAGAAAAATAACTTTTTGCACCAAGTGTAGGGTAAGGGTGCGTATATTACTTCCCTAGCGCTAAGTCAAGCATTATATATGTTTTTTTAATCGTGTTTCTTGAACAAATTTTTAGTTTAAAGATCTTGAAATGATGTATGAAATCAGGATGTATTTCCTTTTATAGGATTTTATAAGATTTCATCTGAAAATGAAAAGATCTTAAAAAAATATGCTCAAATGCTAGTAAACAGTAATCAAAGAAGGGTAAAGCAGTGGAGGCCCAGGCCCAGCCTTTTTATTGGGCCAAGACAAATGCTAAAAGACTTGATTAAATTGGACTTAACTTTGCTTCCACAAGTTATCTAGTCTCAATGACGTGGTCTGGAATAAAAGCTTGGTTGGCCCAATCCAGCTAAAGCCCAGTCACTCATTCTTATAAGTTACAATTAAAGGCGGGCAAAAAAAAAAAAAAAAAAAACGGTTCGAGAATCGAAATTAATAACCTTAACCAACCCGCAAATCGGTTTCACTAAAAACTGGTTCCAACACCACACCAATGAAACTTGTTTTAGTGATTAGAAACAAACTAGAAATTAACCACGCTTGCTGCGATGCTTGTTATGCGTATTGAGTCGGTGACGTTATTACGATTAAATATGTAAAAATGCACGAAGCTACGATAGTTTGGTATAGATATAAACAAGTTACATGTTTGGCATATTACACTGTTAACAAACCTAACATTGAGTTGAAAATAACACCGAAGAAAAATAACACATTTGGAAAAAAAATATAAGAGTTAAAATAGAAAAAAAAAATGAAACAAAAAGAGATGCTCATTAATTCGAACATATGTCAATTGTCAATAAACCAAAAATTCTAACCACACAAACTAACCAAATCTTTAGCAATAGTATTGAAAGATTACATTACAAATAAATTAACAAAAGAAAGCCTATTTAATTAAAAAAAAAACCCATTCTACTAATGTACAATAATAATAGCATAATGTACAATCCAATATACATAAGTAAATTAGTAATTAGTATTATTTAAATGGTGCAATAATAGATTGAAACGCCACCTGCAATACAAAACTTTGAACACTCCACCCGATAACGCTCAAGTTCTTTTACTTGAAACAACGGACGCGACTTTTGTTACATTCCTTTTGACCTATGTTTTGTTACACACTTTTTTCCTTTCCCTTTGTAATTAACAACTTCCTAGATGGATTTCCACCTTGATCCGATTCTTTGATACGCTCTTCGTAGGCCTTCAATTTCTCAACAACTTCGTCAAGGCATTTTATCTAATTTAAAATAGCGCTGAAAATTTAAATATAAGTTTTTCGCATTAAGTCCTATAAATTTTCTTACCAAAGTTCCATCCCTATTGTTTTAAGTCTGGTAGTTTTCATCAATTCCGCCCCTAGAAGCTTTGTTTTTACCCCTTCCCAAACCTTTTTACATTTATGCAAGATGTTATTGCAAGAAAAGGTCTTCGGGTATTGCTTGGAATAGAAATGACATCTTCTCCTTTCTTAGCTCCCACAATTTGTTTGTTCCATGATTGTCTTAAACTTTACCGCCCACACCTGATGATTTTAGGGGTTAAAACAAGACATCTCATAATTTGTAAGAGTTAAAACAGAAGATCTCCCGGACTGATACGATCATCACTTGTTGATCACCCATTATTCTCTTGTAAAACAATATAAAGAAATACCTAACTTTGATAGTTTATACCAAGAACCTCCTTGGTTGATCTGCACCCACTACTATATTGACCATCAACAAGACGCCCCTGCTAAACTCTTTTTTGCTTGGATGCTAAATGATCATCTTCAGTTCTTTTTGATTTCGTTTCAGCCAAACCAATTCTGTGGGTTTCTTATCCGTTGAGGAAGAAAACACATTCGGAGTTGATTTCCAGCTAAGAAGTCCTCGAAACCCAAGTCGCAGTCGAGACTACCACGATTGGAAAAGAATATTTTTTTTAACTCCTAATACCTTGTTTACTACCATTGACCCTTCAAAATTAGCGACCCCTTATTCTTTGTAGTGGACCTTTAATCGAACACCTCTATAATACCAATTGTTAGAAACTAACAATATAAGTGTAACATCGGCTTATTTTCAAAATCATAAACCCAAACCCGAACTCATTTTGAACTTCCATTGTTAAATTATTTTAATAATTTTAATGGATCAAATGCATTAAATGTGAAATTTATATTGTGAATTGTTAGGTCTAGGATCAGTATATCTAGTCAATTTTGTATAGGCTTAGTACTTGAATTAATATCTGTAATGAATGGTTGTAATTCTTTATTGTGTATGCATTATATATATAGGTTAACCCATTTATGGTTGCAGGTACGAACATTATACTTGGTCAAATTCTGAATTTGACCAAGTGTAAGAAACATCGACGGATGAACATTTTGTTCTTCCGTAGATATGTTTCTTACAAAAATTACATCTGAAGATCCTCTGCGGATGAACAACCAGAATTGAAGAACAAGATTCCTACGGAAGAACAGATCAGCTTCGGAAGAACAAGAATTTCTACGGAAGAACAAGACTTCTACGAAAGAACAAATTCCTACGGAAGACACTATTCCTGCGGAGTTAAACACTTGTATAATACAAGTGTTACAAGTCAACAAGGCAGTTATGCAAATCCCATAAAATCCGATGATTCCCTAACTGAAACAAATCAAATCCCAAGAGATCCGGTGTTTCCTATAACAGAAACATCATTGTCTATATATATAGATCCTAGGTTTCGATTCAAGGATGCTTGATTAGACGATTGATTGCATGGCAACAACTATAGCAATACAACAAACAACGAACATCACATCAATTCACTCAATCAAACCCTAGCTGCCGTCACATCATTCATAACAAACTTTGATATCATTCATTCATTATTTTGTAATCATTAACATATTTTAATAAAACACATATTATTCATTAATTGTGATCTGTTAGTGTGTTCTTGAATCTCATTGATATTGAAATTTAATACAAAACAATTAAACCAAGCCAACGTTAATCCGCAAACGTTGACTTGTCTTCGACCAACACTGATAATTCCTGTCTGCGATCCTTGGATTCACATGAATTATTCATTAATCATCTAAATAACTTGTAATAATTTATGGATTTATATATAATTTTTTCATAAAGTTATAAAGTTTTATTAATCATTTTACAACAAATAACTAAATGGAAAAGACTTATTAAAACTTATAAAGTTTTATTAGTAATTATGAATTTTAAATATTGAAAATAAATAATCAAATTATAAAATTTACAAGTTTTATAAAAGTTATAAAGATTAACATATAAATAATTTGATTGATTAATCAAATTGTTTTATAAAGTTTATAAAGATTTAAAAAGAAAGTTGTTCAATTAAATTAGAGATTAAATTGTAATTATTATTTTATTTATTTAAATTATTTATTCTATATTTATTTTAAATTCTAGTCACAACCCCCTTTTAAAAAACTTATAACTTATCATTAACACCATTCATAACCCCTTCCTAACCTCAACTATAAAAGCAAACTTTAAGCATCATTTTTACTTGCTCATTCTTCAAAAATCTCCGTTACATATCTTCTTTCATCCATTGTTTTTTTATCAATTTCAAGAATTTTCTTTTACAAGTAATTTCAAGAAGTTTCTAATACTAAGATAACCTTCTATTGTTTTTATATTATGCATTTCTATATTGTTTAATCATCCTAATATCTAATTGTTCTCATGACTTTATGTTCTTACTTTTATTATTTTTTCTACTAAATTTCTTTTAATTTTAATCATTATCATTTGATCATTAACCTTTTAACATTCACTAATCTTATAACAATCACTAACATTTTTAAATCAAGCTAACAACACACTAGTGTAAACAAAGAATCCCGTTTGCATATGGACGGCAATGCCGCCATATTCGGTTATTCCACAATATTATTTCTCTAATTAAGGGTTATGCCGAAGTCTTGGAATATTTGTTTCTATAACTCAAATGAAGTATAATATACCATATATCAACATAATAAAATTGTTATAACCTGTTTCATGCTTAACAATTTTAAAAATGCATATACGTGTTTTACTATAATTTTGGCAGAATATAGTCTGATTTCAACTTACCATAACTTGGTCATAACTAACTAAATTTGAGTAAAATCAGACTCTAATATTAAGTTCATTGAATAACCTTTTCAACGACAGTTTATACGTCTTCAAACTCAATCGGACGACTCAACAACAACCTTCACAATATAAGTGCGCATTTCAGTACCTTCTGTCGTGTGCTGCTTTTTTTGACCTATTTACGGATCTTTTCATAAATATATTTCTAAACAAAAGTTGTCCGGGAGATCCAAACTAGTCAAATGTAAATTTTTATAATTTTATGAAACCGTTTGCTATTTTAAAAACCTGTTCAAACACGTACCAAACATTCTGTCTAAAATCTAAAATTGGTACAATAATCTTTTTTCAATCTACCTTTCACTTATTGGCATTCTTAAGTGTCCTAATTTATTGTAATAAATTCCGAACTCAAGTTATTGTTTCTTTTTATCATTTAGGACATCACCTTTGACTCTTGAACATCCAAGCTTTCTTATGTACACTACAACTATCATTATAACATGTAAGTTATCATGCCCCTTTTTATATTATTTCACACCCTTTGGGGTGAAACATGTTAATTTTATTAACTTACACTTGTAACCCTTTTTGATGCTTGTAATTACATGCAATTCATCTTTATTTTTTGTCATGGTTATTGTTGTTATTGTGAGTGTTATATGAGATACATTATATGTTGACAATCATTAACTATTGCTACCCTGGCGACGTCAAAGATCTATGGGCCTGACAAGCTATTAGGTGCTAAAACCGATGTTATTACCGGCTTCTGATGACGTATGCTTGTTCATCATGGGAACCAAGTACACTTAGCTAATCGTTATATACTTGTAAACTTATTCTTGGTCAAGGTTTGATTATAGCTATATGTGTTCTATAAACTTGCATAATTTGTAACCATTGACATGAATTGCTACTTGTAAATCTTTTATATATATATATATATATGTATATATCTATATATATAATCTTAACCCATGGAAACTCACCAACTTTTAAAGTTGACCCTTTATTTTTAACATATTTCAGGATTGCTCAGTAAACCCGTGTTCCTCTTACCATTAAATCCATCATCTCTCTCTATTTGATAGCTAAATACCGGTCATCTTTACCACCTACAACATCTCACACACCATTGAAAACTCTTGAATTCGAACAAACAACAATGGTAAGATTAAAATCCCTAATTCATTTTTTGTATTTCGTTGCTCTTTGAATTTTTGGCTTATGTTATGTGATTAACGAGCGACTCATCGTTGATTTTCTTGTTTTTTCAATTAAATAAACAATTCAAAGAATCACATGTAATCTCCACGTTTGTGTTCCTTGTTGATATATTACTATTTGTTGGTGTGAATAGTTTATAAAGTATTTACGCGTATTTTTTGGTGTTTATTGTTGACTTCCCGAACTTATAAATGATTTGTGACTTAAACTTTTTACTTTAGTAAATGTTATCGGAGGTTGTTGTCATTAAAAGTTTTTATAATTAGTTGAATAAACACGCACCAAGAATCATTGGTTTCACCTCCAATATCTTTTAATTTTATTTTTCATATGAAATAATTAATTTCTTATTTGTTTAATATATTAGATGTGGAAAGAAAGTGACAAAAATTCATCTTATGTGAGAGATACATAACTAAGTTAAACTATATATTTAACTGAAAGTTAATGTAAAGGACAAAATATGTGCACATATTATAAAAAAAGGATATTAGATGTAATTATTAAAACTAAAGGACATATCATGTTATTTCATGTATTAATAAATGACATAATTTGTAATTTACTGTTGGGCAGAAGTTGGAGAAAGCCAACTTACAGGTCCTGAGCTTGTGCACGAGACGACTGAGAAGATCGTGCAAATTCGTAACCATATGGCAATAGCACGTGACCGACAAAAGAGTTACGCTGATATACATCGTAAACCATTTGAATTTCAGATTGGTGACAAAGTACTCTTAAAAGTCTCACCTTGGAAAGGTGTGATATGATTTGGAAAGCGTGAAAAACTAAACCCTAGGTACATTGGACCGTTTGAGATTGTCAAACGGGTTGGTCCAGTAGCCTATCAGTTGAAATTACTTGAAGAGCTCAGTGGAATATACAACGTGTTTCACGTGTCAAATATGAGAAAGTGTCTAACCGATGAATCAATTATCATTCCATTAAAGGAACTAGAGATTGATGAACAACTTCATTTCATTGAAGAACCGATTGAGATTATGGATCGGGAAGTCAAAACCCTAAAGCGTAGCAAGATTCCTATTGTGCACATGAGGTGGAATTCAAAACGTGGACCAGAGTTCACCTGGGAACGCGAGGACCAGATGAAGAAGAAGTACTCGCAACTGTTCAAAGATCAGGCATCCACTTCCTAAAGTATCCTTCGTGCGATATCTTTTCTTTAAATTTCAAGACTAAACCCCCTTCAACAAGGGTATGATGTCACAAGTCACAACTCTCGTGAACCCTACGTTCTTTATTCTTACGCTATTGTTTTGGGTTTATTTCAGAAGTTCCAAAAACCCAATACCAAGCAAGCTTCTTATGTTGTCTTTTTTAAACCTGTTTCCTTCGTTAATCTGATGTTCTAATTTTCGGGATGAAAATTCCTTTAACAATGTGATGATTTGACAATCTGAGTTGTAACACCCCGAAATTTTATTTAAACGAAAGGAAAAGAAAAGTAAGTGGAAGGAATGGAAATTGTACAAATCTTATTATTTTAAGATTTTAAAGGGCATGGTCGCCCATATCAAAGCAGAAAGCTGCTTTGCTCTCGGAGGAAGAAGAAGAGAGAGAGAGAGCCTGGTTTTAGAGAGAGAAAGAGGAAGAAGAAGCTCAAAAAGGTAAGTCTTCTCTTGTTTGAGCTCGGTTTCAGCTGAGGATTGAGTTCTTGACCGAAGTTCTGGTTGTTTAGAGTTTGTTTTCGGGATTCAAAGAGCTTAATCAAAGTGGGTCTTAAACTAGAAGAGTGTTGCTCAAAAGCTGCTCAAGGTGAGTTTCTGGAACCCCTCTTTTACTGATTTTCAACTGATTTGGGGTTATTATGCATACGATGTAAGCATCTTTTAAAGAAACCGTGGGTTTACAGCTTTATGTACGAATGTTGTATGTATGTATGTTATAGTGTTGATTATGGGTTAGAGATGATGATTAGCATGCTTAGAGGGCCTTAGTATGTTAGATCTGCGTTTGGGTATGCTTAGAATGATAGTCGGGTGAAATTGGTAGCATAGAAAAGATTTTAGAATGTCTGATGAACATGAACAGTGGTTCATGCGCCCAAACAGTTGTCTATGCGTCCAGCATGAGAGACCAGACGCCTAAGTGTTGGCCATGCGCCCAAGGGTGGGTCATGCGCCTAAATAGTGGCCCATGCGCCCAACATGTTGGCCCATGCGTCTAAGTGTTGGCCATGCGCCCAAGTGTTGGCCATGCGCCTAAACAGTGGCCCATGCGTCTAAGTATTGGCCATGCGCCCAAGTGTTGGCCATGCGCCTAAATAGTGCCCATGCGCCCAAGTGATGAAACACCTAAGTATGGACCATGCGCCTAAACAGTGCCAATGCGTCCCAGTGAATGAAACGGCTAAGTATTGGCCATGTGCCTAAACAGTGCCCATGCGCCAAGTGCTTGAAACGGCTAAGTGTTGGTGATGCGCCTGAACAGGGCAGAAACACCCAAACAGTGCCCATGCGCCCAAACTGTTTTACACTTAGAATTTTTATGCTCATGCGCCTGGAAGGACCCATGCGTCCACTTTGGACTTGAGGTTTTCTAAGTGGATTTTAAGGGGTAAAATGGGGAGGGGAGATAAGCCTGGTTATGATGATATGGCTTATGTTTGATGTGTGTTATGTATGTATGATGTTGTGTAAGGCCCCGATCCCGGAAACCTCACAGTTGGTCATTCATAGCAATTAAAACATTAATCATTTCAAACAAACGAACTTATGCAGCGGAATACGTTTATCAAAAGCCATTCATTTCATTTAAACCCCTGTTGTTGAGCAATACATCATCGTTTAACTGATTACAAAAGAATTTTTTTATGCATTACTAAACAACAACAATCATAGAATACGAATGGATGTCAGACTTTCCCATGCCGAGTAGCTTCACCCTCGTGCCATCCTCAGCAATAATTACCTGCCAACTGAAAATGTATAAAAGTCAGTGTTGCTGAGTGAGCTCTAGTTTTAAAAGTAATAAAATACTTTCTATATGTTGTATAAGAAAATACCCTTTTCTGTAAAATACAACTCTGTACTGTATATGTGAGCACGCATCAACTATATGAACAAATATTGTTCGATCACTGTACTATATGCCTTGTCTGTAAACTTTAGCTTTATGTTTCACTTTCTGTATGGACCAGTGAGCAATACCCAACTATATGCGCGATGGAAAACGGGTGATGGGCCATCTATATCCCTCGAAAGGGTCAACTGTATCCTCGAAAGGGTCAACTGTATCCTCGAAAGGGTCAACTATATCCCCCGAAAGGGTAACTGTATCCCTCGAAAGGGTCAACTATATCCCCCGAAAGGGTAACTGTATCCCTCGAAAGGGTCTGTGTACTATGTACAAGGCCGACCCAATCACCCAGGGCATGCTACAAAGGTCCTGCCAATCTCAATTGATTGACCCTGTGTGCATAAAAGGGTAGCTAACCCGCAACACAGTTGAGCTAACGACAACACGGTCGTGTACCTCATGTAAGCTTGCAAGACTTGTTAACATTTTATTAATGTTCCTCTTCATTCTTTATTGCTCTTTCACTTTATTATTACGAAATACTTTACGTTACGATATAAACATACCACGTAAAGTCACATACTATATGTAATAATAATAATAGCAATAACTATAATAAGGAACAACATAATCAATCACATCATGCATGAAACAACATCATTAATAAGCCCTTCCAAGGTGAGACCTTCAACATAACCCGGTCACCCACCTGGAACTCAATTGGCTTACGTCGCTTATGGTGGCATACCAATGCTAGCATGATAACTGTTGTTGTATGAGAATTCGGCTAAAGGTAAGTGGTCATCCCAACTTCCTCCGAAGTCAATCACACATGTCCGAAGCATGTCTTCCAATGTCTGAATGGTCCTTTCTGACTGACCATCAGTTTGGGGATGATAAGCCGTGCTAATATGTAACCTCGTCCCCATGGCGTCATGGAATTTCTTCCAGAATTTAGACGTAAACCGGTGTCACGATCAGACACAATGGACACCGGTACACCATGACGAGTTACAATCTCCTTGATGAACAGGTCAGCCAACCTCTCGGATGAATATGTCTCACGGATCAGTAGGAAGTGAGCACTCTTCGTCAAGCGGTCAACTATCACCCATATGGCGTCGTATCCTTTCGAAGTACGTGGCAACTTCGTTATGAAGTCCATGGTGATGTGCTCCCACTTCCATTCCGGTATATCCAAAGCTTGGATTTTCCCATATGGCTTCTGATGTTCCGCCTTCACTTGCAAGCAAGTAAGGCACTTACTCACATACTCCGCCACGTCACGTTTCATACCCGACCACCAATAATCTTTCTTCAGGTCTTGATACATCTTTGTGGCACCAGGATGAATAGAGTATCGAGTCTTATGAGCTTCGTCCAAAATCTTCACATGGAGACCCCCAAAACGAGGGATCCACACCCGTCCAAATCGAGTCTTAACACCAAGTGTGTTTTCACTCGATTCTCCAACCAGAACTCTCATTCTCTCAGAGTTTAGATGATCTTCATTTAGTGCCTCATCCTGAAACTCCTTGACTTGCTTCATCATATCAGAGGTCATGATCAGTTGGTATGCTTTCACCCGAATCGGCTCGGGTCTCTCTTTCCGACTAAGGGCATCGGCCACCATGTTGGCTTTGCCCGGATGGTAATGTATTTCGCAATCATAATCCTTTATAAGCTCCAACCATCGCCTCTGCCTCATATTCAAGTCCTTCTGTTCAAAGAAGTACTTTAAGCTCTTGTGGTCGGTGAAGATGGTGCACTTCGTCCCATACAGATAGTGCCTCCAAATCTTTAGTGCAAAGACCACGGCCGCTAGCTCCAAGTCATGAGTAGGATAGTTGACCTCATGAACTTTCAACTGTCGGGATGCATAGGATATAACCTTCCCTCTTTGCATCAGTACACATCCCAACCCCGAGTAGGAAGCATCAGAATATACCACCAAGTCCTCGCTTCCTTCAAGTAATGACAAGACAGGAGCTTGAGTCAACCTCACCTTTAACTCTTCGAACGACTGCTCTTGGGCTTGACCCCATATAAACTTTACATTCTTTCGGGTCAATTTAGTCAACGGGGAGGCTATCTTGGAGAAGTCCTGAATGAACCTTCGATAATAACCCGCCAACCCCAAGAAACTACGAATCTCGGATGGCGTGCTCGGAGACTTCCACTGCGTCATGGCCTCTACCTTAGTCGGGTCTACCATAATCCCCTCTGGATTTATCACGTGACCTAAGAATTGAACTTCACGTAACCAGAACACGCATTTGGAGAATTTGGCATACAACTTCTCCCTTCTTAACGTCTCTAGAACCTCTCGAATGTGGCCGACATGCTCAATCTCACTCCTTGAATAAATCAGAATATCATCAATGAACACAATCACTGATTTATCCAACATAGGATGACACACACAATTCATCAGATCCATAAAAGAAGCTGGCGCATTGGTCAAACCAAACGACATAACGAGAAACTCGTAGTGATCGTAGCGCGTACGAAAAGCTGTTTTAGGAATGTCCTGCTCCATCACTTTTAGTTGATGGTAACCAGATCGAATGTCTATCCTTGAAAACCAACTGGCACCTTCAAGCTGGTCAAACAGATCATCAATTCTTGGTAGGGGGTATCGGTTCTTCACCGTCAACTTGTTCAACTCTCGGTAGTCAATACACATCCTCATACTACCGTCTTTCTTCTTCACAAATAGGACCGGAGCACCCCAAGGAGAGATACTCGGTCGAATGAACCCCTTATCAAGCAGCTCTTGCAACTGCTCCATCAGTTCTTTCATTTCTGTGGGAGCTAACCGATACGGTGCTTTGGCAACGGGTTGAGCACCGGGTATCAAGTCAATTTGGAACTCAATCTCGCGATCCGATGGCACGCCAGGTAAGTATCCCGGGAACACGTCCGGAAAGTCACGCACAACTGGTACGTCAGTCAGTCGTGGTGTTGGCGCGTCCACATCCTTTACGTAGGCCAAGTAGGCACTACATCCACGCCTCATGCACTTTCCCGCCACTGCCATCGAAATCACTTTCGGAATCGTTGCTACGCGATCTCCATAAATCGTAACCAAACTCCCATCGGGCGCAACTAATCGAATCATCTTCTTGCGACACACGATGTTGGCTTCATAGTTTGCTAACCAGTCCATCCCTAGTATACATCAAATCCACCTAGGGGTATCACATGTAAACTAGCAGCAAACCTGTGACCTTCTAGTTCTAGTCCTCTACCACATCAGTAATTCTAGTGGACTTACCAATAGCAGTTTCTACGTCAAATGGTGCACTGAACTTTCTACTAAAAACAGGCAACTTAGCACAGAAAGTAGTAGAAATAAAACTCCTACTAACACCAGAATCAAACAATACAGAGGCATATGTTTGGTTTACTAGAAACATACCTGACACAACATCGGGATCAGCTCTGGCTTCCTCCCGGGTCATGGTGTAAGCTCTAGCACCTGCCCTCTGTCCTCCTTCCTCTGGCTTTTTCTTCTCTGCTCCAGAGCTCTCTGCCCTCGGCTTCTTACAGTCTCTAGCGATATGGCCAGGCTGACCACACCTGAAGCATACGTTCATCCCTATTCTGCACTCACCAGTATGTTCTCTCCCACATTTGTCACACCTCCTCAGCCCTGGTCCAGATGTGACCACACGTTGATCACCCACCTTTGCCACCTTCTTGTTTGGGGCGGTTCTACCACGTCCAAAGCATTTCCCATTCCAGTTCCGGCTACCACCATCCTTTCTATCCACCTCAGTCACCACCACCTCTCGCTCATCATATAATCTGCCAGCCAAGTCAACTGCCGACCTGAACGTGCTCGGCCGGGCGTCAATCATATGCCTACGGATATCTGCCGGCAGCCCCTGGATGTATCTTTTAATCTTTCGTGACAATGATGTTACTTGATCGGGCACCAGCCGCGCCATTTCATTAAATTTGGTGGTGTACTGCTGGTGTGTCATCGTTCCCGCCTCCAGCTGCAGGAAGTCTCTTTCTACCTTGTCCATCTCTCTATGAGGACAGAATTCCTCGATCACTAGCTTCTTTAGTTCCGGCCATCTCATTCTTCCAATGACCCTGCTACCCTCAGCTTGGACAATATTGTCCCACCAGCACAAGTCGAGTCCACAAAGGAGTGGGTAGCGAACTTCACTTTTTGGTCCTCACGGCACTCACTGATATCGAGGACAACCTCCATCTCCCTCACCCATCGGTGAGCAGCTGCAGCAGTGCCGTTCCCATCAAAGGCAGGGGGCTTGCATCTCATAAATGCCCCATAGTTGCAGCCTCGAGTCGCCTCCGGCGTAGGCTCTTCTTCCTCATCCTCATCATCGGACGGAACCGTATCAGTCTCGGGCTATCTTCTTTCGCCCGTAGGTTCGCCCCTTTCCTTTCTCTCTCCTTCTCTAACTGCCTTGATCACTTCGGTCACTACAGACGATAGAATCGTCTGCATGACCTGGTGAACCTCTTCCACCACAGCTTCTTTTACTGAGGCTCTCAGGTTGGCGCTCTCGTCGCCACCTCCGGATGAGGGGTCTCTGGTTCTTCATGAACCACTTTCTCTACTCTGGGTCTCCCTCTCTTAGGTCACGGAGCAGCACCATGACCTCCACCACGAGAGGCCTTTGAAGACCTACCTCCAGCCATCCTCTATAAGCACACTATAAGATTCAAACACTAACACGGTCATTCAAGGTAATACTCATTTTATGTCAAGTATAGTAAGTCCCTAATTACAGTGGCCAGTTATGATTAGCCACTTACTTTACTCTTCATACCCCAAACATCTTCTATCCTGACTTAATCAGTATCTAAATCTACTATAAGCACACAATCAAATAGCATGCGCAAGTAATATCGGTTAACTTTAAGAAAATACATACCTGATGGCACGTAGCTACTCGGGATGACATCCCTCCATTTATCTCATTTTCAGTTTAAGTTTAGGTTTAAAAGTTTATTTAACCCAATTCTCTTAAACTTTGGCTCTGATACCAACTTGTAAGGCCCCGATCCTGGAAACCTCACAGTTGGTCATTCATAGCAATTAAAACATTAATCATTTCAAATAAACGAGCTTATGCAGCAGAATACGTTTATCAAAAGCCATTCATTTCATTTAAACCGCTGTTGTTGAGAAATACATCATCGCTTAATTGATTACAAAAGAATTGTTTTATGCATTACTAAACAACAACAATCATAGAATACGAATGGATGTCAGACTTTCCCATGCCGAGTAGCTTCACCCTCGTGCCATCCTCAGCAATAATTACCTGCCAACTGAAAATATATAAAAGTCAGCGTTGCTGAGTGAGCTTTAGTTTTAAAAGTAATAAAATACTTTCTATATGTTGTATAAGAAAATACTCTTTTCTGTAAAATACAACTCTGTACTGTATATGTGAGCACGCATCAACTATATGAACAAATATTGTTCGATCACTGTACTGTATGCCTTGTCTGTAAACTTTAGCTTTATGTTTCACTTTCTGTATGGACCAGTGAGCAATACCCAACTATTTGCGCGATGGAAAACGGGTGATGGGCCATCTATATCCCTCGAAAGGGTCAACTGTATCCCTCGAAAGGGTCAACTATATCCCCCGAAAGGGTAACTGTATCCCTCGAAAGGGTCTGTGTACTATGTACAAGGCCAACCCAATCACCCAGGGCATGCTACAAAGGTCCTGCCAATCTCATTTGATTGACCCTGTGTGCATAAAAGGGTAGCTAACCCGCAGCACGGTTGAGCTAACGACAACACGGTCGTGTACCTCCTATAAGCTTGCAAGACTTGTTAACATTTTATTAATGTTCCTCTTCATTCTTTATTGCTCTTTCACTTTATTATTACGAAATACTTTACGTTACGATATAAACATACCACGTAAAGTCACATAGTATATGTAATAATAATAATAGCAATAACTATAATAAGGAACAACATAATCAATCACATCATGCATGAAACAACATCATTAATAAGCCCTTAGTCAACCCTGGTCAAATCCCTAAAGCGCAGACTCCCAGAAAAATTCTGTAAAAATTCTAAGTCTTAGGCGCATGGGAACTATTTGGGCGCATGAGCCCTATTTGGGGCGTTTCTTAACTATTTAGGCGCATCAACCTACACTTAACATTTCTCACTTTAGGTGCATGACTCATTCAGGCGCATGGGCACTATTGGTGCGTATGAGCACTTAGGCGCATGGGCCACTTGGACGCATGGGCACTGTTGGGGCGCATGATCCTGTGCAGGCGCATCACCAACACTTAGCCATTTTCACCCAGACGCATGGCACTATACTTAATCGTCCGACTAACATTTCTAGGCGCATGGACAACTATCCAGGCACATGGGCTGTACTTTATCAATTCTAAAGTAATATTAGGCGTATGGGCTACTGTTTGGGCGCATGGATCACACTTAGTTGTTACTATGGCATTTTCAGGCGCTTGAACCTTATTTAGGCGCATGGACCTTCTGTACTATATGTTTCCTGTATGTTTCAACCCAAATTATCGAATCTGTCTGTTCTAAGCTTAATGTGGCTATTCTTACATGAAAACCTATAGCATACAAGAATCACATTCATTCACGCACAATGCACACGGGTAAACATACACGAACTTTATAAAACCATTTTAATACATTTTCTGCCCCAAAGATCATTTATAACAAGTAAAACCGGGGTCTAGAACTCACCTGATGCAACTTGGGTGTTTCTTCCTTTATAACCCGCTTGCAATGAGTTCCAAAACATCTAAAATCAACACCATACGCACACACCCGAACACAACACAAGCACAAGAGCACATAACCGGGGTAAAACCCGTCATAAACACATAAAAACCGTGAATTCTTACCTTGAATTCGCCCACTTCTTCTTGTTGTTCTGAAAACCGAGAGTTCTCTGCTCTTTCTCTCTCTCAAAAATGAAGAAGATGGTGATGTGAAAAGAGGGTGGGCGGCCATGCCACCTTTACACTAACTTTTTCAAGATTTTGTCCTTTGGACACTTTTGGTCCCTCCACTTGGACATTATTACTTTTCTTCTTTTTTTTTCTTTATATTTTATCTTTTAAAAAAGATAACCGGGTGTTACATGTTGCCTGTATGGTGATGGTGTATGGTTATGTTTATGTGTGTTCCCTATTATGTATGTATGTCTTCCCTTGGCTTTGCGTTGAACGTTAATAAATATAATGAAAGTATTATGTAACGTAAAGTGGAAGATAATGAAAAGAGGAACGTAATGACTGCATGCATAATTAATGAATAAAGAGAGAAGTACAGAGAGGCTTGAAAGCAATATGAACAGAGGTGCACGACTCTTAATGCCTTAAGCTCTATCGTGTGAGGTTCAACAAATCCTAAAGTGTGCACGCAAGGGTTCCAGTCTTTGTGACTGACCTTCAGAGGTGTTATCCATTTCTATGGGGGTGTTACCCATTTCTATGGGGGTGTTACCCATTTCTATGGGGGTGTTACCCACTTTGGTGGGGGTGTTGTTACCCACTTCGTTAGGGGTGTTGTTACCCATTTTGGTGGGGGTGTTGTTACCCGAGTCATGTATAACTTTGGGGGTGTGGCATAAAGCCAAGCATAGTTATGAGGTGAGCGACTCTGTGTCGCAACAGACTCGACAGAGGTCTTTGTCCATGAGACGAGATAATGAGATGAGCGATTTTGTGTTGCAACAGACTCGGATGGAGTTCAATCTCTGTGATTGACTCGTATGGGATCTTTGTCGCGTATCCCGGTGCTGTGTCAGTCTTCGGACATGAGTCGGGGGTTTGTGAGCAGGCCCCGGTACAGCATCAGCTTTCGAGCATGAGTCGGGGATATTGCAAGAGACAAGATTCGAGCGATAAAGAGTAATGAACGAAAGATCATGTATGAAAGAATCAACGTATGAATGAACATAAATGAATTATCGTAATAATGTATAGAACAGGATCCTTGTCATTCGACCTTAGTAATCGTGGCTGAGTGCCACGAAGAGGGTAAAGTCTGACCGGATATAGAAAGAGAAGTGAACGATAATGTAATACGTTGAATGAACAAAGCTAATGAACTTAATGACGAAGATAATAATGATATTATCTGTATGTACGTATGATGCATGATCACGAGCGATTGTAAAGTATAGTTTGCTTTTGAAAGAAAAGTAAAGAACGGTTTTAACACAGAAAAGTATGTTTTATTATAAAACTAGAACTCACTCAGCGTCGCTGACTTTTGTATGCATGATAGTTGGCAGATATATGTTGATGTTGAGGAGTTAACACATTGGTAACATATGCACGTGGTTCAATGTTATTACACCTATTTTTCTTGTTTAACGGTCCCGTCGTAACGTGCAGGTCCTAGATCGACTAAGTTATTGTTTTTATTGTTTTACATTTCCACCTTACTTTTCGTTCGATTTTATTTTTTGTTATTTTTTTAATATGAGTTTTTCCGGTGTTAGTGGACACTGATAATATTGTAACATTGATGCTATTTGTTATGATTTTACGCCCCGTCGCAACGCCCTTGCTTAATACTAGTTAACTCTAAATTTGATACAATACTTGACCAGTTGACCGTGACTTGACTATCAACTAATTCAGCTGAGTCTGAGACTTCAAACATAACAAATAATAATTTTAATCAACAACAATGATTCTTAATCGGTTCGGTTAAGTTGAGATACCAATAACGTGCAAATATTAGGAGGTCATAAGTTCAAGTTTCCCTATAAGCAAAATATTCAGAGTTGAGTCAGTGAATTTTCTTAGTTATGAGTTATCTTTCAGGGAGTTGGGGGTGCGGTCCCAACTAGGAAACGAATAAATGGACCCATTAAGATAAAACCTATCATTCGAAGCAGAGACACATATTTTCCGTTCAAAAAAATAATAATTTTAATCAACATTAGCCGATTATCAACTAAGTCAATCCCAAATTATACCGATCAAAACTCTTCAAGAACCAGTTTCCAGTGTAGTTTTCAAACCGTAAAAAGCCGGTTTTGAGTTTTGTTGAACAAATGATAATATTTATTTGTGCTTGAAACAAATAAAATACATGTGGATTATATCAAATAATATACTAGCAAGTTGCCTAAACGATGACTACAATGAAATGACAACAATGCCTTACAAATTCTTTTTAACAATCTTTCATTTTAAAGCCCTCTTTAAGCTTTTGTATTGACCATTTTTAATAACAATCTTTTAAAAATGAATGATTTAGAAAAAAATTGAAAAAACGGTTGAAGAAAGAACGATTATAAAAGAAAAGTTAAAAAAAGAACGATTTAAAAAGGAACGGTTTAATCTTAGCCAATCCATAACAGTTAGGATAATTAAAATAAAAAAACTCAAAGTTTAATAAAAAATATTAGCCATACATGATATATGGGTTTGGGAGTAGAAACCCATCACAGGGTTCATTTAGTAATCATGAATTAAAGTTCTATTAATTTAAACCAAATGACAGATTATTTAACATATGACATTTTAAAATTTTAATCAACATGTGTTAGTTAAAATTACTGTTTCAAGACAAAAAAAATATATATAAATCAACGATAGATCATTCATTCATTCCTAAAATGGTACATATGTGTTCGGTATCACACCTTTTTCACTCTTTAAGGATCTTACATATACTTGGAGTAAACCTTTACGATAATTAAATTACTTTTTTATTGTCGGCACTTTTCCTTATTTTTTCAACAAGACAAACAAGGAGCTCCTTAATTATTTATTAAGCGGGTCAGCAAAGTTGATAATTATTTAATAAGTATTGACTTTGACTGAACTTGATTACAATAAAGGTTTTTACTTGCATATTAATGTATTTTAAATTAGATAAAAGTATCTGCTTTTAAGTGTCGTCACTGGATATTTTTTACTAGAAAAAGATGATTTTGATAACATCTATATATCCTTCCGAATAAAGGCGTAAATTTGAATTAAAAATGGTTATATATATAAGGTAATGTTATTTAAAAAAAGATTTAATTTGAATAATATAAAAAGTTACGAGGTTAACACTTATCATTTTATTGTTTTAACAGAAGAACATCAAACTTATATAATATATAAAAAACAATGAAAAAAACAATACAAAATAATTTAAAATATAAAACATAATAATCAATACATATAACATATGATGAATTATTTTTGACACAACTGATATTTGGCCTAACGTATCTGGCACAATGATCAAACTGATTTTTATTATCCTTTTCTAGTAATCTTTGTTTTTTGGGTTATTGGATTTTAATGATCACAACTTTCAGTTATTGGCCTGGATTAATCGTAACTCGGTAAATGTTTATGATACTCCCAACTTTGAGTTTCTTTTCCTACCAATGATCTTTTACTAATTGAGAGTTAACTCTGTTAGTTTTTTGATGTACGACTTATATGGCCAAAACACTAGACAAAAAGTTGAAATCTACTATTAGGTCGTCAATCTAAAACTACATCACCTTGAAACTCGTCAATCTTTACCTCCCGGTTTGCACCACTTAATTCATTGGAGTTAAATTTCAGGTGACAATGAGGCTTCACATTGAAAAGCAAACCTGATGAAGGCTAGGTGACAACGGAGTTGAAAAGGCTCGGCCTCATGTAATAAAAAAACTAACGGGGTTTAATTCTCAGCTGGTAAGAGATCGTTAAGAAAATAAGATTAAAATTAAAAATATTTGTGAACATTTTTTGAGTTAATTAATTCTAGCAGATAATGAAAATTGGATTTATTAAAATCCAGTAACCCTTGTTTTTCTAATGAACACTTTATGAAATTCTTTGGTTGATAACTCCAATTGAATATCTCTACTATGTTTAATATATAGATTTATTTTTAACAAGTAGCAAGTTAACACATGAAATATTTTTATAAGTAAATTATTTAAGGGTAAACTATAAATTATGTCTTTTATTAATAGACGAAATTACATGATATGTCCTTTAATTTTAATAATTACATCTAATATCCTTTTTTTTAAAATATGTGCACACTTATTGTCCTTTATACTAACATTCAGTTAAATGTATAGTTAACTCAGTTAAACTAATTATTTTATATAAAAAATAAAATTAAAAGATATCGGACCGTTAGGTAAGTCTGTAAACCCACGTTCCTCTTACGTTCAATACCATTAAATCCATCATCTCCCTCTATTTGATAGGTAAATACCAGTTATCTTTACCACTTACAACATCTCACACACCATTGAAAACCATTGAAAACCCTTGAATTCAAACAAACAACAATGGTAAGATTAAAATCCCTAATTCATTTTTTGTATTTCGTTGCTTTTTGAATTTTTGGCTTATGTTGTGTGATTAACGAGCGACTCATAGTTAATTTTCTTATTTTTGCAATTATATAAACAATTCAAAAAATCACAGGTAATCTCCAAGTTTGTGTTCCTTGTTGATATTTTACTATTTGTTAGTATGAATAGTTTATAAAGTATTTACGCGTATTTTTTGGTGTTTATTGTTGATTTCCCGAACTTATAAATGATTTGTGACTTACACTTCTTACTTTAATAAATTTTATCGGAGGTTGTTGTTATAAAAAGTTTTGACGATTAGTCAAATGAACACGCGCCAAGAATGATTGGTTTCACCTCCAATATCTTTTAATTTTATTTTTCATAAAAAATAATTAATTTTTATTTATCTAATATATTAGATGTGGAAAGAAAATGATAAAAATACACCTCATGTGAGAGATACATAACTAAATTAACTATATATTTAACTAAAAGTTAGTGTAAATGATAAAAGGTGTGCACATATTTAAAAAAAAGAGATATTAAATATAATTATTAAAACTAAAAAACATATAATATTATTTCATGTATTAATAACAGAACATAATTTGTAATTGAATCATCTTTTAATCTTTATCGGTTACGAAACAATATTCTAAAATCACGCGTTAAGTTTTGTGGTGGGAATATTTGCATATTTGAGCTTTTGATTAAAGCAAGGTAAGGTAAATAGTTGGAGTACCCGATTACGACAAGAATAATTAATATTTTGTTTGCTCTATAATCCTTTCCTTTTAGAATTAAGAAAACTCTAAAAAACAATTATATGATCATGTGTGTTTTACTTACTAATAATGGATTTTTTTTCCATTAAAAACATGAATTGCAATGATATGAGGTGTTTTATTTACTTCTGTTTTATAATTCTTTGGTACACAAAAGTAAAATTACCATATTAATATGTTGAATACCATAATAAGTAAAATTAACAAATAATAATTTTTTGAACGGCAAAAATTAACAAATAATGTATGTGGCCAATTTCGATGTACTTTTACTTTTGTTATGTCACAAATCACAAGAAACGGACTCGTTAAATATATCAATAATAATAATTAATGTTTTTAGATATGGATCAGACGTTGAACCGGACGTCTTACTTGTTTGATGGTTAGACCGGTTGGATCGGATTTAACTATATTTTAATTATATTTATATATGTAGTTAATATAAGTAATTTATATATGATTTATATATATATATATATATATTTTATAGTTATATATAAAACTTAATTATATTTGTATATCAAACACACTAATTTATGATTTAACATCCCGTTGTTACCCATTAAAGTAAAAAAAATTCAAAAACCGGTCCGAACAGGTCCGGTTTCCCGGTCCGACCATCGGTTCGGGAAGAAACGGCCAATTCAACCCCTCAAAAACGATTCGTAGCGAACCGGACCGATTCACAATCGAACCGGACTGATCCACAATCGAACCGGTCGGACCGGCCGGTCCGATCCGGTCGCGAAAACAGTGATTATAATACAAATGTTTTTAATGGTTTTGGGAATTGTTTCAGGAGTATACATCTTGCTTTCGAGGGACAACTTGTTTTGTTTTCAAAGAATTGAAGCTCTAGTTTTGAAATACAACTTAATCCCAATCACGGGTGTTGTCGGTTGGACCCCATTAGGGGCTGCTAGCCTGCCACTCTTAGGACCTTGCTAACTAGGGCCGTTGTCCCCGAACCATTGTGGTTCAATGGCCTTCGCCTATTTGATACCATAACAAGTCTATAGAACCAGAAATCATAATATCATCAAACAAGTATGCATTTTACACTTATCAACTTGTTAGATGAATAACTATGATTTCTCCTTTGATTTTAAAGAAAATTCGATTTCACTAAAATAGCCTGAATGCTAAAATCACTAACACATTACACAAATTAAGATACCGAGACATTTTCAAGTGTCCAATGTAAAGTTAAATCTCCTTTAGACATTAATGCATTAATATGGATCGAAGATCATTCTTAACTCGTATTACTTGACCACCATGGGCACAACAATACTACTAAGTTGTACGTTGAAAGAAAAAAAGAGTTAAATGTACAAAAATCAATACAAATATATAAAAACCCTACCTCCTCAATTTGTAATAGAATTTGAAAGTAGTTATGTTAATATTTAATCGGATACATATGTTATACAGGCAAAACAAAAAGTAGTTTATCCAATATAATTTCACATATTTTTCTATTTCTATCTCTAAATTAAAGGTATTATTTGAAGAAAGAGAAACTAACGTTATGGCAACAAATTGGAATATTTCTTCATGTAACTCGTGGTGATTGTGGACCTACACATACAACCTTGCATTCTATATAAACTCAAGCTCTTAAGATAGCGCCTGCATTGGTCGATTAACAACTTAGTCAAGACCATTTCGAGCTCGATTGGACTAGATCGAGAACCTTTCACGAGGCGAGTTTAATGCACGATGAAGCATGAGCAACAATTGACATGCTGAACACTTCTAGTGTCCCCCTTGTATATGATCCATTTGGTAACATATATATGTTTCTTCTTTTACCATATATATACAAATGTATAAATTATGAATGCCTTTATAGTGTTCACAGGTGAAGCAACTTACTTAGGCTCCTAGAAAAATAAAACCCTCATTAGGCCAAGTCTCATGTATTTAGGCTGAGTTGCTTCACGCATGAACACTAAAAAACCGGCCTTGCTCAGAGGGGAGAAGTCATCTAAAATTTTTTGACTGGCTTATGCCAACTAAAGATTTATTATATAGTCATAAATTTTCTAAAAACAAAAAGTTATTATGTCATAAAAGAAAAACAGTTGTGAAATTTATGATGGAAAGCTTAATTTAAAATTTCTTTTGTAAAACAACCGTCAACTTTATTGTTTAGGTGTTTTTTTTTTTAATTTTTTGTATAAAATAAACTAACAAAAAACTTGTTTATAAAATAATATAAGAGCATTCATAATAAGTTCTCATAAGCATCCCCATCTCTAAATTTTAATAAAAAGTTGAAAAATTGTGTTATTTGACTTTTATAAATGTCCCTCCTTTATTGTTTTACTAGTTTTAGTGAGTGAAACAATGATAAAAAATATTAGAAGTATAATATAAATATATTATTTTATTAAAATCTTTCTACTATAATAAAAATTATATTTTATTGATACACACAATTTATTTTATCTTCTTTATATCTTTCTATATACATGTAGATATATGGAGAAAAATATAAACAATAAGAGTACGTCTCAATAACATAAATGGGTATTTGTATAATCCAACCCTAATAAAATAGTAAATGAGGGTGACACGTGTCAGTATCACATTAATGATGATAAAAAATTTTCTGCTTCTCTCTTTTATTAAATAACTATATTAATTACTAATAATAATATTTATTTATTTTTACATTATAATTAATTTTTTAATAAATTAAGAAAGCACTACACCAAAAGAGACCTATATCAACGACATATGTTGTCCCTAAAAGTAAACTCTGCCGTTGCTATTGATATTAGAGACGACATGTCGTTGATACTAGTTCGTTTCAATAGGTCTGTCGCTGTAGATCAAATTGTCGTTGCAATAAAGATTTGTTGCTATAGGTTTTCTATAGCAATGACATGTAGTTGTTATAGTTTAGTGTCTATAGTATATTCCCAAATCAAAAATAAAGAAAAAACAAAATAAAAAATACATATTGCGACGATCTTTTGCCACGAGTAGTTGTCCTTATAGATATTATCATTTTAATTTATATTAATTTTATTAATAAAGTATGTACTTAAGAGATCTTTTTAATGTTATTTCTATAGAAATAATTTTTTATAAAAAGTAGTTTTTTATCTAATAGATTGGTTTTTTTAAGTAAATTTGTAATAGAAAAATAGTTATAACAGGAAGTTATAGTAAAGGAATTTTCAAATTTGAAAATTATCTAAAACGTTAATTTAAAAAAAATGCTAACATTATCGTTGATTTTTTTTAAAAAGTTCATTTTATTGTCTTATTACTTATAGTTATTACTTATGCGTAATTCTAATCATATAATGCTTAGTATATCTTTTCATAATTAATCTTTTTATTCAATTTAATATTTTATTTATTCAACTCGTGTAATACACATGTTTACTAAAACTAGTATGAATATATATATAGGGAATCAGATGCGTAAGATTTTTTTAAAATAACATAATATAAATTTAGGAAATGTTGATTTTAATCAAATTATAGGTACGAGAATGGGTAACTAAAGAGTTAAATGTTTCTTTTTTTTTTTTTTCCTCACAAACACTTAGTCTCAATAACTATAATATAAGCCACACTCTAGCCATCTTAATTACTTTACTCACATGTTTTTTCCAACTACCACTTCACCTACCTAACACTACAAAAAAAGGGTGCTTGTGATGAGGAATCTATAGGAAATTTCGCAATGAAGGTAATCACCAACAGATTCTAGCCATCGATAACCCACACTAAGTTTTCTAGTAGTGTGAATGTGATCGTCTACACCACCATTGTTCAACTTTTAAGTACTGCCATACAATCGTATACAGCTCCATATACCAACTATTTAATTTTTCTTGCTTCTTCTCTATTGAACATATATTTCCAACTTTTCTTTTCCATCGACACCATTTTTAAGTTGGTGTATCATTACGTCATGTCATCAGATTAACGAAAAGAATAGCAACATAAGTCATTAATCGAAGGAGAAACCAAAATAGATTCATTCAACAAAGGATCGAAAAACCCAAATAAAACCAAGTTTAAAAGTTTAGATGAGCATTACGCCAACAACGTGCTAAAAATCAAAACGTTAGCAATGTTTCAAATGGGTTAATCTTCATTATCATCGACATGATGAATCACCCGATCAAAATGTCTCAAATGAGGTAATACTTATTGATTGAGTTGTCGTGGTTAAATAAAAAAAAAATAATTTTAAGGACTTAAATACCTATAATAACTAATATAGGTAAGTAAGACTCGTTTCCATAAGAAATATATGAAAAATGTCACGCTTGAATACCTTGAAACTAAAACACAAATTAATGAGAATATTGAAAAACAAATATTTTTGAGTTTTATTTTAAGATGAAAAATAAATTAGATGCAAATATTTTTGTGTAGTGCTTGGGTTGTACACACAACATACAAATGTGTGAGAGGGTGTCGGAACCCCACCGCCCTCGCTATCATCATAGACAACAAAAAACTCTAATAGGAAAATGTTTAAAGGATCTCGTGTGCAAACCATGGGTTGTACACGCAACATACAAATGTGTACAACCACTCTTCATTCAGTTTACATATTAACATATAGATAATATATTTAAATTAACTATTTTTATGCTTAAGATAACTTTGCTTAAAATTTATTCTTTTTGTTGAATTTTGACGGGCTATGTTTAGTTGTAGACGCACACCAAGAAAGAAGAACACGAATATACGTTACCAAAAAACCTTTTAGAGTTATAATGTTAGTTAGTTTATAGCCACTACAAGAACTGAGTCTATAGAGACGACATCTATAGCGATGACAAAAGTCGTCTCTATAGCCTAGGCTATAACAACAATATGTCGTCTTTATAGGCTTTTGTTTTTTTTAACTAAAATTTATTTTTTGCTTTGATTTGTCGTCACAATAGAGTTTGGTGCGGTGGAGGAAAATACATCCGCCCTCTTGAAAATTTTTTAGCGACGACATGTTGTGCTAAAAGTATTATTTATTTTTTTTATTTTTTATCCAACGCTCCCGCCCTCTAAAGTCGTCGCTATAGCTAAATATATTTTTTATTTTTAATTTTCTAAATTTCGTCTTCTTAGATTTTGACGACAACATTATAGGGGCGACTTGTCGTCGCTATAGGGGTACAATATAACGATGAAATTTTTTGCGACGAAAAGAATGTTATTTAGCGACGAGTATACGGCGACCTTTTAACGACTAAGTGTCATCGCTATAGCGACGTCTTTTATAACCTATAGTGACAACTTTTGTCGTCTCTATAGCTACTGTTTCTTGAGCCTTTATTCAATAGATTGACAATGTTGGAAACAAATTTGATAAGAAAAACAACTAAGTGGAATTATACTGAATCGATATATACCAAACAACTTATCTTAAATCAAGCCTTTAACACTTCAACCATCCTTATCTTATATGTTTCACATGTGAAATTCTAGATTAACATCTTTATTCTCTCCTTTAAACTTAAACTAGGCCTAATGAACTAAATTTGCTTTTTTTTTACTTCGGAACCCAGCTGCGTAATGACATACTCATTGCAATTATAACATCTAATGTGACATTTATTCCAAGACTTTGCTCTCTTCGATTTCATTATATTGAACCTCTGATCTCTACCTTAGAAACATTAACGCTTATTGATTATTGAACCTCATCCATACTTTGTTGCATTCTTATCAAGTCATGTAGACTCATCCTTTTGAGCTAAATTTGCTTCTTCTTCTTCTTCTTCTTCTTTTTACTTGGGCACACACTGCATAAATATGACATACTCATTGTTATTATGATATCATTGTTATTATATTGATCATCACATTCTAAATTTGATCCAAGGTCTCAAAACTTAACTTAGCCACTATATGATGAATCTTTTCTATGAACTCGTCAATTGACTATTTTTCTTTCATCTTTAACATTTTCAGTTCACTTCTTAATTAGGGTTTGTAAACAACCCTTTTACATGATTTTAGCTTCAAGAAAGCAAACTCGAATTGAGTCCCAAGCATCCTTTGCATCCTTATCTTTTGCCACGTGAAGTATAATGTCCTCGTGTAAGGACGAAAAGATAAATGCCTTGGTATCAAGTTCTTTCCAGCCTCAATAGTACCTTTAACACCGGGTCTGTACATTTCCAAAGACCATGAGCTTGCAACTACTGTTCCTGATCTATAGTATCCCAAGTTGTGTAATTCATGGTTGTCAACTTAGGACATTACAAATAGATTATGTTTTCTAATTACTTTGAATTTCGAATCTTTCGAGTGTGATTCAAATAATTAACACCCCTTAGCATTATGTTTTGTAATTACTTTGTAGGAAATAAAGAAGAGTACTTAAACTTGGTGGTTCCATTATATGAAGCATCAATCACAGGTGACTGGAAAACTGCAAAGATAATATTCGATGAACGCAGAGATATGGTACGCGTTGGCCTCGGTAAGAAACTTGGCACAACACTTCATGTGGCTGTGACGGCAAAAGAGAACAAGTTCACATTAAATTTTGTGAAGAATCTTGTAAAAATGATGACAAAGGAAGAGTTGGAACTTAAAAATAAACATTCCAATACCGCATTTTGGATAGCATGCGCATGTGGAAGAAAGAACATGGTTAAGATTATGATGGAAAAGAATCGCGACCTTCTAAAAATTCGTGGTAATAATGAAAAATTGCCATTGTGTATCGGTGCCAAGGAAGGAACAAGTGACACAGTGAAGTTGTTATACAGTAATTTTCAGTATATGACTGGTGATCATTGGACACATGATGATAGGAGCTTCACACTCATGTATTGCATGGAGCGTGACTTCTTTGGTGCGTAATTTGACCACTAAGAGAATTCACATTGGGTTTCTTGATCCTCATACTTATAATTTAGTCAAAAATCACATTTTCAATTATGTTCTTTTTCAAAAATCTTCTGCATCACATTCCTCGTATCTAAATATGCATTGTGTGGTTATCACATGATCACACAAACTTACAATCTTTAATCTATATACACTTAAACACCAACCTCTTGTAATTAAGAAAATTATAATTTACAAGAAGTTACTGATCGATGTTAACTATATTAATTACCTTGATTAAAGAAAATAAAGCATTTTAAGTCTTTAAACAGTGATCAATTGCTTGCTTTAAGAATACATACGCTAATGCTTAATATAAGGTATTCTTCAATTACCCTTAAGTATTAGGTTCTTTTTAGTTATATTTGTATGTCGTATGTTTTCTTAACGTCATATCATTACGAGGTTGTCATATTATATCTTCTCTAGATGTTGCGCTCCAAATTGTGAAGGACTACCCAGAACTTGCTTCGGAGGTGTATCTACTTAAGATTTTGGCTCGAAAGCCTTATGCAATTAATAAAGTGGAAAACTGTCTAATCACGAGAATCATAACACCATGTAAGATAACGTTAGGTGTGTTTATAGATACATGTCTCTTAGTTAATCAGCGTTAGCATAGAGCATTTGATATTCCTTATTTTGTTATGTGTTTTAGCTGCTTGTAGATTTTTTGGTATGGAACTACAACTTGGAGCTGAAAAAGAAACCGATGCACTAAAATTACTAAAAATCATATGGAAGCATACAATGTCCATGAGGAAATTCAGGGCATGGGAATATTATTTGTTGCTGCAAAAAGCGGCAACACCAAATTTATAGTTGAGTTGGTTCGAACCTATCCTGATCTTATGTTAATAAAAATAGAGACGGGCTCACTATTTCATGTAGCTGTTATGTATCGTCATCATGGTATCTACAACCTCTTGTATGAGATAGGTGACCCCACAAACATATGCATATTACATGACAACACGGGCAATAATATGCTTCATTTAGTCGGGAAGACTTCAAAGGTGATGGCATCTAACACGTATGGAGCATCTCTACTAATGCAACGAGAACTATTATGGTTCGCGGTAACATGTCCCCAAACTTCTTAATTAATTAGTCTATGAATTAGGTAGTAATTCTAATGTTCCTATAACTCAAAATGCTATCAAACAATCACGATAAATCACAGCAGGCTATAATGTGATAACATAAACATAAAAATGGGTTCATTTGCAAAACTTTTTTGAAACTTGTGTCTTTTTGTCTTGTAAAAATGAATTCTTCCATATCTTAATACTTTATTAGCGAATTCAAACGGTGGAAAATGAAAAACAAAACAGTATTCAGTTGTTTTAGTGCATATTCACTTTTTAAAATTTTTTTTTGGATTGCGTTTTAACATATAATTAGTGGGTCTTTACTGCGTATATTGTGTAAACTTGATTTTTAGTAAAGTTTGTATCGAAATGTAAGTAAAATATGCTTGACGCAACAGTACATTTGCAAGACATGCATCGTTCATTTCAAGTTGACTTAGCTATTGAATATATTGCGCAACAAATGAAGAACATATATACGAGTCTTGAATGGAACTTAGCACGTTCCATACCACACTAGATAGAATTAGAGGAAATTATAATGAGTACTTATGATTGTATATAATTTGGGGATTTATGTTGTAGCATGTTTATGACATAATGCCACCTTATATGAGGGAAGAGAAGAACAAACATGGTCAAACGCCGTATGAATTATTCACTAAAGAAAACGAAGAACATGTTTCCAACGGATTAAAATGGATGAAAGACTGCATGGTTGTTGCCACACTTATAGTCACCATTGCATTTGCTGCAGCCTTCACGGTTCCAGGTGGAAACAAAGAAGAAACCGGGCTTCCCTTTTTCATTCATCAACATATCTTTTTGGTTTTTGTTATCGCAGACGCCATTTCCTTGTTCTCTTCCTCAACTTCACTTCTAGTATTCTTATCTATCCTCATATCTCGTCACCAACAAGCTGAATTCCTTAAATTATTACCGACAAAGCTGATGGTAGCGCTACTATCACTTTTCATCTCTGTAGCCGCGATGATGGTGACTTTCAGTGCTAGTTTCTTTGTGCTATACCACAAGGGGTTAACATGGGTACCTATCCTTATTGCTACATTTGCTACTGTGCCGATCATTGTGTTTGCAGTATTGCAATTTCCTCTTTTGGTGGACATGTTTCGCTCCATGTATGATTCTCACTATCTCTTTAAACCCAAGAAACCTATGCTTTACACCAAAAAACCGAAGTTACATTGACTACTTATTGGCGTATCCCACACATCGCTAAACAAATAGGTTTTAAAAGATGTTGTTGTACCCTTAGATGAGTTATGAATGCATTTCAAGTTACAGCTTACCATGTATTGTTGATATTTGTTCTTTATCAAATCCACCTTTACATTCATGCACCGCGCTACTACAAGTGTATTGCTAATTAATCATTCTTGTAATCATGCTATATTTATAAAATTAAAATAATCAGAGTTAATTCTAAATCATAATGTTCATATATTTGTTAGCCAATTTTTCTGATATATCCGATTAATCACATGGTTTTAATACTGGAACATAGTGTTTTGGAGAAAGAACTGTAAGACTCGATGAAACAAGAGCATAACAAATTGAATGGTGTACATGTTAATTTAAAGACTCAGGTTAGATCATATTGATTGGTGGTATGCGAAGCCAAGGTGTTATGGCTGCATTTCAACGATGATTATGACCGGCGTTTTGAGTTTCGTTCATCTTCTTCTTCCTTCTTGATCAATTCAGATACAAAGACTACTTGATGTTAGTGAGGTTTTTGAATGTTTGTTTCCCATTTTCTCTTTCTAGCTTCTGTGGTGTTTGAAAAGGTTTGGGTTAAAATAAGTTGTTCCTTCATATAAATGCTATTGTGCATTTATTTATAAAGTTTTCATCTCTAAACTTCATTTGATGAAATTAATAGTCTTAATCTAAATTATGTTTAAGCGTCTTGGAATCTTGGATGCTTTTGGTTAGATCTATATTTTGAGAAACATTAATTGTAAAGTTTATAAAACGATAATTTTCAAATCTTGTAAACATTAGCATAACTCCTACGTAAAATATACACACATAATATATAAATCTTGGAATAAAAAAAAAAGATTCGGGTTAATGGGGATGACCGGATTCTCACAAAAGCAACCCAAATACCAAACCATTTATAACAAGGTAAAAGTTTAAATAAAAAAGACTCTAAAACTAAAAATATAATAAGTAATATCAATCATTCATCTTCTTAACCAGTGGTTGAGATTAATTTATAAGAAAACGTTTGTTAGATAATATTTTAGTAATAATCATTTTTTTGACTTTTTGTAAGCTTCTCTATTTTTAATTGTTTATAACTTTTATGTACGATATTATTTTTCTATGGAATTACACCCATATAAGCGAGTAATTTTTATTCAATTGTTATAGAAAAAGATAATAATGTGTTTATGCTTTTAAGCCTGTATCTTGTCATTGTGTTTTTTAGTGCAAGTCATTGTGTCTGTTTTTTAAATGTTATTGTGTTTATCTAACATGATGATTGTAGAAAATGATAATCATAATAACATTATTGTGTATTTATAATATGTAAAACACAAAAATAAATTAACAACTAAATAAACTAATACAATAAAAATAATAACAAAATAACAAAATGTCTCATTGTGTTTTTTATCGCAATAGTGTGATCTTGAGCGCTATGAGTTTTAAAAATACGTTGGTGTAATAACATTATTGTGTACTTTTAGTTGTAAAACACAATGATAGATAACAAGTTTATATGATGTATAAAAAAAATTTAAAGCAAAATTTTAAAATGAAAGTTATAAAAATAATAAAAAAATCAAAATACTAAACCATACGTAATTTTAATCATATATTATATTAAAATAACATTTTACAATTCGTACTCTTCATCAATACAGATTTTAATATTTTTGTTATTCAACCCGTATAATACACAGAGATATAACCTAGTTTATCATATTAATCAATAGTTAAGATCAATTTATAGGAAAACATTTGTTAGAGGTATATTTTAATAATAGCCACTTTTTACTTTTTGCAAGTTCCTTATTTTTTAAACGTTCATAACTTTTACGCACTACATTATTTTTTATAAAATTACACCATATAAGTAAGTATTTATATCTTTAAAACAAGTATAATATTGTTATATAAAAAGATATTAATGTTTTTATAATTTTAAGCTCATATCTCATTATTATGTCTTTTATTGCATGTCATTGTGCTTTTTTGTTAGTTATTATGTTTTTCTATATGTTATTGTGTTTCTCTATAACGACGAATTTTTTAAAAAAAAAATGGTAAGATAAGCTTATTGTGTATCTCTAATATGTAAAACATAATAATAAATCAACAACTAATTAATGTAATACAATAAAAACAATAACAAAATAACACAATGTTTCATTGTGTTTCTTTATTGCTATAGTGTAATCTTGAGCATTGTGAGTTTTGAAAATTATATTAGTGAAATGACATCATTATATACTTCTAATTGTGAAAAACACGGTGATAGATAATAACAAGTTTATATGATGTATAAAAACAATGACAAAAATAACACATTGTGTTATTTTCAACACTATGAGCTTTGATAAATGCTTTGTTGAAAATATATCATCGTGCATTTTTTTGTAAAACATAACGACATATAACAAGTTTATATAATATATAGAGACAATGAAAATAATAATACAAAATGATTTAAAACGTAAAGTACAACGATGAATATATATGACAAATAATGTAAAATAAATGACACAGTAAATGTATGACACAATAAATGTATGACACAATGAGATAATATATTATACATTATGACCAAAATGCTTTGGTTTTTAAAACAATAGATAGATACGTGTCAATCCAACAATTTTTTTTATATTTTTTATATTAAAATTATTTTTATTATAACTCTACCCTTATAATAGTTAGGTTCAATTTAATGTAATTATCGAATTGAGTTGCTCGGGTTTGTCCTTAATCGGATTCAGGTTTATTAAATTTGGATTCAGTGTTCGGGTAAAAACCATACTCCTAACTCTAACAACCTCCGTATTTTAAGATTATTTTACATCAAAGTCCATACTTAATATAAATAAAAGGATACCGTATTAATTAGTAGATGTTACGTGCAATGAATTGGAGCTAACGACACTCTAACAACCTCATTAATATTATTAGATTATTTTACATCAAAGTCCATGCTTAAATATAAATAAAAGGATACCGCATCTATCTATTACATAATTAATTAATTAACTAATTAAGTCTCTATCTATCTAAATCTAATCTAATCTAAATCCAAATTTTAATTTAGATCTAATCTAATCTCTATCTCTATCTTTATATATAATAAAAAATAGTGTAGCCACATGTTTTGATTTTAAACAATGTGTTGCCACATGTCATATTCTTAGCAAACAATTATTACGTGTCGTTTTATTAACAAAACAATTTAAACAAACAATTTTCAAGTGACTTGATTTTATTGTAGATTCCATGGTAATTGCAATTAGTCATTAATTTCGTCAATCAACTATTAAATTTATTATCACTTTCTATTTACAACTATAATTAACCATCAATTTCGTCAACCCATCCAAAAATATAAAATTTCTCAAAATATCATATTTTAGCAAATATAAATTTAAAATTTGAATTTGAAGTTGTTGCTAAAAATGACTAAAAAATATTATATTCCTTACATAATTTTCTTATTCAATCGCCATACATTATTGCCAAAATATATCTACAATTAATTTATTTGTTTCAAACTATCGTTTTTGTTTTGGTAATACTTTATTAAGACATACAGCTTGCTAAAAGGTTTCAGTTATTATTCGTATTTTATCATGTTATTTTTCTATACTATACACCGATATGATGTAGGTTAGATTTTTAAAAATCTTATTGAATATCGTTTCTTATCATATCTTATCATTTCTTGTCATACTTTTAATGTGACTTAATTTTAAGCAATAATTTATTACATGACACATTATTAGTAAACAATTATCACAAATCGTCTTCTTAGCAATATGGTTTCAACAAAAATAAATACAGTTATTAGAATAAAAAATCTAAGGCAATTATTTAAAACCGACAATTTATGTATACTTTGATTGAAAATCTATTTTCAAAAAGTGTAGTGGTTTAAAATACTATAACTCGTCATTAATATATTTAAAAATCATTAATTTATACAAAAAATAATGACCTTTTAATATTTCTATATATTATTTTAATAATTTATAAATTTAATATGCATGTACATATTTTTAACTAATTCATAGTTTTTATATTGAGTTTTAACGCATGTGCATGTTATCAAAGTAAACAAACGACTTAATTATCATGTTTGTATTTACAATTTATTTACGTCGTTCAATATTTGTTAAATATTTTAAGTCAGATTATTAAATGATATCATTTTTTGGTTTTTCTTTCATTTTAAAAATAAAAATGCAAGGAAACGTTTTGAAATGGTGGTTACTGGGTTTCATAAGCTACTAACTGAATCATGAATCTTTTATTTTTTTTATAAATTATGTACGTGTATATCTTAGAAGTAGAGATTAAATCTCACAATAATATTGAGGAATGTATTTTTATCCCTAGAATTTTTTTGATACCTTCTAATAAAAAGATATCATTTAACTTTCAAAGAATGTAATCCCCCTAGCCATGTGTTTAGCGATTACTATAAACATAAGTCAAGATCAATCATTATCAATAGTTATTTAGTTTTTAAAACAACGCATTTTTACACACAAACAACTATATGTCAAATTATCAAAAGTTACAACATTAGATGAATTAAAGCTGGTTATATTAGATGGTAGTATTAAACTATCAAGTACAAACTCAAATATCATATACAAAGAGGTTTTAAAGATTTAAAATATTTTGTGTTTTTTATTTAAATTTGTAATGTAATTTTATTTTGTACATATTTTTTAATTCTCATATTTTTATATGTTAAAGACTTGTATTCTCATGACAATTAGATTTTAATTGTATTTAGTGAAAAATTTATTTTTTTAACTCGTGTGAACACGGGTGTTGTTAGACTAGTATGATCTATATAATAAAGCACTAACACTAGCGCCACGTGTCAAATTCGTAGAGCTCCACTATTTAATATTCCTGTCCAAATGAGCGTATTGCATCTGCCCTAAGAGATATATATAACTTCTTTTAAATTTACTGAATAGATCAGCAATCTTTGCACAAATCTTCAATTTCATTTTAATCATCTAATTAGTTAAGTCCAAGATTCACGATATTCATTTTTGATTAATTATGTTGTTGAAATCTATCCATCTAACATATTGACTCGATTTATTTCATTTTGGAAATGAAATCAGCGCACCAAAATTCCCCTGATTTCAAATCTATGTCGAATTGATGAACCATGATGAAGCTATTTATAAGGGTACCTAGATCAGTTTACAATTTACATCTTAGTTGTTGCTTGCAGACTTGTTAATCAAGGGGCATGTTGTGTTTTTGTACGTACGTATGTATGCACGTAGGTACGTTGTTGGAATCTCAGCCCTTGGTTTAATCGATTGAACAGATATAGCAGCGGAATAGCTCAGAATTAGACAAATTCAAACAAGAACATTGATATAAAACGATAAAGAATTTTGTTATAGAGAGAGAAATATCCGACAAAAGGAATATTGCATTAATTGTCGGCCTCAAAGGCACGATTACAGGTGAGTCATCCTTCCTTATAAAGGAAAGAGTGACGTAGGCTGATGTCACTTGAAAGTGACATGTAACCGTTTGATAACTACTGATGTTTAACAACTACTGAAGATGTCAACAACTGACATCTTCTTACAAATGTTCCTAAGTGTTAAACATCTTATTTACAACTACTGAAAAACATAAAACTACTGACACTACAACAACTGAAGAACAACCTCTTCAGTTGTTTACAAGTACTGAAAAGAAAGTAACAAACTACTGAAAACAAAAGAAAACTACTGAAGAGAAAACCATCACAACATGAAGAAGCCCTCTTCAGCTGTTGTCATCAGCTGTTAACATCAGCTGATGTCTTCAGTACTTGAACATCAGACTTTGTCTTTCAGCTGTTGATCTTCAGTCTTTGTCTTCAGTACTTGTTGAAGTCTTCAGACTTTAGATCTTCAGCTGTTGTCTCAGTCTTTGTCTTCAGTACTTCAACGTACTTCAGCAGTTGTATTCTTCAGACTTTGTAGAACAGCTGATCAGGTCTTCTTCAGCTGTTGTGATGTCTTGTGGGACTTAGAGTTTCTCTGATCAGGCTCATTGGTTCTTTTGGTCCAACAAACTCCCCCTGAACCAATGCAGCCAAAACCTCTAAGTTATTGACGAGTCCCACTTATTTTGGCAGATAGATTGGTCTTTTTATCCTCTTGATCAGATGAGAAGTGACCCTTTTTCAGCACCGGCCTGGGAAGAAGTCTCTGATGATCTGTTTGGCATGATATGGTTGGGAGCTCTGTATTGGGGACTTGGACACCGAGCTGTTGCCCCAACCATGAGTCTACTTCCCGTGTATCAGCCTATATGATTCCCTGGTGTAAGCCCTTAAAAACATGATTTGCTCATCCATTGTCAGCACCTCGGGCACACCATCAAAAATCCTTCTCGGCCATACACTTCAGATATGTACTTGGCCTGTTTTCCATTCTTGAGCTCAACCGTGGTTATTTGTCTATAAGCAAACTCATCTGGATGAGTCCCTTCTAAGAGCAGGTTGAGCTCTCTTGTTTGAAGTTTTCAAGTCGTTTGTAAACCAATCCCTTCTTTATATTTTGTTCTCTAACATCTTTTGAGGTGGTTGTTTGGCTTCATAGGCTTTCTTGAACTCTTCAACAATTTCCCAAGGGACACTACAAGCACCACAGTGATGTCTTCGTCGACAACTCTCTTCACTTGGCCCTTGTATCTTGAAGGAATTTCTTTCTTGACAATCCGGTGTGCCACCCTAGGATCAGGCCATATCCTTACTCTTTCCCTTTGGTATTGAAAGGTATTAGCAAGGGTGTACAATCTTAATACTTCTTTCTTCATGCTGATCATTGAAGAGGATGTGGCATATGCTTTGTCAATGCTTTTCAGCATTTCCTCATCATGTTTTTGCATCTGTTCCTCTTCAATCTTTATCATTACATCATGCATTTGAGAAGCAGGAGTGATGGACATTGGTTTAGCCTTAGGCAAAGTAATGACTGCAGAGAGTGGCAGTCTGTCTTCATCCTCCTCTTCATCTTCTTCATCAGGCCTCAGTACCTTTCTTTTCTTTTGGCTAGGTACATCACTGGCAGTGGGTTTTGGGGTAAAGGATTTGGTTTGTGGGTTGGATGGTTGGTTTAGAGGGTAAAGGAGTTGTTTTAGTGGGTTGTGGAGATAGTGATTTTGAGGATTGAGGCTTTTCAGACTGTTTTAGCATTTTGGCTGTAAGGGAGGCTTTGGTAAATTTTGTCAGTTCTTTTCGATTCCCAACCCCAGCTTCATTCAATACCTCAATCACTAAACCTTTGGAGTATTCTTCAGACGAACAAATCTTGGTGGTTATTGCCAAGATGTTGTCCCTGGTCCAGGCCCTTATTTCCATTAGAGATCTTCCCAAGTATTTAGCTATAAATCTGATCATTATCTCCAGCCTTTCTCTTTCTAAGGCATCATAGCTAGCCCATCTTGAGTTGATCTCCTCTGTTTCCATCCTTCTGATCTCGGAGTCTAGTTGTTGATGTCAAAACCCTGCCTATACAACTGCTCAATGATTTTATCCATTGAACGGTTATGGTTGGCGTCAGCTTCTTTCACCATATCCTTCAGCTCCTTCTCCTTCTCAGACTCTCCTTTCTCTTTTGATATGTGACATGAAAGTCTTTTTGACTTTCATTCACTCAGCTCCCTTCACAAACTCAGATTCTTTCGCCTTCTCCCCATCTATCCTCTTCCTTTTTCCTTTAACTAACTGACTCTCCCCCTTTTTGGTTGCATTGGGTGCAAGGGTTTGAGCAGTAGAAAGGGATTTAGTCACCAACTCCTCCACCAAGGGTTGTATTATTGTAGGAAGCCTCTCATCAAGGGCTTTGATCACTATATCTGTGATCATGGGAGTGATGAGAGGTAGGGATTTTTGAAGGGTAGCAACTGATTGATCAGGATGGTTCTGTTCCTGAGAATCAGTGCCGAAAGCAGAGGCTGGTGGCTTGGAATATATACTGGCTCAGTGTGTAGGGGACCTTCAGAAGAAGGTGCCATCTGTGGGTGTATTGTGGTGGCAGATGGACTTGCATCCTGAGACATCTTGGCCAGCAGCTCTTTGAGTCTGCTAACCTCATCCTCTAGAATGGTGTTTTGAGCAACTACATCATAGAAGAAGCTCAGGTCATCATCAGTTGATACTGAATCACCTGACCTCCTGACAGAGTCAGAATGAACATGCCTTGAGTGTAGATCAAGTATAGCATGTGCCCCTTGTTCTCGGTTCTGGGGACTTCCAGCCTCAGGACTATGTCCTTCATCAGCTGTTGCCACTGGTGAGGTCTTAGAGATGTTACCAACTGCACCCTGGTCATTTGCTGAGTCAGACAGTGGCAGCCTCACCAGAAGTTCGCACCTCCTTATCTACACTAAAAGGAACATGATAACCCCTGTGCTGTGGGTTGACAGAAGCATTTGGATCCTCCCCCTCAGGTGTTGAGGTTATCCCAGTAGTGATTGGTGTCTGGGTGGGGGGTGAGGAATGCAACTGTGTCAGCACTTTTGCAACATTATTGTAGGGCTTTGAGGGGCGGTTGCATCAGGAGAGGGTGTGGAAGCAGTGTGCACCCGGGACAGGTGGTGCTCTTCAATGGTAATCCCCTCAAGTGAGGAGGATCCCAGCAGTGTGGCTTCCCTTTGAGTGTTGCTTCAGGTTCCTTTTGAGAGGCAACCTGAGCGGCTTCAGTGGTGGAGTCATAGTCTCTACTGGGGGGTTATTTCCAGCAGAGATAACCTGCGTTGGTGCAGCAGGAGCATCCACAGGGGACTCAATTCCCTGAGTAGCTTTCTTAGGCTTCTTCTTTGGGGTTTGGAGGGGACTTTGGATGTGGAAGTGGAGGCTGTGGGTTCCAGCTGCGTGGGTTTGCGCAGCTTGGCAGCCTGTTTGAGAGTTTGGTCAGTGTTGTGTCGGGAGTATACCTCCGGCAATACAGCCAAAGCAGGGACTCCCAGACCAACTAGTCCCTCAGCAGAAAGCTGATTCTCTATTATGGCCATTATAAACCGAGGATATAGTATCCAACGGTTAGAAAGTGGTTTTGTGGCCATATCCTTGAGTTCAAGAAAATTATTTCAGAAAAGTTTAGTGGTTCTTGTTCAAGGATAGAGAACAATACCTGTTGCCATCTGGAAGACAGTTGATCCCAAGAGGAAGTCTTCGGAGCCAGGCAAACATTTACCATATGAAATAATAATCGTTCAGCATCTGGAAAATGTTTCTTCAGGATTGTTGAAGCACTAAGATCACCCTGATATCCATGTTGTCCAATGAAAGATCAAGTTGGCGCTTAGGATATCCAACAGGGTAGGCAGCATCATCTAACAGTATGTCTGGCGGATGGTAGCAGTAGAGATGACCACCTTATGCGAGTTGATAGATGAATGGATAGATTCTCCATTAACGGTCGCATTCATCCAGAACTGACGTAGCGAATCGGCATAAATGATTGGATTTAAAAGGAAAGCCGTTTTCAGTGGGGATTGGACCATAAGATCTATAGCATTATCAAATTTGGTCCAGAAGGGCGATTTTGTGAGGTACGCGACACAGTTGTGTCGAGGCTTGAGTTGCATGGTCGCCATTAATGAAGGTGAAAGGTTTTCAGAGCTTTTGAAATTTTAGGTCGTGAAAGAATGAAAAACTCTGAAAGAGGGAACAGGTATATATATAGGGTACGGGTTATGAAACGACTGAAGGTTTTGGTGTTAGTCATCAGTATTTGAAGCTACTGATGACGTGGTATTAACTTTCAGAAGTTTGAAACGACTGATGGTATTGGTGTGGTCAGCAGTTATAAAACAACTGAAGACATGGTGTTTACTATCAGACGTTGAAACAACTGAAGTCTCTGATTTAGGCATCAGTAGTTTTAAAAACTACTGAAGACAAGTTGGACTTCAGATGTTGAAACAACTGAGGACTTGGTATTAGTCATCAGTAGTTGTGAAACTACTGAAGACCGTGGTTTTGCCATCAGTTGTTGTAAACAACTGAAGACTTGGTGTAGTCATCAAGTTTGTGAACTACTGAAGACATGGTATTGCTTCAGTTGTTTATAAGAAACAGCAGTTTGTGAACTACTGAAGAGAGAGTACTCATCAGTAGTTGTCGTCAATTCATAGCCTTTCAGCTGTTTCATACTGTCCTCAACACTTACTCATCAGCTCTTTGCTGTTTTCAGTTGTTTCATAGGACATCAGTATCTGTTTCTACTGATTCAGTAGTTGTAACTACATCAGTAGTTTAGAACAGATAAAGTACAGTACTTAAAGCATTTAGCCTTCAGTAGTTATAAAAACTACTGAGGGTAAATAACTCATCAGTACTTATATGTGACATGGTTACCAATGATCATCAGTAATTACTGAGATCATCAGTAGTTGTCACTTATTCTAGCTGCAGCATACCAAGCCTTAACACCAGGTTGTGGAAAGTTGAACTATCCAAAGGCTTAGTAAAAATGTCTGCAAGCTCATCAGCACTAGGCACAAACATAGGATTAATTAGACCCTTTTCAAAACAATCTCTTATAAAATGATGTCTAATTTCTATATGTTTGGTCCTAGAGTGCTGGACAGGATTTTTGACAATGCAAAGAGCTGAAGCACTATCCATTAATAATGGAGTCTTAGTCTCTGTAATGCCATAATCCAAAAGTTGATTCTGAAGCCATAGTATTTGGGATGTACAACTTGCAGCAGCAATGTACTCGGCTTCAGCAGTGGATGTAGCAACAGATGTTTGTTTCTTACTCTGCCAAGAAATCAAACAGTTGCCTAGGAATGGCATCCACCAGAAGTTGATTTCCTGGTCAACTTACATCCTGCATAGTCACTATCAGAGAAAGCAACTAATTTGCAAGAATGTCCAGTGGAATACCATAAGCCTAGAGATTGTGTACCTTGCAGATATCTAAAGATCCTCTTGACTGCAATCAGATGAGACTCCTTAGGTGCAGCCTGAAATCTAGCACAAACACATGTAGCAAACATAATATCTGGTCTAGAAGCTGTTAAATACATCAAGGAACCAATCATACATCTGTAAAGGGTTTCATCAACACCTTTACCTTTCTGATCAACATCCAATTGTGTGGTGTTGCACATGGGAGTAGAACAGGATTTACAGTTTGTAAATCAAACTTATTCAAAAGATCTTGTGTATTTAGACTGATGAATGAAAATTCCATCAGCTTTTTGTTTGATTTGCAAACCTAGAAAGAACTGTAATTCTCCCATTGCACTCATTTCAAACTTCTGTTGCATTAAGGTTTGGAAATCCTCACACAATTGGGGATCAGAGGATGCAAATATAATATCATCAACATAATTTTGAACAAGTAGCTTATGCTGATCCACCTTCTTAATAAATAAAGTTTTATCTATGGAGCCTCTAGTGAAATTATTCTGTAGAAGAAAGTTTGATAAGGTCTCATACCAAGCTCTAGGTGCTTGTTTCAACCCATAAAGAGCTTTATCAAGCTTATATACCCATTCTGGGTGCTTATTATCCTCAAAGCCTGGTGGTTGACACACATAAACTTCTTCTTTTATTGTACCATATAGAAAAGCACTTTTGACATCCATTTGGAAAACTTTAAGATTGTGGAGTGCAGCATAGGCTAAAAACAATCTAATTGCCTCCAGTCTGGCTACAGGGGCAAAGGTTTCATCATAATCAATACCTTCTTCTTGTGCAAACCCCTGCACAACCAGTCTGGCCTTGTTCTTAACAATTAGCCCATTTTCATCAGTTTTATTCCTAAACACCCATTTAGTGCCTATTGCACACTTACCTGGGGGTAGAGAACAAGCTCCCACACTTGCTGTTTCTTGAACTGAAGAAGCTCAAGCTGCATGGCTTCAACCCATCCATTGTCTCTCAAAGCAACATGATAGTTCTTCGGCTCTAGCTGACTGATGAAGAGAGCATAGAAGCAGAAATTGGACAACTGGCTTCTGGTTGAGACACCAGCATTGATATCACCAAGGATTTGAGATATTGGGTGATTTTTCAGCTCTTGGTAAACATCAAATCTGTGCAAGTGTTTGTAGGATCTTCAGCAGCAGCAGATGTTGATGCAGATTCTTGAAACCATGAAGATGGTGGCAACTCAAATGAAGTTGAGGATGCAGAAATCTCATCAGCATTTGTTGTGGATGGTGCTGCTGGAGCTACAGGAGCATCAGGTTTAGAGGACTCAGGCAGTTGATCACTAAACCTGAAGAGGTGATTACTACTATCATCATCATCTTCAGTAGTAACACCAGGTGGTGAACTGTTGACAGGAGCAACAGCAGGAGATTGATAAGGAACATATTGCAGTATGTCCAAATCAAAGAGCTCCACAGGGCTTTGTGGAATCTTGTCCTTTGGAGATTCATTGAACTTGACATGTAAAGTCTCTTCAACCATCTTTGTTCTGCAGTTGAAGACTCTGTATGCCTTGCAAGTTGATGAATAACCAACAAAATACCCTGCATCCACCTTAGGATCAAATTTCTGGAGCTGATCCTTGTGTTGAGAATGAAACAGGGACACCCAAATGCTCTAAAGAATGAAATGAGAGGGGCCAAATGATGTAGAACTTCATATGGAGTCTTCATCAACCTCTGATTTATTAGCACTCTATTCTGCACATAGCATGCTGTGTTGACAGCTTCAGCCCAAAAGGTCAATGGCAGTCCAGAATCAGCCAACATAGACCTTGCAGCTTCAATGAGGGTCCTGTTCTTTCTCTCCACAACTCCATTCTGTTCAGGAGTTCTTGGAATACTAAACTGTCTCTTTATTCCCTTGGAAAGGTAGAACTCATCAAGTGTATTGTTCCTGAATTCTGTTCCATTGTCACTTCTAATACACTTGACTGAGAGGGAATACTGCTTCTCAGCATACAACACAAAGTTTATGATCTTCTGTGCAGCTTCATCCTTTGAATGTAGAAAGAAAGTCCATACAAATCTGGAGTAATCATCCACAATTACCAGACAGTATTTCTTTTGTGCCATGCTCATCACTCTCACAGGACCAAAGAGATCCATGTGAAGAAGTTGTAAGCAGGCAGTGGACTTTGGTTCTTCAATAGATGGAAATGAAACCTTGTGCTGTTTTCCTTTCAAACAAGCAGTGCAGTTGTTTTCACACTTGAACTCCTTCATAGGCAGTCCCTTACTAAACCCTTACTAAACTATGGTGTATCAGTTGATTCATGTTTTGAAGTTAACATGTCCCATCCTTCTATGCCATAGATTAGATTCTTGAGGAGAGGCCTTGGAAAATAGGCAAGGATGGCCTTTGAGATCAATTTTCTTGAAAGATCTAAGGCATACACTCTTCCTGTCCTGTTGGCCTTCAGGAGAGTGTGAGCATCCAATACCTTGTCAATCAAACTCAGAACTTTGGATGACAGAATCCTGCAGTTCTGGCTTGTGAAAAGGGCAACATGGCCTTTGTCACACAATTGACTGACACTCAAGAGATTATACTTGAGATTTTCCACATGGTTGACATCATCAAACTTTATTTCCCCATTGGAAACAAAGCCCTTCCCGATGATGTAACCTCTTGCATCATTGCCAAAGGAAACAAATCCCTTCCTTCCTGGAGAGTAGTCATTAAGAAGTGAGTTGTTCCCAGTCATATGCATAGATCCCCCACTGTCTACATACCAGATGCTACTTTGGCATGTTGAAGAAACCTGCATAAATAAACAATCAGTTAGTTTTGGAGACCCAAACCTTTTTGGTTTTGGGCCTGGTCTCATCAACAGATGGTAAACTAACAGGTTTATTGGACACAATAGGAGGTGAAGGAGATGGTGTAGAAGAGGAATCCTTCGGCTTGGATCTCCTTTTCTGGGGTTTCAACACAGGGCCATCAAGTTGGTTAACTCTTCCCAACAGATGTTGAACCATCATTACCAGCTGTGTCTGATTCTGGGAGAGAGCTTTCAGCTCTTCAGACACATTGGTATTGGTGTTTGATGATGAGTTCTTGTGTTGCACCATCTTCTTTTGAGCAACCTCAGCTATTGCCTGTTGCACTCCTTCCTTTTTAGATTTCCTTTTGGTCATAGGAGTAACAGGATTTGATGCTGCTGGTACAAACTTGGACTCAAACTCAGTTTTCATTTTAGCCAAGTTTTCTTTAATTTTCTCTCTTTTTGTTTGAGTTTGGATCCCTTTTTGTACCAACAATCATCTGTGAGATGATTGAATAGACCACATATTTCACATGGTTTCTTCTTCATCTTCTGTTGATCATCAACTAAAGAAGATGAACTACTGAAGACTTGCTCTTCAGCAGTTTAGAAGCACTTTTTGCCTTCTTGTCAACTCCTTAGTAGGCTTCAAATCCTTCCTACTGACAGTTTTCTTCTCTTCAGTGCTGTCAGTCATTAGGATTTGAACTCCAGATGTTATCCCCTGCTCTCCAGTACCCTTAGTACTTCTAGGGATAACACTTGGGTTGATCAACTCATTGATCATGTGAGTGTCAGCAGTTGAACCATCAATATCAGCTGATAGGTTCACAGAGGGATTACTACTGACTTCAACTACTGATGGTGCTTTATCAAGTAGTGAATCACATGATGAGGTGGATTGGTCATTACTTTCTCCATCAGATTCTGCTCCTGCTCTTGAAGCAAAACTGTAGGAGGAGCAGTGTGATTATAACCAATTCCAAACTTCACATTGGAAGCTGTTTGCTTACTAAGAAGCATTTCAAAGCCCTTGCAAGATTGTACCCATCGATCACACTCTACCTGGGTGACAGCAAGAGTATCTTTGAGGTCTTTGTACTTCTCTAAGAGTACATCCTCCCTAGCCTTATCATCAGAAATTTGGCATTTTAATTTGTAAATCTCATCAGTTTTCTTTTAGCACAGACTCAAACTCAGCTTTATTTTTGGAAATTATTTGTTCTAGCTCTACATTTTTATTGATTAAAGCCACATTTGCTTCTCTAATAGAGGCAAATGCTGCTATGAAAGTTTCAGAACATAATTTGGCCTTAGCCTCAGAGGATACCTGTGATACCTTTGTTGAAGAGGTACTTGAAGATGATCCATCAGAGGATTCCAAAGCCATGAGAGCTAGATTTCCAAAAGGATGCTCACCACCATGTTGACCAGCACCTGAGAACAGTTGTTCATTACCAGACACATCATCTGGTAAACTGCTCCAGTCAACAACTCCTGGTGTGAAGAAGCTGTGTTGTTGAAGTTGATTAGGTTGATGAGATTGGGATGGTTGAGGCTCAGGGAGTGCATGTGGTTGCTGAGCAGTGGGTGCTTGAACCTGGCCTGGTTGTGGCATGTAATAGCAGGGGTATGGATATGGCATTGGCCCCTGTGGAACAAAATATGCAGGAGATTGTGGTTGATGATGATAACCAGAATTGACAGGTTGTTGCCCTCTGTTTTGTTGACTATTGCCAGGAAAGTCACAAAAGGTGCAGGAGAGTTAGATCCAGATGATCTACATTCTCTTGCAAAGTGCCCAAGCCTGTGGCATTTATGGCACTTCAACTTACTCTTGTCAAAACCAACTTTGGTTTTGCCAGAGAGTCCTGGGAATTTCCTTCCAGTTCTTTTGTAGAACTTCTGAGATCTGATATTTATCAAGGCATTTGGCTCAAATATCCATCTCTTCTAAGTCATCATCAGCAATCCCCTTGAGATCATCCATGATGAAACATAGATTGTCACTATTACTACCACAGAATGACTATCAACACTCACAAAGGCAGGCTCAGAAGTGTTTGTAGAGAAATCAATATGCTCATCATACTGGCTTTCAGATGACGCATATTCTGACTCTTGATGTCCAATCAGGGCAGTGTTCCCTTGGACAAAATCCTCAGTGAGCTTGCCAGATGAAACCAATTTCCTTTTCTGCTCTATCTCTCTCTCAAATGTAAGCAGTTTCCCATGAAGTTGGGTGAGAGATAGGCGATCAACATCAGCATTTGAGCGTAGAACAATGGTATATGTGTTCCATCTCTCAGGCAGTGATCTTAGGATCTATGGTTCATCTGACTCCTGGTATATTCATGTTTAACCATTTTCAATTCAGAGATTAAACATGAAAACCGCTCAAATTGTTGAGTCAGAGTCTCACCCTTTCTATGAGAGAAAGTCTCATATTGTTGGGCGAGGATTTCCCTGTTGTTTGCTAAAACCTCATCAGTACCACCAAATTGTTCTTTGATGGCATTCCAGAGGTCATGAGCAGACTCACAATGCAGAAGCCCAGAGTAATCTCATTAGGAATAGCCATAGCCAAAATTCCATGGGCTTTTGCATCGATTTCAAACAACTTCTTGTCCTCATCAGAGTATTGCTCCTTCTTCTTTGGAACCAACTGGTTTGTTTCCGGATCATTCACCATTGGCTTATGTGGTCCATGTACCACAGATGTCCAACACCTGAGCTATTGACAGACAGGTGATGGAGCAATCTTCTCTGCCAAATGTTATACTCATTCCTCACCAAGATCGGAGGCTTGGTAGAGGATCCAGTATTGAAAGGATCATTCGAAGAAGTAGTCATTGTGAAAATCAGACAGATTCAAGTAAAATCACAATAAATTTAGCTCAAAACCACACAGAACCTCAAATAAACGGCCAGAAGCGATACACTCTCAATCTCTATAACAGATCCTTGCGAATTTGCTAATTCAATTAAACTTAGAGCGATTGAACAGTTTCAATGATCAATTGTTAGATCGATCAATGATTAACCTGCTCTGATACCATTTGTTGGAATCTCAGCCCTTGGTTTAATCGATTGAACAGATATAGCAGCGGAATAGCTCAGAATTAGACAAATTCAACAAGAACAATTGATATAAAACGATAAGAGAATTTTGTTATAGAGAGAGAATATCCGACAAAAAATATTGCATTAAGATTGTCGGCCTCAAAGGCACGATTACAGGTGAGTCATCCTTCCTTATAAAAAGTGACATGTAACCGTTTGATAACTACTGATGTTTAACAACTACTGAAGATGTCAACAACTGACATCTTCTTACAAATGTTCCTAAGTGTTAAACATCTTATTTACAACTACTGAAAAACATAAAACTACTGACACTACAACACTGAAGAACAACCTCTTCAGTTGTTTACAAGTACTGAAAAGAAAAGTAAACAAACTACTGAAAACAAAAGAAAACTACTGAAGAAGAAAAACCATCACAACAACTGAAGAAGCCCTCTTCAGCTGTTGTCATCAGCTGTTAACATCAGCTGATGTCTTCAGTACTTGAACATCAGACTTTGTCTTTCAGCTGTTGATCTTCAGTCTTTGTCTTCAGTACTTGTTGAAGTCTTCAGACTTTAGATCTTCAGCTGTTGTCTCAGTCTTTGTCTTCAGTACTTCAGACGTACTTCAGCAGTTGTATTCTTCAGACTTTGTAGAACAGCTGATCAGGTCTTCTTCAGCTGTTGTGATGTCTTGTGGGACTTAGAGATTTCTCTGATCAGGCTCATTGGTTCTTTTGGTCCAACATACGCACGCACGTACGTATGTGATGCGTTCATGTTTTGTATGTGTTAATGTGTTTAAATGTATGCTTCTAATGTGATTTTCCTATCGAGCGTAATCACATTGTGTTAGGTTTGAATTATAGGTGAGGGAAGCTTAATGATGTATTCAAAGGTTGCACGAAGATTGATGAAAAAGATGAAGAAAATGAAGAAATTTGAACAATGAGCATACAACGTAACTTATGTCCTAAAGGAAGTAAGCTACGTCATTTCTAAAACTGATAGTTTTCTGGACGTAAGACAGAGACTAACCACGTATATCATGGAGGAGGAAGTAATTTACGTCCCTAAGGACGTAACTTACGTCGTAGGGTCAGATTTGACGTAATTTTCCGGATTTTGACCATATTAAAGAAGGGTTATAAATTCTAAAAACCCTAATTCTCATTGGGAGCAAAAGGGGACGAACTTGGACGATTCTTGAGGTCAATTCTACTTCTCTAACTCATTCCAATCCATCAAGTCATATTCCAATCCAATCTTGTTGCCGAATTCAGGAAGATGAAAGGCTAACTTTTCGTGATCTACCTCGGGTGATAGGTTTTGTGTTTTTAGGTTTTTGTTTATGTTCAAATTGTGTTGGGAATTAAACTTTAGAACCTGTTAAGTTCTTTATTGAGTTTAACTTGTGTCTTGATCGTTAAACAATTGTTTTCGTAAATCTTGATTTGAATTTCATATAATTATGCGCAAAGAATATGATTGAAAGGTTTTGGTTGTTCATTCAATTGACATGGTGTACTAAGACCCGTTAAGTCTTGGTTATCTATGCCACTTAATCATTACACTATAGAATCCCCGTTAAGGATTTCCCAACAAGTTGAACTAGGCGACTACCGAGACCGAACCTAAATCCTGGGTGGATTACCCTTTTTCATAATCATCTTCTAATCAATTTCATTAATTGCAATTTGTTTTCTTAATTAAGTTGTTAGTCATACTACGATTCACTTTTCACAACCAAGAGGCAATAGTTTGATAGTTCATTAGTTAATCTATTTTCTTACAAATCAAGGTACGACACACCAACTACTAATTCCACAAGGATCGACAACCTTACTTACCCTAACTAGTTAAGGTGAATAGGAACACATATTTTATATCTTATTTGATTGATACTTCGACATCGATCAAATTTTGGCGCCGTTGCCGGGGAATCAGTGCGCTTGGTGTTTTGTTTGATTTGTTTTTTTGTTTTGTTTACTTTCTTGTTTATTTCTTTTATTTCCTTGTTATGCTAGGTGTGTTCTAAGTGTGCAAATGGCAGGATTGCATGCATACCCGATACTCAGGTAGGAAATCACCGCTTGTTTTTGATCCAGAGATAGAGAAATCAGTAAGGTATAATTGTTTTCTACATCGATCGGGGGTCCGGTTATATCAATTTCACGAGATATTAATCAAGCAGCTAACAGTTCATCTAATTCAACCCAAATGGAAAATCCAAATAATCAACCACCTCAAAATCCAAACCCTCCTCCTAATAACCAAAACCCAAATCCACCCCCACCTTGAAATAACAACCGCAACAATAAGCTGAATCAACCACCACCCAACAATAATGTGAATAAAAGAACCTCAATCAAGGTGATGACTTTGATCATGTGTGCATGCATAGTGTTCATACAGGTGATGAAGATTATGAAGATGAGTGGAATAAGAATGAAGAACCCTATAATGGTGCAAATTATGATGCTTGGGATGGAAATTTTGGTGGCGGTGATGGACATAATGGAAATAAAAATTGGGGGCAATGATCAACATGGGTGGAATGCGCCACCTATCAATCAACAACGGGGTAGGGTTAACAATAATGCCAATCAACCAAGAATACCTCAAAGAGCTCAAGTACGAGGTGTGGATAGCTATTTCAGACCTGTTATTTCTAAAGATCCAAATCCTATTGCACCTCCAAATCATAGAGGAAGAGCTTTTGATGTACGCCCTTATTATCTCACCATTCTTCCTGTATTTAGAGGCATTACAATAGAAGAACCATATATGCATCTTGCTAAATTTGATGCCATATGTAGTTGGAAATCACTTCACACAAGATGAGGTGAGATTACGACTATTTCAATTCACCTTGAAGGATAGAGCTAAGCAATGGTTTCTCATTTTTCCCGACAATAGTATCCATACATGGAAGAAATGCAACAAACCTTTTTGGATGAATACTATTCTATGGGCAAAACTAGTGATGCGAGAAATGCTATTCGATCCTTTCAACAACAAGCGGGAGAACAATTTCATGAAGCAATCACAAGGTTTAAGGAACTGATTTGTATGTGCCCACATCATGGAATTGAACGTTGGGAATTGTTTAAGGCTTTTTCGGATGGATTGACCAATGAAGAGAGGAAGTATTTATATTCTACAAGCAATCACATATTCCTTTCTAACCATGAGGATACAGATTAGGATTTTTTAGAGAGGATGTGTAGGAACTCCAAAGCACAAGCCTCTACTGGTAGGCGATCAAAATCTAATGCGACAAGATCAACCACGGTTGATTATGAAAGTAAAGAGAGAATTGCATCGTTGGAGAAACAATTGGCAAAGCTAGGAAGAACAGGTGTGAAGGAGGTTGCAAATGTGGGCTATGATGTATGTGAAGAATGTGGTGAATTGGGTCATAATGGTGAGTCTTGTCCCGTGGTAGTAAGAAGAAGTGAGGAAGTCAATCAAGTTATAGAGACAGGAAGCAATTCAATATGAGTTCCAATACTTATCATCCTAGATTGAGGAATCATCCTAATTTCAAATATGATAATGCTTCAAACCAGATGAACCCTAACTTTCAAGCCAATAATTATAACACCCGACCCCTCGCATCAACAATATTGTCCGCTTTGCCCCCAGGAGCTCACGGATTTGCTTTTGGTTGCCCGGGTGAAAACTTCCCAGGGAAGTCACCCATCCCTAGATTGCTCCCACCTGAGCACGCTTAACTGTGGAGTTCTCCTCTCATCCACAGCCAATACGCCCAAAACGTGTTGTTGATATTAGAAGCCAGATATTCCTTAACCCAGGAATCTCTCCTGTCCACGACCGATATGGGATGTGTGTAGGGTGTCACAAGCACCCTCTGTTTGGACTCATCGTCCTCGATGAGCCCAAGAAGTCACCATTCTTGGTGAGATGTGTCCCACATCCCGAATGGCATAGGAGTGGCTCTGATACCATTCTGTAACACCCGGCCCCTCGCATCAACAATATTGTCCGCTTTGCCCCCGAGGAGCTCACGGATTTGCTTTTGGTTGCCCGGGTGAAAACTTCCCAGGGAAGTCACCCATCCCTAGATTGCTCCCACCTGAGCACGCTTAACTGTGGAGTTCTCCTCTCATCCACAGCCAATACGCCCAAAACGCATTGTTGATATTAGAGGCCAGACATTCCTTATGAACCAGGAATCTCTCCTGTCCACGGCTGATGTGGGATATGTGTAGGTGTCATAATCATTTCGTATTTTGATGATGGTTTTCAATTTTTGTATTATGTGTTTTATGAAATCCCATCCTCGGAATCGACGTGATTTCCTTGTTTTGAGGACAGATTTCAATCATTTTCTTTTGAAACTCGTATTTCACGAAAGAAATGACCCCACCAAAATAGGATTGAATCTCGTACTTTGGTGACAAAGGTCAGTTCTCGACTGTTTTCTTGTTATTATGAAATTCAATCATCAAGATAGGCATGAAATCCATACCTTGATGATAATATCACCCGTTTAAAATTTTATGAATGGTATTAGAGCCCTCCTGTGTCGTTCGGGGTGTGGGACATACCTCACCAAGGATGGTGACTTCTCAGGCTCATCGAGGATGATGAGTCCAAACAGGGGGTGCTTGTGACACCCTACACATATCCCACATCGGTTGTGGACAGGAGAGATTCTTGGTTCATAAGGAATGTCTGGTCTCTAACATCAACAACGCGTTTTGGGCGTATTGGCTGTGGATGAGAGGAGAACTCCACAGCTAAGCGTGTTCAGGTGGGAGCAATCTAGGGATGGGTGACTTTCCTGGGAAGTTTTCACCCGGGTAACCAAAAGCAAATCCGTGAGCTCCTCGGGGGCAAAGCGGACAATATTGTTGATGCGAGGGGCCGGGTGTTACAGATTGGTATCAGAGCCATGGTTATAGGGATTTAGGTTATTAGAAATGGAATGACCTATACTATAACTAAGTACCCTTGCACATGAGTCCTCTCATGTATTATATATGCTTAGATAAGATTTTATGTGCTTTATGTGTTTATACTTGATTATGTGATTACATGTCTTATGTGTTTATGTTTATACCTTGAATCTTATCATTGCTCATATGAATTTTAAATTATATTCTAAGGCCTTATGTGCCTAAATCAAATGGTTTTCAAAATGAGCTTTGAATCTTTATTCGTGATTTTCAAGTCTCGTCAAAGTTTGTGTCCTACAACTTGAAACATGTAATGCTGGAAGAGCGTGATGCCTGTATCTCTAGGTGTTCTGTCTAGGCAATGTATCATATAAATCCAAATCAACCGATGGATCTGTTTACCTTACCTGGAAACCCTTGGGGTGAGTGTCCGCTTATAGGTACACATGTCTTTATTAAATTTTTAGTTGACTTAATACTTTGATAAGTCAACGTAATGTTTTGGTTTGTAAACCAAACGTTACACTCGAAACATCTGTTATTTTGAATTGTTCCATCTATGATTTTGTCTCCTCCTGAATCTTAAAACTCATTATTTCATTTCTATTAATGACCTTATTAATCTTTCTAAACGTCTTCCCTCAAAACCGCACTTATCCTGAAAAACTATAACGATGATACTCCCTGCTTAAATTGAATCTCTAATCTTAACAAACATGATTCTCGTATCTACGTTACACTAATAAAACTTTGAAACCTTAATGTCACACCCTCAAAATCCACTTGCGGAGTTTTACCGCGAGGCGTGTGAACAAACCAGGATCACAGTCAATAGTTACTCAGAACGACTCTAAATGCCATAATTTAAACAAAATCAACCAAAATACAAACTTTAAGCAATGCGAAAGCGTTTTTGAAAACAACCCAAGTTAATAAAGTATAACTTATGGCAAAACAAGTACCAAACCAAAGAGTAAACTATAATTGTTAAAATGTCAACTTGTCTTGAAGCATAGTGTCTTAAAATGCAGTGAACCGTGCAGTGCTCCTATGGCAAGCAAGTTAAGGACCTGAGAAAAGCATACTAAAATGTCAACACATAGGTTGGTGAGTTCAAGAGTTTGAGTACAATAAACATGTAAACAGTTGCGATAAATATAAGCAGTGTATGGTAATAGATAACTAGTCTCTATCAGTAGTAAATATTAATACATAGTGAGTTTGCAATTGAAGCTGGCTGTGATAGTTGTTGCCTCCTGTCACGACTTACCATGTCGTGACAATGTTCAATAGGACAAATTGCACCCGGTTGACCTCGAGTCACACAGGTGGGGCTCGTCAGACCCAGTAGTACTACCCAAGTTCCCCGCTATTAGATATTAACAATTCAAAAGTGTGAGGACTTTTCTCATGGTAAACAACACTATATTAATATTATACACAACTTAAATAATGAAAGCGTTCGTATAAATACCAGTATGCTATCTCCCCCAAAAGAGATTAAATAAAGTGTGGGGCATGAACTCACCTGATGTATGCAAAGGTACTTAGGGTTTATTTTGAGAAACGAGAGGATAGCCAACATTCACAGGTTACCTAGATCATGTAAGTACATAAGTACGTGTAAATAAAAGACATGTGAAACCCTAATCATACCAAAATCAAAGACTCAAGCTTCCAGACAAATAGACACGTTTGACCTAGTTGACCCGTTTGACCCGTTGGTGACATTATGAGTTATAATTCAAATAAAGCCAATGAGCACATACAACATACATGATTAACATTCAAATAGTATCATACATATGCTATATCAACCAGGTGTATCACTTAGATCATCATACAATCAAGTACTATACAAGTCATGCGAATCTAGAACATTAACATTGTCACACCCTCAATTTCCACCAACGGGGTTTTACCGTTAGGCGTGTGACATACCAGGATCTCAGACACGGTCATATCAAACGACACTATATGAGTTTAAAATAAACGTTTGACTTGAACATAAATGAAATGAATATCAGTGCGGAAGCATAAAACTGAAATGTAAACAATACTGCAAGTCTAAAAATGCTAAGCCAAACAAATGTCCAATGTAAAATAAATGTGTCTGAATGCATGCATGTCCTGAGTGCGGTCCTTAACGTGCATCACGCCTAAGCGTTCCAGTTACCTGAGAAAACATGCTAAAGTGTGTCAACATAAAGTTGGTGAGTTCACAGGTTTTATCACAGAAAAAAAAATAATGTTTGCACAGTTCGAATGGTATAGTCATTAAAGCATATCGATAGGTAACTAGCCTATAGTCAAGTTACTTAGCGTTTCGAACCGAGGCTGACTGTTTGGATGTTTGTTCTTTGCCTTCCCGTCACGTCTCACCAGACAGTGACAACTGTTAGGTCAATAAAGCACCCGTTTGACCTCCAATCAAGCTAGCGCGACTAGCCCGGGCGGGGTTTGTCAAACCCAGTAGTACTACTCAGAATTACCTCGCTACACATTACTAACGGTTCGAGAGTGTAAGGACTTTTCATAATGTTTGCACTAACGTAACAAGCGATATCAATAATACTAAAACCATTTATAAAATATGTTTGCATGTTTTCTCCCCCAAAAAGGAAAGAAAATAAAATAGGGGCCGTGAAGACTCACCTTGATTGCACAGCAAAGAAATAATGTTCGGACAACGATTAGGGTTCTGTTAACCTGTGTTTCATTAATCATAAATATAATTAATGTAAGTTATTATTTACGAGTGTAAAAGTCGTACGGTTTCGCGATCACGGTTCGGTTCGATGTCGGTTGTCGATGATTTTCATTCATGCACAAACACACTCAAATGCATTAACACCACAAAAACGTCATATTCGCAAGACACATGTATTTTTATGAAAAATATATATTACGAGACTTTTTATAAAGGTGTTACGTCACATAATATATTATTTGTTAATTTTTACAATTGTAAACTTTTCCAAATCTAACAGTTATATATATATATATATACACACACACACACACACACACACACACACACACACACACATATATATATATATATAATATATATGTAAAATGAATGGACAATATAAATCACACATTATATATAGTCATACGTATGCACAAAATAAACCACACACTCATGCGCTCCAAGAAACACCACACATGTGCCTAAGGCACAAACAACATACACAACCACACACGCATGGGCGCATCACCTCCCATACGCCCACCTCCATATCAAAGAGCATACATACATACACTACATGCACATGCATACATGAAACATACACATTCTGATTACACACACATAATCGCGTACATATACATACGCAACCATATATATACATGTATACATGCTGAAATCACATATACACACACACATAATCGCCTACCTATATGTACATATGCAATCGGGATACTCACATACGCATATTCTATATACACGGCTGCACACACATACATGTATATACATTCACGGGTTGCACATGCATACATATATATATATATTCACGCTGCAAAACACACATACACGCATATATAAACATATATATACACGGTTACATACATACATACGCATATATGCAAGCATATACATACACTTATGCATACATACCCATATATATGCACGCAACAGTCGCGTACGAAACCACGAAGGAACCCGATTCAACCGAACCAAAGACGAAAATAAAACAAAACAAGGCGAAACGAAACGAAACGAAGTTTACGATGATAGGTTACTTACGAATTGAGTAAACACGAGAAGGCGGTGGCAAAACGACGGCTAACGGCGACAAAACGGGTTGATTCGGTGGTGCGAGGGCGGTGAACGTGACGGTAGAAAGTTCGAAGGGTGGGGGAGGGTTTGCGAATGATGCACGCGTTTTGTATATATAAATTTTAATATTTACAGTTTAGTCCCTAAACTTTGAGTTAATTATTCCCTCAAGTTTAGTTAAATTACAATTTAAACCCTCTACTTATTAATTATAATAATAATAATATTAATAATAATAATAGTATTAATATTAATAATCATTATCCTTAAATAATAATATGATTGATTAGTAATAAAATAACGGAGGGAGGTTAAATAATGAGATCGGTGTTAACCTGAAAACTCGGGTTGTCACATCATCCCCTTGTTGAAGGAATTTTCGTCCCGAAAATTTGAATGATAAGTGGTCAAATGCATGAGATTTAGTTAGGTTTGGTGGTTTGCAACGTGTTTGACAGAGTTATGACATCATCCCCTTGTTGACGGAAATTTCGTCTCGAAATTTAAAGGAAAGATATCTCAAGACAAATGAATACCTTAGGAAGTAGGTGTCTGACCGCTGAACAGTTGTGGGTACTTCTTCTTCATCTGATCTTCGCGTTCCCAGGTAAACTCTGGTCCACGCTTTGAGTTCCATCGGACTTTGACAATAGGGATTCGACTGTGTTTGAGCGTTTTGACCTCTCGGTCCATGATTTCCACTGGTTCCTCGATGAAACGTAGTTGTTCGTCAATATGAATTTCGTCTAACGGAACGACGAGAGTCTCGTCTGCAAGGCATTTCCTCAGGTTTGAAACATGGAACACATCGTGTACTCCACTGAGTTCTTCGGGTAGGTTTAGTTGATAGGCTACGTGGCCAACCCGTTTGACAATCTCAAACGGTCCCACGTATCTAGGGCTTAGTTTTCCACGTTTCCCAAAACGAATCACACCCTTCCAGGGTGACACTTTCAAAAGTACCTTGTCACCAGTTTGAAATTCCAACGGTCGGCGACGTTTATCAGCGTAGCTCTTCTGTCGGTCACGCGCTGCCGCCATGCGGTTACGAATCTGCACGATCTTCTCAGTCGTCTCATGCACAAGTTCAGGACCGGTAAATTGACTTTCTCCAACTTCCGCCCAACAAATCGGTGATCGGCACTTACGCCCATACAATGCCTCAAATGGAGCAGCTTTGATCGATGTGTGATAGCTATTATTGTAAGAAAACTCAACCAACGGTAAATGAGTTTCCCAATGGCTGCCAAAGTCGATGACGCAAGCGCGTAACATGTCTTCCAAAGTCTGGATCGTACGCTCACTCTGGCCATCCGTTTGAGGATGATATGCAGTGCTCATGTCTAACCGTGTTCCCAATGCTCGTTGTAAAGATTGCCAGAAATGTGAAGTAAATCGAGCGTCACGATCGGAGATGATAGAGATTGGCACACCATGCCGAGAGACTATTTCCCTTAGGTAAATACGTGTTAACTTCTCCATTCTATCGGTCTCTCTGATTGGTAAGAAGTGTGCGGATTTCGTCAAACGATCTACAATTACCCAAATGGTATCGCATCCGCTGGGTGTTCGAGGCAGTTTCGTGATAAAGTCCATAGATATCTGCTCCCACTTCCATACTGGAATTTCTGGTTGTTGAAGTAAACCAGATGGTCTTTGATACTCCACCTTAACCTTAGAACAGGTTAAGCATCTGCTTACGTAAGTGGCAATGTTAGCTTTCATGTTTGGCCACCAGTAAAGGACTTTTAGATCGTGATACATCTTGTCTGAACCCGGATGAATCGAATACCGCGACTTGTGAGCTTCGTCCATTACCAGCTCTCGTAGGTCTCCATACAAAGGCACCCATATTCGGTCCATGAAGTAACGAATTTCATCAGATTTGGTTTCTAATTGCTTCTCCATGCCTCGTAGTGATTCAGCTTTCAGGTTCTCGTCTTTCAATGCCTCCAATTGAGCATTACGTATCTGATCGGGTAATCCGGTGTGAATAGTGAGTTGTAATGCTCGTACCCGCTTCGGCTTAGGCGTCTCCTTCCGACTTAAGGCGTCAGCTACTACGTTGGCCTTACCTGGATGATACTTGATCGCACAGTCGTAGTCGTTCAACAACTCGACCCAACGACGTTGTCTCATGTTTAGTTCCTTCTGTTCAAAAATGTGTTGGAGACTCTTGTGATCGGTATAAATGGTGCACTTGGTACCGTACAAGTAGTGTCTCCATATCTTGAGAGCAAACACAACGGCTCCCAACTCTAAGTCGTGTGTCGTGTAGTTCTTCTCGTGAACCTTTAGCTGTCGGGAAGCGTATGCGATCACCTTCTCGCGTTGCATTAGCACACAACCGAGACCCTGAATAGAAGCATCGCAATACACCACAAAATCTTCGGTTCCCTCGGGTAAAGACAATATCGGTGTCGTGCAGAGTTTCTGTTTTAAGAACTGAAAAGCTGATTCCTGCTTGTCACCCCAACTGTACACTGTGCCCTTCTGAGTTAACGTTGTAAGTGGTTGAGCGATTTTCGAAAACCCTTCGATAAATCGTCGGTAATAGCCAGCCAATCCAAGGAACTGTCGTACCTCCGTCGGAGTCTTTGGCGTAGCCCAGTTCTTGATGGCATCTATTTTTGCTGGATCGACATGTATGCCCTTCTCGTTGACTACATGACCCAAGAATTGAACTTCCCGAATCCAGAAGTCGCACTTGGAGAATTTGGCATATAGTTGTTCTTGTTTTAGTAGTTGCAAGATCAGCCGAAGGTGTTCCTCATGTTCCTCCTTGTTCCTTGAGTAGATCAGAATGTCATCGATGAAGACGATAACAAACTTGTCTAAGTAGGGTTTGCACACTCGGTTCATGAGATCCATGAAAACGCTGGTGCGTTGGTCAAACCAAATGACATCACCAGAAACTCATAGTGACCGTATCGTGTTCTGAATGCTGTCTTTGATATGTCCTCCTCTCGGACTCTCAGTTGATGATATCCCGATCTCAAATCTATCTTTGAATAAAAACTAGACCCTTGAAGTTGGTCGAACAGGTCGTCAATGCGAGGTAGAGGATAACGGTTCTTAACCGTCACTTTGTTCAGCTCGCGATAGTCGATACACATGCGAAAAGTTCCATCCTTTTTCTTGACAAATAAGACTGGGCTCCCCACGGTGATGAGCTAGGCCTGATGAATCCTTTATCCAAGAGTTCTTGCAGTTGAGTAGACAGTTCTTGCAGTTCCTTCGGTGCTAGTCGGTATGGTGCTCTAGCTATCGGTGCAGCTCCGGGCGTTAAATCAATCTGGAACTCGACTTGACGATGTGGTGGAAGACCAGGTAGGTCTTCAGGGAACACTTCAGGATAGTCACGAACGATAGGGATATCTTCAATCTTCTTTTCTTCGGTGGTCTTCTCGGTGATCATAGCTAGGATAGCGGTATGGCCCTTACGTAAGCACTTCTGGGCTTTCATATACGAAATGATGCCAGAAACGACACCACTTTTATCACCCTGAACATATAAGACTTCACCACTAGGGAGGGGCACACGAACGATCTTCTCGCGACAGAAAATTTCAGCTTGGTGTTTCGATAACCAATCCATGCCAACGACTATGTCAAAGCTACCAAGTGTAACTGGCATAAGGTCTATCTCAAATTTGTGCCCTGATAGCCCTAATTTACATCCTCTAAGAATGTGAGTTGTCTCGATCATTTTACCGTCAGCTAGCTCTACCGTATAACTAGGCTTCATTTCAGTCAAAGTTACATCTAAAAGCTTGCTAAACTTAGTAGATATAAAGCTCTTATCAGCACCGGTATCAAATAGTACGGAAGCAAAGCAATCGTTCAGAGGAAACGTACCGGTGACCACGTTTTGATCATTCCTTGCCTCGCCAGAACCAATCACGAAAGCTCGACCTCTGGCGCCATTTCCATTGTTGTTATTTCCATTATTGCCCCTGTTCCCATTCTTCAGTTGTGGGCAATCCTTCCGGTAATGGCCCTCCTTACCACACTCAAAACAACCTCTAGTCACTTCACCCTGTCGTTGTTGCTGAGGTTGTTGCTTGGCCATGAGTTCGCCCTTACAGTCTTTAGCAATGTGCCCCATCCTTCCACACCTTAGACAACGGAATCGATCACACTGGCCATGATGATGAAAGTTGCACTTGTTACATTTTGGATACTTGCCCACATAACCACTCGATCCCTGACCATTGTTGTTGTTGTTGTGCTGATTGTTGTTATTGAAGCTTCTGGATGAATCAAACTTTCTGATTTGTTGCTGCTGAGTGTTGTTGGAGTTTGAAGACTTGTTATTGTTACCATCCCATTTCCTCTGTTTTCAGATGACCCAGAGGCAGCACCGCGTTTAGGCAAAGTACCCTGTGCCACTGCCTGATCGGTGAGTCTGTGAGCTAGTCGGATGGCATGCTGAATAGTCTCAGGTTCCGCAGCGATGACACTAGCTTGAATCTGAGGAGCTAACCCATCAATGTACCTCTCAATCCTTTTGTAATCCGGGTCTACCATCTGAGGACATAAAGCAGCCAACTCGTGCGAACGAGTCGTATATTCCTCAATGTTGGAACCAACCATCTTGAGGTTCCAGAATTCCGTCTCCAGTTTCTGGACTTCGTTCCTCGGGCAGTACTCGTCCTTCATCAATTTCTTGAAATCATCCCATGGCAGACCATTAGCAGCATCAAGTCCTAAGGTCTGAACCTGTGAGTTCCACCATGTCAGAGCGGGTCCTTCCAGTGTGCCGGAGGCGTACTTGACGCGACTCCCGACAGGACAGTTGCACATGGCGAATACTGACTCAAGTTTCTCCAGCCAGCGAAGAAATGTGACAGCTCCCTCATAACCATCGAAAGAGTGAGGCTTACAGTCCATAAACATCTTGAAGGTACATATAGTTGGACCTGAATCAAAAGGATATATAATTGTTTAAGAATCAATATATGTTATCGTAGGGAAGACTAACGTGTCTGTTGATTCTAATTTACCTCCTTGATTCAGATTTTGGTTGTTCTGGTTCTGATTGCGGGCCTGCTCATAAGCTGCAAGCGCGTCAGCTACACGCTCATTGATAATGGCATCCAATTCAGCTTGAGTCATGTTGATGTTTCCTCGCCCACTTGGGCGTCCTGGTCTTCTTCCAGACATGATTCTTCAATTCACAATACACAACTGTTACTAGTCGAATAATAATCTTTGATAGAAATAAATTGTTTCATACTATCAGGAATGGGGAATTTGTTTGCATGTCGATAGTAAGACTTTATGAGAACCGAGACCTCATGTCTCCAAGTATGGAAATGAAAATTTGTACTGATTATGATCGTTATCACCAAATAGAGTTGCCAGAATTCTCATGCACGACAAATTACAATTACGTGTGCACCCGTGATTCTAATTTGCTTTGCATGGTCACCCATGGTTCCTCCCATTCGAGATAACATGACTTGTCATGTACCGAGTGTTATCAATGATAGAGGTATCAAAGATATGTTTATTATGCTAAGGGTCAAATAACCAAGGTTGTACAAAAGATTCGGTTAAGATAACAACTGGAAATCAAAACGTTCTGGGTTTTTCCCTTAGAAGCTCTACGCATCTACATGCCCAGGTCTGATCCTCTGATAGACTTTAAATCCCTTGGTTGTCCCACGTTTACTGTTCAGACGAGTGAAAATGATAGGGCATGTTGGATTAGAAGCAAGTACCATAGAGTTTGAGAAATACCGTGCGTTTGTTCTCATTGTTCGTCGTCGTTAGGTTTGTCGTGTGTTAGAAAAGTGTTTCGTGTTCCAAAGTGATAATGTTAGATCCAAGTCGTCGTTGCTTCAACAACGAGAGTGAAGAAACAGATGTAGATGTTAGAAGTGAGCGAGCGGGACTCTCCGCCCCTCTGTTAGTCGAGGATGATACAAGTGTCATAGGCAGCGCAAATGATGTTATGTTTGTTCGGTAGTATAATGTTAGCGTACCGGGGAAATGTTCGTACAATAGTTGTCTGATGTTATGTTCGTTCAGCAATGTAAATGTTAGCACGTCGGGAGAATGTTTGTTCAACAGTTATAATCATGTAAGGGTGTCTGTGCAATACTAGTGTTGTGTCTACGGCTATAGTCTAGATGCGAATGCAATCCTAGTTCTCTATAACCAGTGGCTCTGATACCAATCTATCACACCCTCAATTTCCACCAACGGGGTTTTACCGTTAGGCGTGTGACATACCAGGATCTCAGACACGGTCATATCAAACGACACTATATGAGTTTAAAATAAACGTTTGACTTGAACATAAATGAAATGAATATCAGTGCGGAAGCGTAAAACTGAAATGTAAACAATACTGCAAGTCTAAAAATGCTAAGCCAAACAAATGTCCAATGTAAAATAAATGTGTCTGAATGCATGCATGTCCTGAGTGCGGTCCTTAACGTGCATCACGCCTAAGCGTTCCAGTTACCTGAGAAAACATGCTAAAGTGTGTCAACATAAAGTTGGTGAGTTCACAGGTTTTATCACAGAAAAAAAAAATGTTTGCACAGTTCGAATGGTATAGTCATTAAAGCATATCGATAGGTAACTAGCCTATAGTCAAGTTACTTAGCGTTTCGAACCGAGGCTGACTGTTTGGATGTTTGTTCTTTGCCTTCCCGTCACGTCTCACCAGACAGTGACAACTGTTAGGTCAATAAAGCACCCGTTTGACCTCCAATCAAGCTAGCGCGACTAGCCCGGGCGGGGTTTGTCAAACCCAGTAGTACTACTCAGAATTACCTCGCTACACATTACTAACGGTTCGAGAGTGTAAGGACTTTTCATAATGTTTGCACTAACGTAACAAGCGATATCAATAATACTAAAACCATTTATAAAATATGTTTGCATGTTTTCTCCCCCAAAAAGGAAAGAAAATAAAATAGGGGCCGTGAAGACTCACCTTGATTGCACAGCAAAGAAATAATGTTCGGACAACGATTAGGGTTCTGTTAACCTGTGTTTCATTAATCATAAATATAATTAATGTAAGTTATTATTTACGAGTGTAAAAGTCGTACGGTTTCGCGATCACGGTTCGGTTCGATGTCGGTTGTCGATGATTTTCATTCATGCACAAACACACTCAAATGCATTAACACCACAAAAACGTCATATTCGCAAGACACATGTATTTTTATGAAAAATATATATTACGAGACTTTTTATAAAGGTGTTACGTCACATAATATATTATTTGTTAATTTTTACAATTGTAAACTTTTCCAAATCTAACAGTTATATATATATATACACACACACACACACACACACACACACATATATATATATATATATATATATATATATATGTAAAATGAATGGACAATATAAATCACACATTATATATAGTCATACGTATGCACAAAATAAACCACACACTCATGCGCTCCAAGAAACACCACACATGTGCCTAAGGCACAAACAACATACACAACCACACACGCATGGGCGCATCACCTCCCATACGCCCACCTCCATATCAAAGAGCATACATACATACACTACATGCACATGCATACATGAAACATACACATTCTGATTACACACACATAATCGCGTACATATACATACGCAGCCATATATATACATGTATACATGCTGAAATCACATATACACACACACATAATCGCCTACCTATATGTACATATGCAATCGGATACTCACATACGCATATATCTATATACACGGCTGCACACACATACATGTATATACATTCACGGGTTGCACATGCATACATATATATATATTCACGCTGCAAAACACACATACACGCATATATAAACATATATATACACGGTTACATACATACATACGCATATATGCAAGCATATACATACACTTATGCATACATACCCATATATATGCACGCAACAGTCGCGTACAAAACCACGAAGGAACCCGATTCAACCGAACCAAAGACGAAAATAAAACAAAACAAGGCGAAACGAAACGAAACAAAGTTTACGATGATAGGTTACTTACGAATTGAGTAAACAGCGAGAAGGCGGTGGCAAAACGACGGCTAACGGCGACAAAACGGGTTGATTCGGTGGTGCGAGGGCGGTGAACGTGACGGCAGAAAGTTCGAAGGGTGGGGGAGGGTTTGCGAATGATGCACGCGTTTTGTATATATAAATTTTAATATTTATAATTAAGTCCCTAAACTTTGAGTTAATTATTCCCTCATGTTTAGTTAAATTACAATTTAAACCCTCTACTTATTATAATAATAATAATAATAATAATATTAATAATAATAATAGTATTAATATTAATAATCATTATCCTTAAATAATAATATGATTGATTAGTAATAAAATAACGGAGGGAGGTTAAATAATGAGATCGGTGTTAACCTGAAAACTCGGGTTACGTTTGACCTAGTTGACCCGTTTGACCCGTTGGTGACATTATGAGTATAATTCAAATAAAGCCAATGAGCACATACAACATACATGATAACATTCAAATAGTATCATAATATGCTATATCAACCAGGTGTATCACTTAGATCATCATACAATCAAGTACTATACAAGTCATGCGAATCTAGAACATTAACATATCCACTAGCTATAATACAACTAACATGTCACACAAGGTTCAACCATTCATCACATGCCATGTGAAGCCACTCACGACTTCACATCCTAAACCCTGCCAATCCTACTAAGTAGGGGCCTCAGATCCGCACGTGTGTATAATGATCATAACCATATTCTTTAAGCATATGCATTGCATTCACAACATCACAACAATCAATTACCAGACCCAAGCATGATGTCCTACTACTACACAACATCCAAACCATACATGATCACCAGGTCCAAATATCACACATGATTATCCAAGCATGCCATACAACTAATTTAACACGTTCTATCACACTAGAATTTATCCTAGAACATACTAGCAGGCTCCTAACATCCCTGACATGGTCATAACATCATACTTCAACGTTTACACAAATAAAGTTTCCCTTTTGGGAAAGAATATCCCAAAATCTATCAAACATCCAAAGCATACATGAATTCATCAATAATATACCAATTCAAGCTCATACAAACATCTAGACATGATCAACAACACTTAACATCCCAATCTAACAATCTTCATAAACAAAAGTTTCTACTTTTGGAAAGCTATGATCAACATCATCAAATTAAAGATTTCTAGCATTAATAACACAATCTAGCATCTAATCATCATCATGAACTCATCCATAACATCAATCCATCACTAGATCACTACTACATGCCAAATAAAGTTACTATTCTTAGTAACCTATGAACAATGCATCAAAATCCCAACTTTCTTGCATAATCATGTATTCTAACATTCATACAACCTATTAATCATCAAACATTCATCAAACAATCATCCATCATGCATAATCACAACAATTTCGAATTAGGGTTTGCTTCATAACCAAAGTTCATGATCAATCCACTAAAAACATAGAATTCTTGCATAATCGACGTTAACTAACATGTATACAATATAACTAACATGTTAACATCATCAAACAACATTCAATTCGACCTAATAAGGATCAATTTCGAATCTAGGGTTCGGCCATAATGAAGAACATCACAAAACATGAAAAATCTAACCTTTAAACTTGTAATTGTTTGAAATCGATGCTTCCTAAGTGTTATATATCTTGTAATCGAACCAAAACCACATGAATTGCTTGTTCTTGGCTGATTTTCGAAGATGGGGGAGGTTAGAACCTTGATCGCGGCCGAAGGTTGCATTAGGGTTTGGGGTTTTTGTTTTATTATATTTAATTTACATATTTACCCTTTAAACCCTTGTGTTTTGGTATTTTATAAAAACTAGACTTTAAACTCTTTGTAAAGTGTTTTTAACTTCATAACATAAAGATATAAACTTATAAAATTCATTATATATCTTATCTTTATAAAAACACAAGACATACCAATAAATAGACACGTTTCCGCGTTACGCGATAAATTCTTTAATTAACCATTTATAAATGTGTAAACACATAAACATAACCTAATATTCACATAATCACTTAGATTCACAACAAATTAACATTATTCATTATTATTAGGTCACCAACGTTAAACGACAACTAGTGTGTGCTCACGACATGTGTATACAAGACTTAACGGAAACTAACGGAGCTTGGTAACGGAAATTTACCGGATGTCACACTTAATGACTTAAGTAAACAAAAATTGATCATCTAGTAACCTCGTTAAAGTTATTTTCTTGAGAAGCTCTTATGAATTCCATATCCCATCCAAAAGCATCTTGAACTTATCTTTGAGTCCCGTATCAATCTAATGTTTGGTGTTTCACTCATGGCAAAACCTTCCTAATCGTCTTGAAACATTTAAAATGAAAATGTTTATCAATTAAAAATTCTAAATTAATGACTTTACACATTTTTCAAGAAACACATAAAATCACGAACTATGAAACTTAACCAACCTAAGCATATCAACACAACATAATTAAACTCATTGAATTTAAACGTTCCATGTGTTACTTGCGAATGTGACATGAAATCCAAGTCTCCTCATATCCTTGAAATTAGTCTACTTGTGATTTCTTAAAGTAGGGGACACTGTAACATCCCCCATTTTCCAAGTTAAAACCCGAACTCGAACTAATTTTGAGTTTTTATTTTTATGTAATGACTATAATGGATCAAATAAATTAATCAACTTATTGATTTATAAATAATTCTTTTTATAAAAACTTGTTAATCATTTTATAATAAATAATAAATGGAAAGTTTTATTAAAATTTATTATAAATTGAATTCAAATAAACTTATACAACTCTATAAGTAATTATGAATTTTAATTATTAAGTAAAATAGATAATTAAGTTATAAGGTTACAAGCTTACAAAAGTTTCAAAGACTAATAAACTAATTAACTTGGTTTATTATTCAAATTAGTTTGTATAAGTCTAGGGTTTATTTGGTAAATTCCAAAACTTAATTTAAAAGGTTTCTACATGAAATACTAAGCAACCTAAACATCAGGGACTAAACTTGTAAATATTTGAAACAAAACCCAACCCCTTCCCGTCGACCCTCACTTTTCCGGCCACCTTCACTGGCAGCAAAGCTAGGCAGAACAGGTGTGAAGGAGGTTGCAAATGTGGGCTATGATGTATGTGAAGAATATGGTGAATTGGGTCATAATGGTGAGTCTTGTCCCGTGGTAGTAGGAAGAAGTGAGAAAGTCAATCAAGTTTATAGAGACAGGAAGCAATTCAATATGAGTTCCAATACTTATCATCCTAGATTGAGGAATCATCCTAATTTCAAATATGGTAATGCTTCAAACCAGAAGAACCCTAACTTTCAAGGAAATAATCAAGGCGGTCAAACATATCAAAATAAAACACAAAGGAATTACAATCCAAATGGTTATCAAAGAACTTCATATTCTCAAGGAAACAATCAAGGGAGCTACAATCATGGGGTCAACAAGGGAGTTCATCACGAAGTTATCAAGGAAATCCTCCATCGAGACAAATTGGTGGCGAAGACTCTACAAATGCAAAGTTAGATGATTTAATGAACATGATGAAAAAGAATATGAAAAAAATAAGAGGGAGAATGAAATCAGAGATAAAGCTTATGAAGCTTTAAACAAGCAAGTGGGACAATTAGCTGAGGATGTGGCTCAAATTAAGCGGAACCCTGGAAAGTTACCGAGTGATACCACAATCAATCCTCAACATCAAGGAACCAACACAAAAATGAGAAATGTTCATATCAATTCGGTTAGTATCCTTCCTGACTCTTTAATTATTGACAATAACTTTACTTCTTTTCCACAACAAGTTGCAGATAAGGAAGAGAAAGTCGATAAAGTGGAAGATAGTGACCCAGGAGCACCAAGCATTCCAATAAAAGTGAGGAAGTTGAAGATAAAAATAGCACTCTTGGATTATAGAGCAATTGTTAGTATCTTGCCAGGTATGTTATATGATCAGTATGAATTCGGTTATTCAGAGGAAGTTAACACACTGTGGTGTTAGCTGACTTAACTCAAAAAAGTCCTCGAGGGATGGTGAGGAATGTTATAGTTAAGTTGGGAGAATTTCACTACCCAGTGGACTTTATGGTGCTTGATTATGCACCGATGTGGACAAATGAGCAACCGAAGGTCATATTGGGTCGACCATTTTTAGCAACTGCCAATGCTCAAATCAATTGTCGAGATGGAATGTAACATCCGCCATTGGTCTAAGTTAAAATCCAAACCTGAATTCATTTTGATTTTTTATTAAACTTATTTATTCTAATGTATCATATGGATTATAAATGTAATCAATATATAAAAAAATAATTTTTATTTATTAAACCATTTAAACAAGTTATAATAATATTATAATTCATAAAGTAAAGTGTTACAAATTTATAAATAATTGTCATTTATAAAATTTAGCATGGAAAGAATAATTATATATTAAAGTTTTTTTTCAAAACTTATAAATTTATATAAGTTTATAAGTTGTAATAAGAATTAGATTTAATTTTAAATTATTTCTTTTTATTTACAAACTCTTTAAAGTTTTAAAAGACAAATTTAATTATAAATTGATTTAATAAGTTTGGGGCCAATTTTGTAATTTTTTAAACTTAATTCAAAAGGGTTCAAGCATAAATTATCAACTTTTAAAACATCAGGGACTAAATGTGTAAACTTTGAAAACCCAAACCAACCCTCCCTCATTTGCCCGTATTTCCGGCCAAGTCGCGGCCAATCACCGACGACCTTAAAAACACTCGAAAAGTTTGATTTTCAGTTCAAATAACTAATCCATATCAACCGCATATCGATTTCGAACTTAAATTCGGTTTTAATTGAATTAAATCGGCCGAGTAAAGTTGAGAACTCGAAACCGAAGCATCGGCTTTAAGTCCTTACCCGTTTGTTATGAAACAACTTAATTGAGTCTAATGAATGATGTTAAAACCTACGAATCAACTCCCTTAAACTGCCTGTAACACCAAATTTCATTCTAATTACACATTCACCATAAACGAACATCATCCTCACTCTCGAACCTGCAACATAGTCGAACACCACCTTCCAAACATTATATCTTTCAATTGATCGAGGGTTATAAATCCTAAACCTCTGTGGAATCTACGAATGTCATTAATTGAAACTAATCGTTTGCAAATCTTTGAACTCAAGCTCAAACCGACCGAGACTTGTTCTTCGGCCATTTACTTTGATTCATTCTTAATCAAGTAAGTTAATCACATACTTACACTCGTAATCGCATGGGGGATCAAAGCCCCATGTTTGATTAGTTTAACAATATCAATTTGTTGTTCAATTGGAATCAAATCGATTCTAGGGTTCTTGAGTGAATTTGGGGATTTTTGCAGTTAATATTCTTAAACATCTCAAAGAAGCTTTTAGACATATATGGGCTTTAGCCCAACCGTTAACCAACTCACCCTTGAATGCAAGAGGTCACGGGTTTGAACTCGGCCTCCAACATTCATTTTATTTATTTATTTTTGGTCATTTTTATACATTTTTAATGTAAGGCCCCGATCCTGGAAACCTCACAGTTGGTCATTCATAGCAATTAAAACATTAATCATTTCAAATAAACGAGCTTATGCAGCGGAATACGTTTATCAAAAGCCATTCATTTCATTTAAACCCCTGTTGTTGAGCAATACATCATCGTTTAACTGATTACCAAAGAATTGTTTTATGCATTACTAACAACAGCAATCATAGAATACGAATGGATGTTAGACTTTCCCATGCCGAGTAGCTTCACCCTCGTGCCATCCTCAGCAATAATTACCTACCAACTGAAAATGTATAAAAGTCAGCGTTGCTAAGTGAGCTCTAGTTTTAAAAGTAATAAAATACTTTCTATATGTTGTATAAGAAAATACTCTTTTCTGTAAAATACAACTCTGTACTGTATATGCGAGCACGCATCCACTATATGAACAAATATTGTTCGATCACTGTACTGTATGCCTTGTCTGTAAACTTTAGCATTATGTTTCACTTTCTGTATGGACCAGTGAGCAATACCCCAACTATATGCGCGATGGAAAACGGGTGATGGGCCATCTATATCCCTCGAAAGGGTCAACTGTATCCCTTGAAAGGGTCAACTATATCCCCCGAAAGGGTAATGTATCCCTCGAAAGGGTCAACTATATCCCCCGAAAGGGTAACTGTATCCCTCAAAAGGGTCTGTGTACTATGTACAAGGCCGACCCAATCACCCAGGGCATGCTACAAAGGTCCTGCCAATCTCAATTGATTGACCCTGTGTGCATAAAAGGGTAGCTAACCCGCAGCATAGTTGAGCTGACGACAACACGGTCGTGTACCTCCTGTAAGCTTGCAAGACTTGTTAACATTTTATTAATGTTCCTCTTCATTCTTTATTTCTCTTTCACTTTATTATTACGAAATACTTTACGTTACGATATAAACATACCACGTAAAGCCACATACTATAAGTAGTAATAATAATAGCAATAACTATAATAAGGAACAACATAATTAATCACATCATGCATGAAACAACATCATTAATAAGCCCTTAGTCAACCCTGGTCAAATCCCTAAAGCGCAGACTCCCAGAAAAATTCTGTAAAAATTCTAAGTCTTAGGCGCATGGGGAACTATTTGGGCGCATGAGCCCTATTTGGGCGTTTCTTTACTATTTAGGCGCATCAGCCTACACTTAACGTTTCTCACTTTAGGCGCATGACTCATTCAGGCGCATGGGCACTATTGGTGCGTATAAACACTTAGGCACATGGGCCACTTGGACGTATGGGCACTGTTGGGGCGCATGATCCTGTGCAGGCGCATCACCAACACTTAGCCATTTTCACCCGAGACGCATGGCACTATACTTAGTCGTTCGACTAACATTTCTAGGCGCATGGACAACTATCCAGGCGCACGGGCTGTAGTTTGTCATTTCTAAGGTAATCTTAGGCGCATGGGGTACTGTTTAGGCGCGTGGATCACACTTACTTCTTACTATGGCATTTTCAGGCGCATGAACCTTATTTAGGTGCATGGACCTACTGTACTATATGTTTTCAGTATGTTTCAACCCAAAGCATCGAATCTATCCGTTCTAAACTTAAGGTGGCTATTCTAACATGAATAACCTATAAGCATACAAGAATCACATTCATTCACGCGCAATGCACACGGGTAAACATACACGAACTTTATAAAACCATTTTAATACATTTTCAGCCCCAAAGATCATTTAAAACAAGTAAAACCGGGGTCTAGAACTCACCTGATGCAACTTGGGTGTTTCTTCCTTTATAACCCGCTTGCAATGAGTTCCAAAACACCTAAAATCAACACCGTACGCACACACCCAAGCACAATACAAGCGCATAAGCACAAGAGCACATAACCGGGATAAAACCCGTCATAAACACATAGAAACCGTGAATTCTTACCTTGAATTCGCCCACTTCTTCTTCTTGTTCTACAAACCGAGAGTCCTCTGCCTTTTCTCTCTCTAAAAACGAAGAAGAGGGTGATGTGATAAGAGGGTGGGCGGCCATGCCACCTTTTTCACCAACTTTTAAAGATATTTGTCCTTTGGACACTTTTGGTCCCTCCACTTGGACATTATTACTTTTCTTTCTTTTTATTCTTTATATTTTATCTTTTAAAAAGATAACCGGGCGTTACATTTAAACTTCAAGAATATATACTAATATGTTATTTAATCAAAGTAAAACTTATTATGATAATTAAAACTTTTCAGAAATTATTAAATTAATTTTAAAGGTAGTAAAAATTTATGATTCTAAATTTAGTTTTTTTAAAAGAATAACAAAAGTTATAAAGCATTAATAATTCTTTTACGTAATTTAAATGTTAAAAATTTATTATGGTCCAAATTTAGATTATTTCAAAATATTAGAGTTCACATGTTAAATAACTCATTATTCAAATAATTATTTAAATAATTATTTAAATAGTTAATTATTATCATATCAACAAATTTATTCTATAACTTTTATTTAAACTCTTGAAACTAATAAAACAATATAATTTTCTATTATTCTTCATTCCTATTTTAAGGCTTTGGATATTGTATACTTTAATAAAATCATTTAAAAGGTTTAAAAACTTAATAAAGTGATTTAAATAATTATAAATTATCCTACAAGTCATTTAAATAGGTATTCAATTATCTTTATCAAATTTGAAATAATTAATTATTAAATTAATATTTCTTTTCACACTTTGTATTTACTCTTTATTAAATTAATAAATTCAATCATTGAATCTTTCATTATCATTCTTGATCTTAAATATTTATATTTAAACCCAAAACGTAAACGATTGTATTATTATATTTTTGTTAAATGTAATTATTAAAACCCCCAAATTCCAATCGAAACCCTAATTCGTATTCAGTCGTTAATCTTATATTTATTCTAATCCTAAGACACCAAATCTTAGGTTGAATCATGAAGAGATTGTTGGAGCCTCGTTTAATCTCTTATTATCATTCTTTTAATTATTTTTTATGTGAGTATTTCTATACCCTTTTTTTCATATTTTCACATTTTGGGGTGAAACATGTTACTATATAACCATTGCACTTGTAAAACCGTTGATTGTTGTAAACTTATGGCAATTCACTTGTATGTTATGGTTAGTTGATCTTTGTAGCTATCATGTAATGTCGAATATATGTACATTCATTAACTATTGCTAGCCTAGCGACGTCATAGATCTATGGGCCTGACAAGCCTGCTTGGTTAATCCAAGTACACTTAGCTAATCGTATATACTTGTAAACGTTTGAGACTTGTAAAACTTTGTCAAGGTTTGATTGTGCATTTTGTCTTACATCCCTAGTTACTTTGCTCTCTAACTTATAACATGAATTGTCATCTTTTATATACTTATGTATTGCAAACTATGGAAATCTCACAAACTTTCAAAGTTGAGCTTTTATTTTAAACATGTTTCAGTTTACTACTTGTGGATTCTCTTCGTGCTCATATAAGACTTGGACCTAGTTTAACTTAACATGTTATTTCTTTGTTTGAAGCTTTTGTATTGTATGAACTTAACTGTCTTGTAATGTTTAATGAATAATGACATTTAATATTATTTTAACTTAATTAGTTCCATGTGCTATGAGCAATCGTCTCCCATTCGTCCGCCCCGATGATTCCGCCGTCGGTCGGGGTGTGACATGGAACAATTGAAATGAGTTATGAAACTCGTAAGTTACGTTTTGATGTATTTTTTAAGTCAGTTAATTATTTTGTTAATGATGAAGTTTCTATGGTAGATATGACTAACGTGTGTGTTCCTACTTATACTACATATGTAAGCACGAACATCGATTTTGAGAATGGTTTTAAGTATGATAGGGTTACACATATGGACTTGAAGGAATTGATGAATTTAAAAGAAGAGAAAGAGTCAATTATGATGATGATAACAAAAGATGAGAAGCATAAAATAAAGAAAAAAGTTGACGATCCACTTGATCTTATAAAAGACAAAGTTGAGGCAATGATGTTTGGGTCACAATGCGATCTAGTTGAAGATCCACCAAATCATTTGAAAAATACCTGAGTCAAGCATCCTACTCGACCACTATAAGTGGTCGCATGTACGGCCTGGCTGAAGACCTAAAACTTAGCGCTAATCAGAAGGCAACCTGAAATTGAATTGTTTCTTTTTGTCTTTGTATTGTTTTGTTTTGCTTTGTTTTGTTTTGTTTATTATTTTTTCAGCTTTAAACACCAGATGCAAATACTCAAGTGTGGGGAAGTTCATGGATCTTAGGAACATAAAGGAATGTGTGTGTGGGCAACTTTACTTATCTGTGTTGACCCATAAGCACCATATATTGCTGATAAGGCATCTTTTATCATCTATGATCAGGTCCATGTACTTTTTTCCATATCTTAAAGCTTTGTTAGTTTGGTGTCATTTAATACAATCATGATAGGCATAAGGCGTATTGGAAAGTTAGCTTTGTAACTTCATTTGGGTAAAGGTTAGGACCCTTGTTTCACACAAAAAATATTAAAGTTTACATTGAGGAAAATGTAAAGTTCTAAGTATGGGGATGAGGGGAAGATTGAAGATTGTAAAAAAGATTTTAAAATTGAGAAAAAAATCGATTGAACAAGAGTTTTTAAAATGCCCCTAAAGTGACTTATTTATGCATGAAAGCTTAAATTTTTCAATATAAATCGTGAAAGTATGTTTAACCTATGCACAAGCAAAGGTCCTTAGTCATGGATATCTTACTACAAAAGGAGCGATTTTGAAAATTGATTGGGAAGTTTAACCGGGGTGACTAGCTAGATAGTGGACTCTTTATGCATATTGTTACATCTTTAACCTATCCACCATTGTTTTTTAGTAAGGATTGAGCTTATGCATGAGCTTAGAACATCAATAGGTTATTGTTCATTTTCCTTTCATGTGTGTTTACCAAAACGATGGCATTATTCCAGAACTTGCATAATTGTTTCGAGATCATGAACCAAATTGCTGCACATATATGATTAAGGCCCTAGGATGAACCTTTGTTTTATTAGCCTTTTTCAGTTGTATTATCCTACCCTAAAATGATCCTCTAGTCGCCACTTTGAGCCCCCAACCTCTTTATTTGTCTAAACCCGAATCAACCCATTAGCTGTTTCAAACCTTTTGTACCCTTTAAGCCCATGTGGTGAAATCTAATAAGTATTGCTTGAATTTTAGATATAATATTTTTAGAAGCAGTAAAGTGTTTAGATATAAACATTATTCAAAAAAAGAAAAAAAAGAAAGAAAAAAAAGCAAAAAAAAAGAAAAGGAAATAATGGGTCAAAATGATCATAATATCAATGTCATGTTCAGTGATAATAATGTTGAATATGGGTCAAGTTTACCCAAATTCACTGTGTAGTGGTTATTTATTGTTTAGTATGTTCAACATTCTTATTTGGATTTCATCACCTTTAGCCACTTTAAATTTCTTATCCACACCTAAACCTTAAGGCCTACATTACAACCTTTCAAAGCCCTTTTGATGTATGCATGGTTTGTGTTATTTGAAAGAGTCACGATGATTATGCAAGCTTATGGTAATCATGAATTGTTCTTGGTTGAGAGTACTACACTGATATATTAACACACTTTTTGCTAGACCGGATACTAAACCAAGAGGAGTGAAACATGTGAGAGGTGTGATTACATGCATAAGGAAGACTAGAAAGCTTATTAGGCTTGGTTAGATAGATCAAATTTCAAACGAGTAATATCTTTGCTTAAAAAGTTATAACTTCATGTATGATATTGTAAGTGGGCATGACTTGAGAACTTAACTAACACATGGTGAACACATGGTTGGATCATAGTTGTCTAATGATAGTTGTAGTGTTATGAGCAAGTTTGCTTGGGGGAAGCAAATGATAAGTGTGGGGATGTGATGCATTCATGTTTTGTATGTGTTTAAAGTGTTTAAATGTATGCTTTTAACATGATTTTCCTATCAAGCGTAATCACTTTGTGTTAGGTTTGAATTATAGGTGTGGGAAGCTTAAATGATGTATTCAAAGGTTGCACGAAGATTGGATGATATATGGATGAAAAGAGATGAAGAAAATGAAGAAATTGGTGCAAAATGAGCATACGACGTAACTTACATCCTAAAGGAAGCAAGCTACGTCCTTTCTAAAACTGATAGTTTTTTGGATGTAAGATAGAGGCTAACCACGTATATCATGGGGGAGGAAGTAATTTACGTCCCTAAGGACGTAACTTACGTCGTAGGGTCAGATTTGACGTAATTTTCCGGATTTTGATCATATTAAAGAAGGGTTATAAATTCTAAAAACCCTAATTCTCATTGGGAGCAAAAGGGGACGAACTTGGACGATTCTTGAGGTCAATTCTACTTCTCCAACTCATTCCAATCCATCAAGTCATATTCCAATCCAATCTTGTTGCCGAATTCAGGAAGATGCAAGGCTAACTTTTCGTGATCTACCTCGGGTGATAGGTTTTGTGTTTTTAGGTTTTTGTTTATGTTCAAATTGTGTTGGGAATTAAACTTTAGAACATGTTAAGTTCTTTATTGAGTTTAACTTGTGTCTTGATTGTTTAAATAATTGTTTTCGTAAATCTTGATTTGAATTTCATATAATTATGCGCAAAGAATATGATTGAAAGGTTTTGGTTGTTCATTCAATTGACATGGTGTACTAAGACCCGTTAAGTCTTGGTTATCTATGCCACTTAATCATTACACGTATAGAATCCCCGTTAAGGATTTCCCAACAAGTTGAACTAGGCGACTACCGAGAACCGAACCTAAATCCTGGGGTGGATTACCCTTTTTCATAATCATCTTCTACTCAATTTCATTAATTGCAATTTGTTTTCTTAATTAAGTTGTTAATCATACTAAGATTCACTTTTCGCAGCCAAGAGGCAATAGTTTGATAGTTCATTAGTTACTCTATTTTCTTACAAATCAAAGTACGATACACCGACTACTAATTCCACGAGGATCGACAACCCTACTTACACTAACTAGTTAAGGTGAATAGAAACACACATTTTATATCTTATTTGATTTATACTACGACATCGATCAGTATGCATGTACGTATGCATGTACGTATGCATGTACGTATGCATGTACGTATGAATGTACGTATGCATGTACTTATGATGTACGTATGCATGTACGGATGCATGTAAGTATGCATGTACGGATGCATGTACGCATGCATGTACGCATGCATGTACGCATGCATGTACGCATGCATGTACGCATGCATGTACGCATGCATTGTAACACTCGGTTATTTAAAAAAAATCAAGATATAAAGAATAAAAGCAAGAAAGGAAATAAAGTCCAAGTGGAGGGACTAAAAGTGTCCAAAAAGGACAAAACTTTCAAAAGTTGGTGTAAAGGGAGTACGGCCGCCCACCCTCACCTCACTTCACCATTTGTCTCGGTTTTAGAGAGAGAGAGCAGAGAAAAACTCTCGGTTGAAGATAAGAAGAAGAAGAGAAGTCGAATTCAAGGTAAGAATTTAGGGTTTTTATGCTTTTATGTCGGGTTTTATCTGTAACACTCGGTTATTTTTGAAAAGTCAAGAATATGAAGAATAAAAGAAAGAAAGGCAATTATGTCCAAGTGGAGGGACCAAAAGTGTCCAAAGGACAAATATCTTTGAAAGTTGGTGTAAAGGTGGGCATGGCCGCCCACCCTCTTTTCACATCACCATCTTCCTCGTTTCTTAGAGAGAGAGAGAGCAGAGAACTCTCGGTTTTTAGAAGAAGAAGAATAAGTGGGCGAATTCAAGGTAAGAATTCGTGATTTTTATATGTTTATGACGGGTTTTGTCCCGGTTTTATGTTTATGTGCTTATGGGTTGTGTTTATGCTCGGTTGTGTGTGTGTTTGATGTTGTTTCTAGGTGTTTTGAACTCTTTGCAAGAGGGTTAAAAGGAAGAACACCCAAGTTGCACCAAGTGAGTTCTAGACCCCGGTTTTTACATGTTTTGAAACATATTTGGGGCTGAAAACGTATTAAAATGATTTTACAAAGTTTATGTGTGAATACCCGTATGTGATGTGTAAGGCCCCGTTCCCGGGACGCTTACCGATGGGTTCTCATCACACATAAAACGTATAATTTCATTTGTATTTCATAAATCGCAGCAGAAAACTAAAACAATCTTTCATTTCCATGTAAATGCTTTTGCAAATTAATACAACATTCATTACAAAATAGCTTGTTCGCATTACAATGCAAAAAACATTAATCAAAAGAATGCCATCCCAAAAGAGCTGAGTAGCTTCACGATGTGCCATCCTCAGCAAACATTACCTGCCAACTGGAAAATATATAAAAAGTCAGCGTTGCTGAGTGAGTTCTAGTTTTATTACAAAACATACTTTACTTTCATATAAAACCATTCGTTACTTTTACGTGATCACACATCGTACGTACACATAGATAATATCATTATTATCCTCTTCATTCATTCGTTCATTCGTCCTTTATGACTTTACTTGCGCGTCGGACATCATCCGTACCAATACCATGTGCTACACCCCGGTTAGTCGTAGCTACCGGGCCTAAGTCAATAAATGAACAGCTAAACGTATGCCACGGTACTAGGAGTAACCATCAGTCTTAGCTACTGGGCCGAAGTCAATAAATGAACAGCTAAACGTATGCCACAGTACTAGGGGTGAGCGGTAGAGGTTCTACATTAAGGGTCAATCACAAAGAAGGACCCGCATCCGATGCGTGCAAGACGTTTCATTCGTTCATTAATACATGCATTCATCATCGTGTTCCTCTTTCATTATCTTTCACTTTACGTTACATAATACTTCGTTCATTCCTCATAATAAGTAAAGCCATAGGAAAGATATTATACATCATACTAAAGAACATTAACATGCATCAACATCACATCATACTGGGCAACATCATACATACATAACATGCAACATCATCATCATCATCATCATGTCCAACATGCTTTCTAAGGCCTCAAGCGTCATCTTACAAACTCTTATGGGAACCTTTACGTCAAAACTTACATCTGCACTTTCCCCCGAAAGTTAGAAGTCAACCTACACCTTCCTCGGGTGCAACAGCCCTATTCGGGCGTATGGACACCCTTCAGTCGCATTGCCTCCATGCGACTGAACATCATGCGAATGAACTAATACGGATGAACACCTATGCGAATGACCATCCCGTCGTGCGAAGGGACAATGCGGATGGACCTCATGCGAATGGGATTAATGCGGATGAGCACTTACGCGACTGGACCTTCAGTCGCATGACCTCCAGGCGACTGGCCTTTCAATCATGTGAATGGACCTTCAATCATGCGAATGGACCCCAATCGCACCCTAATCGGCCGTATGGCCTCCAGTCGGTCGCCTAGCCCTAACTGATGCAGAATGCAGTTCATCCCGACTGCAGCCGAGGGTTTTCGGCCTCCAAACTCATCTAAACCCATTTTAAGCCTAAATCAACCATCTTAAACCTTAGGAATGCATACCATAACACCATTCAAGCACGCACAAGCTCATAATCAAGCCACAAACATATCATACACATCACACCCAAATGGGTCAAACGCATACACATACAAAAACGGTTTTTATGCTTTCCAGCCCCAAAATCAGTTGAAAACAAGTAAAAGTGGGGTTATAGAACTCACATAAACGAGCACAACGACAAGGGCTTCGATTTGGCTTGCTTCACGACGATTTTGGCGACCCGAACCAACCCGAACCGGCACTTATCCTCTTTTTCTCTTCTTTCTCTCTTCTCCCCTTTCTTTTGCTGATTTGTGAGTATGGGGGAGAGGGTAAGGGCTGCCTCTCCCTTATATACTCCCCCTCACCCGACTTTCTTTCGTTGGCGAGTTTGGTCCCTCGAATTTGGACTTTATTTTCTTTTATTTCTTCACCGGCTTCAAAATAATAAATATTCAGGTGTTACATGATGTGTATGTTGAATGTTGATTCTTGAATGTTTATATGCTACTCATGTTTAGAATAGCCACATTATGCTTAGAACAGATGAGATCGATGATTAGGATGGAAAATATCCTAGAAACATGTTTACAGAATGTTCATGCGCCTAGATAAGGGTTCATACGTCCAAATGTGCCTTAGAAAGAACTAAGTGTTAGTCATGCATCTAAACAGTAACCCATGTGCCTAAAACTTGCCTTAGAAATGTTTAAGTATGCCCATGCGCCTGAATAGTGGCTCATGCGCCTAGAAATATTAGTCGGATGACTAAGGGTAGGGCCATGCGCCCTAATAGTGCCCATGCGCCCAGTGGCCCATGCGCCTAAGTGCTCATGCGTCCGAATAGTATCCATGCGCCTAGATTAAGATGAAATTTTCTAAGTGTTCAGACGTCCAAGAGTTCCCATGCGCCTAAAAGCGGCCCATGCGCCTAAGTGTTCCCCATACGCCTGAATAGTGTCCATGTGCCTGCATAGTGCCTATGCGCCTAGGACTTAGAATATTTTTCTGATTTTTGGGGAAAATGCGAAAAGTAGGCTTTGACTTGGGATATTCCCAGGGAACTATAAGTTGACTTTTGGGGTCATAAGTAGTATGATGGGCATGTGATGGATGATGATGATGATGATGATGATGTTGCATGATTAAGCATGATGTATGTTATGTATGTATGATGCCATATGATGATGTATGTATGGTATGTTATGTATGTTCCTATGATGATGAATGTTTATCTTTCCATGGCTTTACGTGTTATGTTAATGAATGAAGCGAAAGTATTATGTAACGTAAAGTGAAAGATAATGAAAGAGGAACATGATGAATGAATGCATGCATTAACGAATGAATGAACGTAAAAAGTCTTGCAAGCAAATGTATGGAGGTTCACACCCAATGAAGGGTGTTAGCTCAACTGTGTATGGGTTAGCTACCCCAGAAGGATGCACACTGGGGTCCAATCCTCATGATTGACCATATGTATGGGATCCTTGCCGCTTGCCTCAGGTACTGGAGTCAGCTTCGTGCACAATGTTCGGGGTCTATAATAGACCTCAGGCCCAGTAACCAGCTTCATGCATAATGTTCGGGGTATAGCACATGGCATTGATCCGGAATGAAAAGAAAAGATGGATGGTGACTGTACTTGCCTCACGTACTGGAGTCAGCTTCGTGCACAATGTTCGGGGTCTATGGTAGACCTCAGGCCCAGTAACCAGCTTCGTGCACAATGTTCGGGGTATTGTACATGTCACAAGATGTAATGAATGAACGAAGATTAATGAATGTAATGGAAGATAATAATGATATTATCTGTATGTACGTATGATGTATGATCACGAACGAACGAAACGTATAGTATGGTTTTGAAAGGAAATAAATAATGATTTTATGTATGTTTTATTATAAAACTAGAACTCATTCAACAACGCTGACTTTTATACGTTTTCAGTTGGCAGGTAAACGTTGCTGGGGATGGCACGGGGCGGCTGCTCAGCTCTTTTGGATGGCATCCATTTAATTAAGGCTTTTGTGATGTAATACAACAATGTAATTTTGTAACTGACAAATGATGCATTATTTTGCAAAAGTTTTATAAGGAAATGAAATGCCTTTTGTTTTATGTTTTCCGCTGCAACGTTTTGAGGAATAAATGTAAACTATATGTTTTATATGCGATGAATCACCAGCTGTGAGGTGCCCGGGAACGGGGCCTTACATTATCCCGGTTATGTGTTTGTATGCTTATGGGCTGTGTTTGTGCTCGGGTGTGTGTGTGATTTTGGTGTTGTTTCTAGGTGTTTTGAACTCTCTACAAGCGGGTTAAAAGGATGAACACCCAAGTTGCACCAGGTGAGTTCTAGACCCCGGTTTTTTCATGTTTTAAACTATCTTTGGGGGCTGAAAACGTATTAAAATGATTTTACAAAGTTTATGTGATTACCCGTATGTAATATGTGTGTTGGATGTTAGCTCTGGATGGTTTGTAGGCTACTCATGTTTAGAATAGCCACATTATGCTTAGAACCGATGGGTTTGATGATTAGGGTTGAAAATATCCTAGAAACATGTTTACAGAATGCTCATGCGCCTAGATAAGTGTTCATACGTCTGAAATTGCCTTAGAAAGAATCAAGTGTAAGTCATGCGCCTAAACAGTAACTCATGCGCCCAAAATTTACCTTAGAAATGTTTAAGTTCTGCCCATGCGCCTGAACAGTGACCCATGCGCCTAGAAATGTTAGTCGGATGACTAAGGGTAGGGCCATGCTCCCCAATAGTGCCCATGCGCCCAAGTAGCCCATGCGCCTAAGTGTTCATGCGTCTGAATAGTACCTATGCGCGTAGATTGGGCTGGAATTTACCAAGTGTTCAGACGTCCAGAAGTCCCCATGCGCCTGAAAGTGTCCCATGCGCCTAAGTGTTCCCCATGCGCCTGAATAGTGTCCATGCGCCTGCATAGTGCCCATGCGCCTGCATAGTGCCCGTGCGCCTAGGACTTAGATTATTTTTCTGATTTTTGGGGAAAATATGTAAACTAGGCTTTGACTTGGGAAATTCCCGGGGGACTATAAGTTGACTTTTGGGGTCATAAATAGCATGATGGGCATGTTATGATGATGATGATGATGATGTTGCATGACTATGCATGATGTATGTTATGTATGTATGATGCCCTGTGATGATGTATGCATGGTATGTTATGTTATGTTCCTGTGATGATGAATGTTTATCTTTCCATGACTTTACATGTATGTTAATGAATGAACCAAAAGTATTATGTAACGTAAAGTGAAAGATAATGAAAGAGGAACATGATGAATGAATGCATGTATTAACGAATGAATGAACGTAAAAAGTCTTGCAAGCAAATGTATGGAGGTTCACACCCAATGAAGGGTGTTAGGTCAACTGTGTGCGGGTTAGCTACCCCAGAAGGATGCACACTGGGGTCCAATCCTTGTGATTGACCACATGTATGGGATCCTTGCCGCTTGCCCTAGGTACTAGAGTCAGCTTCGTGCATAATGTTCGGGGTCTATGAAAGACCTCAGGCCTAGTAACCAGCTTCGTGCACAATGTTCGGGGTCTAGCATATGGCATTGATCTGGAATGAAACGAAAAGATGAACGGTGAATGTACTTGCCTCAGGTACTGGAGTCAGCTTCGTGCATAATGTTCGGGGTCTATGATAGACCTCAGCCCAGTAACCAGCTTCGCGCACAATGTTCGGGGTAATGTACATGTCACAAGATGTAATGAATGAACGATGGTTAACGAACGTAATGAAAGATAATAACGATGTTATCTATATGTACGTATGATGTATGATCACGAACGAACGAAACGTATAGTATGGACTCTGTAAAGGAATAAATAACGATTTTATGTATGTTTTATTATAAAACTAGAACTCACTCAGCGACGCTGACCTTTATACGTTTTCAGTTGGCAGGTAAACGTTGCTGAGGATGGCACGAGGCGGTTACTTAGCTCTTTTGGATGGCATCTATTTAATTAAGGCTTTTGTGATGTAATACAACGATATAATTTTGTAACCGACAAATGATGCATTATTTTGCAAAAGTTTTTTTGGATGAAATGAAATGCCATTTATTTTCCGCTGCAATGTTTTGATGAATAAATGTAAAGTATATGTTTTACATGCGATGAATCACCAGCTGTAAGCGTCCCGTGAACGGGGCCTTACATGCATGTACGGATGCATGTACGGGTGCATGTACGGGTGCATGTACGGGTGCATGTACGCGTGCATGTACGCGTGCATGACGCGTGCATGTACGCGTGCATGTACGCGTGCATGACGCGTGCATGACGCGTGCATGTACGCGTGCATGTACGCGTGCATGTACGCGTGCATGTACGCGTGCATGTACGCGTGCATGTACGCGTGCATGTACGCATGCATGTATCTGTGCGTGTAGGGAAGAGTTCGAATGTTAACCCTCATTTGTTGCGATAATTGTGTAAACTTCTTAATATCAATTAAATCATTACTTTTATGTTGAAATAACATTATCACACATATACAAAAATATGTTATATAATGAATATGTGTAAATTCCTACGAGTAAAAAAGTTTACACTAGACTAAGGCACACTTACATCTAGTAAACATTTACGTAACCTATAGTTGCACACATGGTTTATGACATGGTTCGCAAAATTAGTAGGAATCAATATTGAAAACTTTCACACCGGTATTTTTTGCGCGGAAAAAATAACGTCAATACCATAAAAAATAAGCATATCAGAGTGTTTTGGTGTTAACTAATACATAAACGTTGTTCACAAAAAAGTTGTGCAAATATAAACATTATGTTTTGAGTTAGAAAAATATGTTCGATGAAGTTGTGTGTTAAACTTTAGACAACGTGACGTATTCTTTCTTATAAAAATAATAAAATTTCATGTGACTCAATTTTCAGTAAAATCTATATCGAAACGTAAATAAAAATAAACACACTACACTTATACAACTAGATTTAGAAAAATATTAAAAGTTAATTATTTTAACAATAGAAAAGCAAAAATGCATCCAAAAGCACATTAATCGAAAATAAAAAAAATTATTCTTAAACAACCAATTTGAACCATGTTCACACCTAACTAACATCCAAAGAAGTTAGTTGACTTTGTTTTTGACATTTTCTTTAAACAGCCACTCACCCCTTATATAAAGGTATAAGTTGTGTATGTTAATTATAAATTGTAGCAACCAACATATATGGCAGGTTCAAGCATGATGAGTGATGACCATACAATTCATATTCAGAATGCATCTCATGGCTCCACTCCATATATATGTGGTACTGCATATCTTCTTATATCATATGTACATATTTTCTTATATCCTATATGAAAATGAAAATAGGAGATTATAAACTAATAATATATAAGGTAATGATTTAAGCAAAACTCACATACATATATTATAAGATGATTTATTTGTTTTCATTAACTTCTCTGTGTATTTAATAATGTTTACTTGAGACTAAGAAATGGCATTATATAATTGTTCATTTTTACAAGACATAGCATTGTAAATAAAATGGGAATACATATTTACCCTTCCAAACTTGTGAAATTACATATATTCCCATACAATACTTAAAAAGGTTGTATTTTATGTATTGGAACTTGTGTTTTTAAGAAGAGTTCAACTCGATTTTGCTCCCTAAAATTTAATGAAAATAACTATTTTCCTCCAAAAAATTAGAAATATTAATTTACCGTTAAAGGTTTCATAAGTTGTTTCAATTCAATCCAGAAGTTTTATAAAAATTTTCAACTTGAATCCAAAAAGTAAAACATTTGGACTGAAATTAAAATAAATGATAAAACTTTTAGATTGAAATTGATGTTTTAAAATTTTGGATGAAATTAATTCTTTTAAAAAATATGTAAATGTTTTTGGAGATGAGGATATATATAATTCTTCCCAAATATAAGGGGCTAGTTGACAACTTCTGAATGATTAAGTGCTGAACCATAAAAGGTCTGAACCATTAAGTGCTACACCATTAAAATGTTTGAACCATTAAGAGTTAGTATATCGCTTAACTATTCAAAAGCAAATGTCTGACCAGTTCAGATAATATGTTAACCATTCAGCATTAGATCTCTAAACCATTCAGCATTAGTATAATGTTTAACCATTCAGAGGTAAATGTCTGAATCATTCAGACATTTGCTTGCGAAACAAACAGTCTGAATTATTAAGTGTTGAACTATTAAAAGGCTGATTAAAAGACTGTCAAACAGTCCTAGGACCATATGTAATGGGACGTTAAACCCATACATAATGCCTTAATCAACATTACGGTGGGACATTATGTTTAAATGGACATTATTATTATAAAGTTATAAATCACCAAATCTATAATGATGAATGGACGTTATAAGAGCATCAATCATTACTTAAGTTTTTAGGAAAAAATAAAAAAATAGTGATAATTTGAAGTTGATGTAACAGAAAATATCAACATTAAACATTAGTGACGATCTAAGTTGATTCCATTCTAATACGATGTTTTTTGACTTTTGGAGAGATATACTATTATAACTATTACTTTTGACATGTGATAGGTGTACATTTTACTTTCTAGAGAATTTTAAGTTATTTTTCTTTCACGACGCGTCACGTCATATTTGATATTTCTACCGTTTTTCCCTTTTCCTTCCCTAGACTTCCGTGAAGGGGAACACATATTTCCCATTTCCTAAACATTTTATAATTTCAAAGTTAATTAAATAAGTGGTTCATATGATTTAGACAATGTACAAATTTAAGTACTAACAAATAAAAATACAAGTTTGACTTTTACGGTTTCATATTTTGTAATAAGTTTAAGGTTTATAACTAACTTATGTTAAATTATCTAGTAACTTGAATAGAAATGATCACATTATATTTTGACCATTTTACACTCATGTAACTATTTCTACTCAAAGATTATTTTTGTAAAATATATAAAAAAAACTCAATCAACATAAACCCCCACCCCATCCCCTGTTTGAGTTTTGCGGTTTTAATTTCACAATGAGTTTATAGATTATAGTTTGAGTTTTGCGGTTTTAATTTCACAATGAGTTTATAGATTATAACTAACTTACGAAAAATTATGTAGTAACTTGAATCAAAACGTCCAAACTATGCTTCGACTATTATAAACTCATGTAAGTATTTCTAGTCAAGGACTATTTTTTTAAAATATATAAAAAATTAAGAGTGATTATAAATCATTTCTTAAAAAAATGATCCTAAATAAATCATTTTATTAAAAAATCCACCAAAATCAATGATATGAGTTAATGTGACACCCCATCGCGTCTCAATACGAATAGCATTAGTGTGAGTGTGAAACTGTATTTTAAATTTTAGACCTTGGATAGATTAAAGTTTAAAAATACCCAATAAAACAACTTGGTGGTAAGTGATGCGATCCAAATCAAAAGATTGTTATAGTCCTACAATGTGTTGGTATGTGGTGATGATCGACTACTGTTTAACATTATGTTTTTGTGATTTCTTTGAAGAAAGTGGAGAAGACTACTTTAAATTCATCGTTCCACTATATGAAGCTTCCATTACGGGTGACTGGGAAACTGCAAAGCTCATCTTTGACAACCGTCGCGATATGATACGTTTTGCTCTTAATGAGAATCTTGACACCACACTACATGTTGTAGCGACATCCGAAGAGACGGAGCATACAATAAATTTTGTGAAGAATCTAGTAAAAGGGATGGGAGATGCTGAACTAGAACTACCAAATAAAAATAAAAACACTGCTTTTTGGATAGCATGCGGGTTAGGAAATAAGAAAGTGGCTGAGATTATGATGAAAAAGGATGAGAAGTTGTTGAACATTCGTGGTGTCGATGGACTTTTGCCATTGGGGATGAGTGCGTTAAATGGTCAATACAGCATAGTGAAGCATCTTTACAATGAATATAAGAAGCCTAATGTCGAACAAATGACAAGTGACGATAAGATTTGGGTACTCTTGCATTGTGTGAAGAGTGATATGTTTGGTAAGGAGTTCTTTTCTATCATCACACTATCACGATAGTTGCACGATCACTTATTGTATTATATTCTTGAGTCAAATACATTAGATTTGTTTTGGTACTAATCCTTAGCAAGTAGTTTAGATTATACATTAGATTTGTTTTGGTACTACCAATGATTCTTAACAAGTAGTTAAGATGAGATACCCAAAATAATTAGAAGTCTCACTCTAAGTTTAAGGTTGAGTCACAGGTGTTTTCTAGTTGTGGTTTCCTCTCGAGGGGTTTGGGGTGCGGTCCCGAGTCCCGACTTAAAACGAATAGCTAAATTGATTATAATAACACTTATACTCCGAACGGATCGTATATTTGCTGTTAGAAAAAATTAAGTTTTGGTACTAGAATGCGACAACAAAAAGTTTAAGTTATATGGTTTTCATTTTGTAAAGTTGGGTCCTAAACCTATGTTCGGTTAATAAATATGTTAATAATCTATGTAAAATAACTAATTTACTCTTTTAGTTAAAAAAACCCACATAACTTGTATTTGAACTTATTCTTTATAGGAAGATAAAATATAACCCCCCTTTGTTCTTATTATTAACTTACAATTTTCATAAATTTTTATACTTGTGAATTTACACTTACACCTCTAAATATACGTCAAATGTAATTTACACATGTTATAACTTTTTTACACTTGTGTATTTACACACATATACAATATAACATAACGTTGTGTATGTGTAATGATGTTATTCCAAATAAAAAAGATTTTGATTAATCTCGATGTATTTACATAGTTATCGCAATAAAAAAATGTTAACATTCATTTTGCACCCTATACGTACAGGGTAAAGTTCATTTGTTAAACCTAATTTATTGTGACAATCTGTCAACTTAAATGTAATGAACACTTACATAATTATGTTATAAGGCATGCTATAACAAACTTTTACATCTTGCTATATCATTGAAGTAATGATTTTCTCATCATTCGACTCAAAACTCCTCTTCTTTAAAAAAAACTTAAAACTTCTTTTAAAATCTTCTTAACTCTTATGTATAGGTTGTTTTTTTAATATAAATTACAACATTAAACGGATCGTGTTAGTATCTTTAATTCAAGTATAGTGTTGTTAGATTTTATTATTTTTTATTTTTAACATTTGTTATGAACCATTAGTTGCGTTAATGAGTCATCGCATTAAACAAAGGCTACTAACATTTGATCTCAATCATATATTATATGTATTAGGTCTTCTGTTTTCATGGTTTTTAGTTTCATATCATTAAGCGATTGCATTCATCTACAGATATTGCGCTTGAAATTGTGGAGGACTTTTTGAAACATGCGGAGAATGATTTGAAACTTGCAAAGAAAGATTCGAAACTTCCAGAATATGTGCATGTACTTGAAGCTTTGGCTCAGAAGCCTGATGCCTTAAATAGGAAAGAACAAAACTCAATCACGAAAATCATAAAATCAAGTAAGTATTGAGTATATATAGAGTTGGTGTATGTTACACAAAGTTCCAAGTTGGTTTCACATCTAAGGGTGTTTAATATTTACATTGAACACGAAAACTTGAAATTCCTATTGAACCGAATTCAAATTTGAATTTCAAATTCACTGAATTTTGGACAAAATTTGAATTCTTGGTTGATTCAATCTAAACTACAATTTCAATTAATACATGTAATATTATTCTTTATTTTTATATATACATAACTAAATATATCTAAAAATATTGGGTAGAAAGTTGATCATTTTGAATGTTAATTTAACTTGGATTTGGATGGTAACTCCCGCCACTTTGAATGACTTTTTTCACATCCTGAATGTTTTACATGTTGACGCTTGTCATTTTTTTGGAAATGGTCATCATTTTAATTGTTTGAAATTTTATTTTTAATAGAAAATTTGAATTTTTAATAATTCAAATTATTGATTATTGACCAATATTAATTTTAACTAAAAGTTTGAAAACTATTAATTTTAACTTTTGATTTTGTTATCAATAATAATTTCAGTTTAACTATTAGTTAACTCCTTAAGTTTTTGTAATGTGCACGTAACATTTCGGGCGACATGTCATATGACATGACATATTACATAATTAGAATAAAAAATATAAATACATCACTTAAGTTTTACGTCTACTTGTCTCAAAGCTATTCAACTAGCGACAAAAGAGTTACATTGAATAACTTTAGAAAATAATCTTTTATAACAAAAAATAAAGTAATATATTTGTACTTTTAATTGTAACTAGAGTAAATTACCATTTGCATTCTTGACGTTTTTCAAATTTAACCACTTGTATCCCTGGATTTTTAAAGTCTCGATTTGCCACCTAACGTTTTATTTTTATCTTCATTTGAGTCTAGATTACTAACTTCGTTAAATTATTCTGTTAAATTTTTACAAAATGATAAAATCACCCATAACTCACATTCACTATATAATATTAAATTAATAAAAAAGTCCCTCCATCCAATTATCCACCCACATAACTTTCTTTCTCTCTCATTCTCTCTCTCTCCACACACACACAAACACATACACAACTCTCCATCCATCCACTTAACCCTCCATCCACCCACTTAACTCTCTTTTTATCCGGGAAGAACATCACCTTAACAATACAATTCAAATCAAAATCATATGTAAAGACACCATAGATCACCCTACTGAACTGGATCAACATAAGCATCATCCATAGCACTACCATAAGAAACTGTTTCCCCCCACCCTACTGAACCGAATCAACAGATCGATCAAAACATTTGTCAAGAAAGCCATAAAGATAATCAAAGCAATCCTAGGTATAAGCCCCAAAACCTTCATAGTTCCAGGCAAAGCCATAATTTTAGCACCAACAATTGTTGTTGAAAGATTAAACATAACACCTATAAAAGAAGCCCCATTGAATTTATCAAGCCTGCTTCTTCACCTTTATTGGTGGGCAACAATGGTGATTTCTCATCAACGATAATTTGTTTGTTCTTTCTTGATCTTTATTCTTTCACAGGCTTTCTATCCACAATAATTTTCTTGAATCCCTAAATTTATGAACTCAAAATCCGAACATTGAACCCAAATTTAGCAACTTACAAGCTTTAAACTTAACTAACTACTTGAGTCAAAAAACCCCAAGAAAGGTGGTGGAAGTGGAGGTGGTTATGGAGGCCGGCGATAGTAGAGCTGGTGTGGGTTGTGGTGGCGGGCAGCAGTAGAGGTGGTGACGGATGTAGAGGCCATCGAATTGGAGGTGGATGTGGGTTGAGGTGGTGGGCGGAAGTGGAGGTGGTAAGCGTTGTGGAGGTCGACGACATTGGATGTGGTGGGGGTTGTGAAGGTCGGTGACAGTGGAAATGTTGTGGGTTCAGGTGGCCAGCGGTAGTGAGGTGGTGTGGGTTGAGGTGGCTGGAGACGGTGGAGATGGTGGGGGTTGTGGAGGCATGCGGGAATGGATATGGTAGGGGCTATGGAGGCCGGTGTCAGTGGGGTGGCGAGGGTTGTGGATGCGAGCGACAGTAGGGTGACGAGGGTTGTGAAGGCCGGTGGCAGTAGGTGATGGTACTATGCGTGAGGTGAAGGTTTTGTGGGTCAAAGAAGAAGAAGACGTGGGTGGTCCCACAAAGTTTTTTTTATTTTTTATTCTTAAGAGCAATTTAGGTTTTTTTATAAAAAGTTAACTGAACAATTTAATGGAGTTAGTCATTTGGATTCAAATGAAGACATAAATGAAACGTTAAGGGGCGAATCAAGACTTTAAGACTGCAGAGATACAAGTGGTTAAAATGAAAAAACATCAGGGATGCAAATAGTAATTTACTTTTTTAACTATATTATAAAACGTTTATAACTTCTTTTTACGACATCATTTTTTCAAAAAAATTCACCATAAAATTCAGTATTTTTATCTTTCCAACGCCTACCATATTGATACACTTTTTTTAAAAAAAATATCCATCCGTTGTTTAAATATGTGTAAATTTGGTTATACACGTGTAATACTAGATTTACATATGTGTAAATCCGGTATTACACATGTGTAAAATGAATTTCGTAAAGAAAAACGAGAATTTTTTTAATTTTATAATTTTTTATAATTTTTTTATTAAAGAGGGAAACTAGGGGAACATTTTTATGTTTTTATTATTTTTATTATTATTTTATTTTTCGATTTTTAATTTTTTATAACGTTTTAGGCAATCTGTGTGTGGATCAATTATTTTCTTTTATTTTCTTATTAATTAATATTTACTATTGATTTTAGCATGTAGATTTTTTGGCATGAAAGTACAACCTGAGGTTGAAGAGGACACTGATGCACTGAAATTACTAAAAGAAATTTGGGGGAAAGCTACAAAAACAACGAAGTTTAATGAAATTGAGAATCTGCTCAAATCAAAGGCTCCTACTTCCTTGCCTAAAGGAATGATAAATTATTCTTCTAGAATATTATTTGATGCTGCAGAAGTAGGAAACACCCGTTTTATAGTTGAGATACTTCGAACTTATCCTGATCTCATGCTTACTAAAAATGACGATGACCTCACTATATTTCATATAGCTGTTCTGCGTCGTCATAAAGGTATCTTCAACCTATTGTATGAGATAGGCAAATCGAGGTACAGAATATTCACATTTCGTGAGAAGGAAACAAAAAATACTATGCTTCATTTAGTCGGTAAGAGTTCAAAGGAGATGTCAGCTAAGACGTCTCAAGCATCACTGCGGATGCAACGAGAATTATTATGGTTCAAGGTATATCTTTAAATTGATCCAATAAAACTGTTTAATTAAGCAATTGCATTACAACGTACTAAAATTCCAATTCTAATTCTAATGTTCCAAGGTTGCGAAATGTGAAATAACACCAATGAAACAAACAATCCTTCAATACAATCAAGACGAATATGAGATGAACAATGATCAACCAAAACAAGATCATGAATCAGATGATTATCAAAAGAAGTTAACCCTTAAGCTTAATTGAAATCACCTTTTAATAACCCCAATTTAAGCCCTAACAAACTAACGGTTGTTAATAGAATTATTGAACAAAACAACAAGTTCTGTCCCTACATTATACATGATGTTCAATTACAACCCTTACACTTTCTAATACTAATAAAATTAGCTCCATATTCCATCACGAAACAATAAATCGCAACATGAACTTGTGATGATTAATATTCCCCTTATTAGGAAAAGAATTTCTAGTGATTCACTAAGATAATATATCACTACAATTTAAATACCACAATATATCTATTTTGGAGTATAGTATATAGTAGTGGTGACTTATTTAATCATTAACACTTATTACCTATATAGTTAATCATTGGCTTGTACCCATTTCATGCATCACCATAATGAGTTATGGTTGTCCACAATTTATGTATATTGTAGGAAGTAAAGAAGATGATGCCATCTTATGTGAGGGAAATGAAGAACGAAAAGGATCTAACGGCATATGAGTTATTCATTAAAGAAAACGAAGATCTAGTTACTAAAGGATTGAAATGGATGAAAGATTGTATGCTTGTTGCCACACTTATAGTCACCATTGCGTTTGCTGTAGCCTTTACGGTTCCAGGTGGCTATGACCAAGAACATGGACTTCCTGTTTTCATTCATCAGCGTGCCTTCTTGGTGTTTGTTATTGGCGATGTCCTTTCTTTGTTCTCTTCTTCAACTTCACTCCTAGTGTTCTTATCTGTTCTCACATCTCATCAAGATCAACAAGATTTCATGCATTCGTTATCCGAAAAGCTCTTGATAGGTCTAATAACGCTTTTCTTTTCAGTAGCATCAATGATGGTGACCTTTAGTGCTAGTTTCTTTGTGCTATACCACAACAGGTTGAAATGGGTACCAATCTTTACTTCTGCATTAGCTACCGTGCCTGTCGTTGTGTTTGGAGTATCACAATTTCCTATTTTGGTGGATATGATTCTCACAATGTATGATTCTGACTATATCTTCAAGCGAAACACACGTATGCTTTACATAAAAAAGCAGATGCAAGATTCTAACAAGTCTACTTCTTGGAGGGTCCGCATGAAAGCAGCACTAAAAGGATTCTTTACAAAAGGTGTTGATGCATCCTTGGATTAGTAGTATATCATGTATTTCCTTTTACAGTTTACCTGTTAGGTTAATTGGGTTTCGTTCATGGGTCACGCTTCAAGAGCTTCACGGGTCATGGGTACGAGTCAAGAGTTAGTATTTTAGTTTGTTTTATCTAGTGGCATTTGATATTTTACTTGTTTTAATTAATTAGTTTACCCATGTTGTTTGTGTATGTAAGTCAATATATAGACTTTCACTCCTATGAATAAAGTACTAGTTGTTTTAGTGTTTTACTTTCTCTATATATTATTCAAGTTGTGATCTGAATATTTACGTCGATACAACAGTGAGATTTTGTTTCGAGGCCGAGACCAACATTATCATGTATGGTTGATCACATGATCTTTGTTATCTATGGAGTTCACGTTTAATTTCAAAAGATACCTTTTCTGTAATTTCTCTTTTTAACTCTCTTGTACCTTTAGCATCGTTAGCTCTCTCTTTTATTCAAAGTGGCTGTTCAAAATATAATAATAATAAAATGACCACACTTAAAATGTTGAGTAATTAATCAATCATTGAGATAAAGGGTCTTATTATGCTTTAAATAAAATTTTCAGTTATATAAACACCTATTTATATTATTTAAAGGTTGATTTGATTATAGGAGACATGTTATAAGATCTATGTTCTTATATATAAATATATCATGATTTATAGAAATAAAAACATAAAAATATATTTAAAAATAGGAGCTATGTTTTCTATAAGATTTTAAAATTTTTGATTTGTTGGCTTGGTGGAAAGGTAAGGAAGATTAATTTCCCATCTTATCCACCATGGCCCGAGATTTACTAACCATTCAAGCTTCTATGGTAGCTTTGGAATCTGCTTTTTCTGTTAGTGACAGAGTTATATCAATAAGACGAACTCGACTCACTTCACAAACGGTTGAAATGTCAATTTTTTTGAAAGACTATTTGGATGCCGCGAAAAGAGTACAAGACAAACGCTCACTTGAAAGAGAACTAGAATACGAAACAGAACTATATGGGGACGAGGTAGAGAGCGGATTGACACCCGGAATGACCGATAATGAAGTGGAATATGATGACTATCTTCGTAACAGTTCCGGTTCTAGTGGCGAAGAATAAACGTACAAATATGTAATGGACGAACGAAGAAATGAATACAATAATTGTTTAGTTTCTAAAAATATTATTGAAACTTGTATGTTGTTAAAGTTATATAAATGTTTTATATAGTTCACTTTTATTATATATCTCACTTTGAGTCTTTGATTAATTTTATAAATGTTTTAATATACATCTTTAATATAAATAATAATATGATTGTATATTTTATAACAAAAAAAATATATAAATTAATATAATATATAAAAATAATTATTAACTTGAATTAAAAAATAATTATAACAAAAAATTGTACAAATTAAATATATATATATATATATATATATATATATATATATATATAGACACACACACACCCCCAAAATTTTAAATATTCTTTGAATTTGAAAAAATAAATATTATATGAAAAAAAATAAAAATAAACCGAACTGGTTTGGACCCGAACCAGTTTTCAGACCGACCCAAACCAGTTAGGTAGGGTTGAGTTTTTCTCTCTTGAACCCGGTTTCAACCCGAACTAGTTTAGGGCCAAACCGGATTTGACCGGCGTTGACCAAACCAGTTTCTGTTTGGATCCTAAACCAGTTTGGGTTTAAACCCGGTTTGTACATGTCTGTTGTTGGGTAATCTCAAAATCAAATTACATCTATCCATCTGGCTAAGTATTTCATACAATTAGTTGTAGATTACAATATTTTTACAGTGGAATTTGGTGATTTCGTTTAACGATTTTGAAAATAATGTTGAAGCACGTTGCTGCTTAACAAACGGGGTCCCAATTTGTAGCTAGAGAAGGAGCTCTGTAACACCCGAATATTCAATATTTTGAAGCCGGTGAAGAAAGAAAAGAAAATAAAGTCCAAAGTCGAGGGACCAAACTCGCCCACGAAAGAAGTCGGGTGAGGGGGAGTATATAAGGGAGAGGGCAGCCCTTACCCTCTCCCCCACACTCACAAATCAGCCAAAGAAAGGGGAGAAGAGAGAAAGAAGAGAAAAAGAGGAAAAGTGTCGGTTCGGGTCGGTTCGGGTCGCCAAAATTGTCGTGAAGCAAGCCGAATCGAAGCTCTTGTCATTGTGCTCATTTAGGTGAGTTCTAAGACCCCTCTTTTACTTGTTTTCAAACGATTTGGGGCCGGAAAACATCTGAAATCGAGTTTTTCGTATGTGTGTAAGTTGACCCGTTTGTGTATGTGTATGTGTATGTATATGTATGACGTGATTGTGACTTGATTTCTTGTTTGGTTGTGCTTGAATGATGTTATGGTATGCATCCCTAAGGTTTAGGATGGTCGATTTAGGCTTAAAATGGGTTTAGATGAGTTTGGGGGCCGAAAACCCTCGGCTGCAGTCGGGTTGAACTGCATTCTGCATCAGTTAAGGCTAGGCGACCGACTGGAGGCCGAATGGAGGCCATACGGCCGATTAGGGTGCGATTGGGGTCCATTCGCACGACTGGGGTTCATTCGCACGACTGGAGGGCCAGTCGCATGGGGGTCATGCGACTGAGGGTCCATTCGCACGACTGGATGTTCATTCGCATAGGTGTTCATCCGTATTAGTTCATTTGCAGGATGTTCAGTCGCATGGAGGCCGTGCGACTGAAGGGTGTCCATACGCCCGAATAGGGCTGTTGAACCCGAGGAAGGTGTAGATTGACTTCTGACTTTCGGGGGAAGTGCAGATGTAAGTGTTGATGTAAAGGTTCCCATAAGAGTTTTTAAGATGACGATCGAGGTCTTAGAAGCATGTTGGGCATGATGAGGGTGATGATGTTGTACGTTATGTATGTATGATGTTGCCATGTATGATGTGATGTTGATGCATGTTTATGTTCCTTAATGTGATGTATAATGTCTTTCCTGTGGCTTTACTTGTTATGATGAATGAACGAAGTATTATGTAACGTAAAGTGAAAGATAAAGAAAGAGGAACATGATGAATGAATGCATGTATTAATGAACGAATGAAACGTCTTGCAGACATCGGATACGGGGTCCTTCTTGGTGATTGACCCTAAATGTAGAACCTCTACCACTCACCCCTAGTACTGAGGCATACGTTTAGCTGTCATTCGTTGACTTCGGCCCAGTAGCTAAGACTGATGATTACTCCTACTACCGTGGCATACGTTTAGCTGTCATTTGTTGACTTCGGCCCGGTAGCTACGACTAACCGGGGTGTAGCACATGGTATTGGTTTGGATGATGTCCGATGCGCAAGTAAGGTAATGAAAGAACGAATGAACGAATGAAGAAGATAATAATGATATTATCTATGTGTGCGTACGATGTGTGATCATGTAAAACTAACGAACGGTTTTATATGAAAGTAAAGTATGTTTTATTTATAAACTAGAACTCACTCAGCAACGCTGACTTTGATGTGTTTCCAGTTGGCAGGTAATGATTGCTGAGGATGGCACGGATGACTACTCAGCTCTTTTGGGATGGCATTCTTTTGATTAATGTTTTTGCATTGTAATGCGAACAAACTATTTTTGTAATGAATGTTGTATTAGTTTGCAAAAGCATTTACATGGAAATGGAAGTTTGTTTTAGTTTTCCGCTGCGATTTATTAAATACAAATGTAATTATATGTTTTATGTGCGATGAGAACCCAGCTGTAAGCGTCCCGGGAACGGGGCCTTACAAGCTCTCGTTGTTTAATTGCAGCCATATATTCAATCGCTTTTGATGTCTTTTAAGAACTGTTAAAGACTATATATGAATGTTTTGTATCTTGGTGTTCAAGTGTAAATCTTTATGGTGTTAAGTTTATATTATATAATATATTACTCCCGGTGTGTGTAACCGTCATCGGATTTAATCTTGACCGTCTAAAAAAAGCTTAAATGAAATCTTAACCCTCTAAAGTCGACGGTTTCACCTTTTGTGGAGTGGTTTCAAGCAGTTACATTCCCCAGTGGTAAAAGTCTCGAGTATCAAACATGTTTTCCTCACCCCCAAGATTTCTCGTGGTTGCCATTCTCTGCGTAAAACCGATTCCCTCCTCATTTCGATTGAAAGTGATTAAGTGTAGAGAGAAGACCAATTCACATGCCCCAAATTCTTCAATGTGTAAAGCAATCGGAGTAATCGACAACGGACGATGGAAACGAGAAGCTATAGAGATTTGGTTTACCTTTGGCTCTTCGCATACCTCAATCAGTCAATTGCTTCATGGTTGGGACTTTCCACCCTCACCACCATGGCTATTCACGATGAGATAAATAGACGACCCTCCGCATTGGCAACTATTAGTTTCATCGACTAGCTTCTTGATCACCCGTGTTTATCGACTTTACGACTGATTGCTCGATTCCGAAACAATCCACTAATCGAAGTTGGTATTCATCTTTGCATCTCGATTACAACAACGTGGTGAAGAATAGAGAATTTTGGTATGCAAAATTGAAGTTGAATCACTTGCTCGTAAGTAATTTTAGATATTGCTACAAATGAATTTTTCATAATAGCATGGTTCTTATCAAAATGTTATTATTTGTATAGGGAAAGTTGGTTTGCAATTGCACAGTTGAGTGATGTTTAAGCATACGTAACCACGTGCTCAATGATGCCGTTTGAGTATTTCAGGTGATTTTGAACCCTTTTGATGTAAACAGATGAGATTGAAAAATTGTGATATCTAGCTCAATGAAAGATGATAATATGTCTTAAAATTTTGAGAGTTTATATAGAACAATTGTAGCATATTCTTTTGTTTTAGTTTTTAATTTTCACTTCTTTTAATGATCTTTTGCCTAAAGAATTTTTATTTTTTGGGTAAATATTAGCACGAAAGATCCAAGGCAACAATTGTTCACCTTCAAAATTGGTCAAGACTCAAGAACAAGTCATTAAAGGTAACATTTTGTGATTCTAGCAACAATTCTTCCTCCCTGTTTACTTTTTGTATATTTTTTCATGTGATGGTAGGTATTAGGAGTATATATTGGCAATTTGAGTTATCGAAGTTGGTCAAATCATTGCTATAAGTTTCAGCCAAAATTCCTTTTTGTTTTTCTTGATTCTTTAAAGTTTCACCGCAGTATTCATATTAAAATCAGTGAGCAGCATATGGATTTTCAGATTATAAAATCAATATCCAAAGAATACACTTATTGGATGCAATTTGTGTTGTTGTATTGTTATATCATGACTAACCCAACTCTTACATGTGGGTAAACATTAGCTCTATTGTAATCATTCAAAAACAAAGTTATACACACATGTTTGTGTTATGTTCCTTGTTTTCCAAATTAGATACCGACTTATTGCAATTTCATATTCTTTATCTTGTAGATATTCGGACCTTCCATTTCTTTAACTATCCAGTTAGTACATTTGTATTATTTCTTGCGATTGTTGCATTCGCCATTCATTTAACATATTGTAATGGAACTGAAGTATGGAGTTTGAAAACTTTCAGCGAGTACCATTGCCCAAATTTGATTATGGTAATTTTTACTCGGGTGATTCATATATGTAGGTGTTAATAATAGTCATAAGCTATTTTAGTGTCCCTTTGTGTCCAGTTTAATTACTACTAGAAAAAAACAAATTTTCTACATTTTTTTTGTCGCAAATGCGTAGGAAAACGTAATTTTGCTACGCATTTGCGTGACATATTTGCAATGCAATTATCGACACAATTACGACAAAAGAAGTGCGTCAGAACTAGCTACGCATTTCCCACGCACTCTCCTAATTGTTATTTAATGAGTTAACAAAAACTTAAAATTTAACAAAATAATTAGCTTAATACTTTTCTGTTAATGTTATTTATGTTTCCGACGCGTTTATGACAAACAGATATTTTTAATGTTTGTGACGCATTTGCAACAAACATTCATTTTTGTTTAATTATATTTTTAATGTTTGCGACACATTTGCGACAAACATTTATTTTTATTTGAATATTGTTTTTAATGTTCACGAAGCATCTGCGACAAACATTTATTTTTATTTGAATATTGTTTTTAATGTTCGCGACATATTTGCAACATATATTAATTTCATTTGGATATTGTGTTGTGACTAAAAATTTATTAAAAAAAATAAAAAATACTGGAAAATCCTAAAAATTCTGTTTGAAAAATGCAGAATAATTTGGATTTTTTGGCTTAAAACCTGTATTATAAATTCAAATAAAATACTAAAACCTGTATTATAAATTTAAATAAAATATCAAAACATGTGTTACAAATTCAAATAAAATACCAAAACATGTATTACAAATTCAAATATAATACCAAAACCTGTACTACAAATTCAAATATAATACCAAAACCTTTATTACAATTTCAAATATATTACCAAAACCTATATTACAAACTAGTTTTATTCCCTGCTTGCAATCGCGACATGGATTGTTCATGTCGTTCTTGTGATCTGGAAGGAAGCTGCTAGTGATATCTATCACCCTGCAAAAAGCAAGCAAACAAAAAAGCTGTTAGGTTGATGTCGTGAAATGGAAGTATATTGTCATCAATATTAAGAGAAAAGTGGCTTACGAATTGGCCTAAAAACATGTCACAAGTAACACCTAATGTACACACAAATTAAAATCATGAGTTAAAATTAAACATCCACACACAAACTCAAGGCTGTTAAGACAAAACCATTAATGAATACTAAAAACCAATCTCTACCTACACCAAGAATAAACCAAAAATCACAATAAGTAACACCTAATGTATACCTAATTTAAAAGGTAGGTGAACTTGTAACAAACAAAGCAAAGAAAAAAGGGAGGCGAACATGAAAGCATCAAAATTACAGCAAAACATATGTAAGTTACATCAATAAGATTAATCAAAATTAGCCAGTGCAAAACAATAAGGAACCTAACAACCAAAAATCTTCAAATAATCAAAAGAAGACTTCTAGTGTTTGACAGATACAAAGCTTATTAGATATATCTTCTACGTTCATTTAAAAGCCAATCATATAATGGAAGGTGAATAACTATATTGCTGGGAGATATCATAGACCAATATAACACATACATGCTTACATTTAAGGTACATGTCTGATTCAATCACTTTCAAGATCCATTTCTCTTAGCTACTTCATTAGAAGTCCTTAAACCATTTCTTCCTCCTCACCGGTATATGACATTTCGGTCCTATCAAACACCAGCAAATAATAACTACATTTAGCAATGAATACATTTATAAGCATCTCGAAGATTAGATGTTGCTCGATACAATAACGATACTCCCACCTTGTATTCACTACTTTGACCCGTTTCTACTTCTTAAATAGTTGATTTCTAGAAGAATTTATGGAACCATAACATAAAGAAACTATACTACTTTACCTTCAATATAATAGACAGACAATCACATGTGGCTTCATCCAAAATGTGTCAGACATACAATTATATTCGACTTAAGAAAATATTCACTTAATATACTTTGACTTTTATCAATTTACCACATGTGTGCATCTGCTCGTTCTTTTCCTCTTTTCTCTACATACAATTCTAACAAAAAAATAAAATGTGAGACATATCATATCAAAAGATATCCAAGATAACTTCATCTGTGACGTATAAAATGAAAAAAAAAACAACTAGATTAGGAACACACAATGTAGTCAAAAATACTTATATTATCAATGAATGTTACATATATCATCACTAGAGGTATAACTTGATTGACTCAATGTACAAATTCAGCAGAATCCTTAGTAAAGAAGCCAACAACCCAACAACAATCATCAATCAAAGTGAAAACTACAGTGCTACCACTTAAACTATCCTAGTAGAATCAAATCTCAAAACAAGAACTGTTATATAGAAAATAAAAAGACATTGTATTTAACATGAAAGAGTATATATCCATGCACCTTGGGAGCAGCCGTAGTATATTCTTCTAGCATAAATAACTACGGTAAAAACTACTCTAACGCATGTATGTATGAACATTCTTATTTTTTTTCAGTTGAACGTTTCTGTTGCTCAAAAGAGTTGAGTGCCATTCGGCAACAACCTATAATTCAATTGCAAAGCCACAGAAGAATAGACTTCACGATGGCATCTCATTGAAACCCAACTAATCAAAACTTATAAATAGTTTTGGGTCCAAGGATGCATAAGATTTACTAAAAAGAAAAGGGGATCACTTAGTCAATTCACCATCTATACACAAATTTAAAAACCTACACGAAAAAAAAAACCTAACCCTAAACCCACCCCCAATTTTGACAAAATATACGAGATACGAACCTGTAAATGAACTCGTAGGAGATATGTAACACTCGTCTCAAACCCTAGCTTTCTGTAGATGAGTAAAGAAAGCGCTGCGAAAATCTCTTGAAGAAAATCACATCGCAAGGGATACTAGAATCTCTTGAAGTGTGTCGTAGTGACGGTGGCGGGTTCTTGACGATGGAAGTTCTCAAGGCAGCCACAGGTTGCGTATTTGAGAGAAAGATGTGATGGAGGCACCTAGGGTTTCAGATGGAAGTGGAGCGGTGGTGATATGAAGAGGAGAAATGAATAAGTGAGATGAATCAAGTGTGAACTTTGGAGTTTTAAATAAAAAATAATATTTTTTTATATGTGTCGGAAAAGGGTTGGAAACTACCGACACAATTCCGATAAAAGTATGATAATAGATTAATAATATTAGTTAATTAATTAATTAATAATAATAATTATTATAATAGTAAATATATATAGTCATAAGAATGGTTGTTATTATATTTATATTATTATTACTATTATTATTATAATCGTTATTATTATTATTATTTTTATTAGAATTATTATTATTTATTTATTTATTAATGACATATATACACATATATACATTTACACACACGTATACACACAATAACACACGTACATATACTATACAGATACATCATATCACGTACATACACGATGTTTTTCTTTATATGTATGTATTCATGTAGATATATACAACATGTGTGTTTGTGTAGATAAGACATGTCTATTTGTATACATGTCAGTGCTCATGTGTTAGTGTGTGTGTGTGTGTTATAATGTGAGATGACGTGTGTATTTGCATTTGTGAGATGGTGTTAGTGTATGTTATAGTGTTCTTGATGTATACACACATATGTGTGTGTGCTTATATAACCACTGAATAGAATTCCCAAAAGTGATTTGTGATGTTGTACATATAGGTACGTACATGTATAGTATGTATAAATTTGTAAAATAAATGTGTTTGATGTATAATGAAGTTGTATGAAAGATAGAACCAATGAAACGACCCGTGAATCTCAAAAAATGAAATAACAACATAAGAATGCAAGAAATGTGTAGGAAATGTAAAATAATTTGCTACCCATTTGCGATAAAGCTTTAAGTTTCGTCGCAAATGTGTAGTAAAATGCTACACATATGCGACCGATTAAATATTTTTAAATCTTCATTTAATTTTGTCACAAATGTGTAGTAAGATGCTACGCATATGCAACACATTTTTAATATTTGTCATAAATGTGTAGCAAATTGCTTCACATTTTCAACTAAAGAATATTTTTAAACGTTTAGTTATCTTTTGTAACAAATGCGTCGTCAACTGCTACACATTGCGACGCATTGTTTTTTCCATTAACTATTTCTATAATAATTATAATAACAACACCATAATAATTACAACTATCTTATTATTGTTATTATTATTATTTTTATTGTTTACTATTATTATTAACTTTATAGGATCATGTTTAGTTATTGTTGCAAATGCCTTGCATTTATTTATATAAATAAAATATTAATATAATAAAAACAATAATTATAATAACAATAACATAATAACTATTACTAATTTTATTATTATTCTAATTATTATTATTATTAACTTTATTGGTGTTATGTTATTATTATTATTTACTGTTATTGCTAATTTTGTATTATCTTTACTTTTCTTTTGTCGCAAATGTGTCGCAAACTGTTACACATTTACGACGCATTGTTATTTCCATTAACTATTTTGTTTAGTAATCATAATAACAACACCATAATAATTATAATTAACTTTATTTTTATCATTATTATTACTATTAACTTAATTATAATTATTATTTACTATTATTATTAACTTTGTATAATCGTGTTTAGTTATTGTTGCAAATGCCTTTCATTTATTAATGTAAATGAAATATTAATATAATAAGAATAATAATTATAACAACAATGACACAATAACTATTACTGGTTTTATTATTATAATTATTATTATTAACTTTATTATTGTTATGTTATTGTTATTATTTACTATTATTGCTAACTTTATATTATGTCTATTTATCTTTTGTCGGAAATGTGTCACAAACTGTTACACATTTGCGACGCATGTTATTTTCATTAACTACTTTGTATAATAATCATAATAACAACACCATAATTATTATAACTAGCTTATTATCATCAATATTATTAACTTTATTATTATGCTATTATTTTTCTTATTATTATTATTATATTATTATTACTATTATTATTTACTATTATTATTAACTTTATATTATCATGTTTAGTTATTTTTTTGTAGCAAATGCGTTGCAAAGTGCTACACATTTGCGACGCATTGTTATTTTCATTTACTACTTTATTATTAAAAATGAAAATATTAATATAATAAGAATAATACCTATAACAATAATAACATAATAAATATTACTTATTAATTACTATTATTATTATCGTCGTTATTATTATTAACTTTTAATCGTTATGTTATTACTATTATTTACTAATATTGCTGACATTATATTACTACATCTACTTCTCTTTTGTCGTAAATGCGTCGCAAATTGTTACACATTTACGACGCATTGTTATTTTCAATGACTACTACTAATTAATAATTATTAATATTTGTACCATTACTATTAATACGTATCAACTCTGATAACAATATTAAAATTAGCTTTTGCTACCCTTTTGTGACTCAACTATTGATTAATTTGATTTTAATTAACTTTGGTTACAATTGCGTCGCTTTTTTGCTACGCAATTACGACAAAATCCGGAGCTTTTTTTGTTTTGTTACTTTCTTGTCAGAAGTGAATTGAAAATATAGGGTTTCTGTTTTTGTAGGATATGCATCGCAACTATGCCGGAATTTACGACACAAAATTTTGTGTCGCAAATTTGCGTAGCAAACGGTGCTGTTTTCTAGTAGTGAATAAAATTTTTTAAAATTTACATCTTTTAAATGTTTTTGCTTTCGTAACCAGCATTGTACACGGATAGTCAATTTATGACTATTGTTTAGTGAATGAACTCGGGTATGACTTTTGATTAATACATGTATGTTTGTGTACGTGCCAAACTACACTAGATTCAATCTAAAACTCAGCAAAAACCATACTTTAGCCAACCAGCTTATGCTTCGTGGACATTGTCTATGCTGCTACACCCATATTTACTCCATATTGACAGAACTTTGGTATTTTGTGGATGCTTTATTATGTATGTCTAATAATTATGTTTCTTATTGGCATGACATATGAAAATTGCAAAAACTAAGTGGTGAATAATTGAATAAAAGCATTTGGGATTGATGAAATCTACAAAAATAGGTGTTTACATCTGCAAATGTTATGATGAAGTATAAGTAGTAGTGATTCTTAGATGATATTTGTTTGTATGCATATATCTGTATAACTAATTGATGGTGTTATTATATGTAGATAGGGCATGGTTTGCTCAAAGGGAAATGGAATGGAATATCAAGCTTAAATAGAAAATAAAATTCAAAAGGAGTTGTTACGAGATAACAAATTTCTCGTGACGATATCAGCGACAAATGCATAGGGTATGCAAGTAACAAAGCTGATTCATCAAGGCAAAAATTGTACCTAAGTTTCATAAATAAATCTTTTATATTAATAAATAAATGAGTACCGTAAATCTTTTACACTAATAAATAAATGAGTACCGTTGAGGATTATAACAAAGGTTGCACTCAAGTCACTATATAAAGAAAACTTTAAATTGGGGTTTATTTTATGTTGCAATAGTGTTAAAATTTGATACGACTTGATAAATGGAGTCAAACAAGTATTAAACCCACTTCGTTACAGCGAAGACGTAAAATCGTGTCAAGTGTCACCAATGAGACACAATCGCAAGTAACTACTAACACTAAAAAAACTCGTATTAAAAAGAAATAAAAAACGAAGAGAATAAAATCAAACGAAGGTAATTCAATAAAAACGCTAAATCACGTAAGCGAAACACAAAACATATAAAACAATAAGTAATTCAATCTAGAACTAGTGCGTTGCGACAGTGTCGTTAAAACTGGAAAAAAATAAGGGTAAAAATAATTTAATCACACACGTGTTGTGACGTGTTACTCGTAATATTTAGACGGAAACGCAAAACAAAAATATTGTATACTATGAAACGTATGGGGATCAAAGATAAAAATAAAATATATTAGGGTTAAATTGTAAAAGATGTAAAAGTAATAGATTAAAATAAAAAAATTAGAGTTAAAAAAAAGACAAATGTGGGTACAACCCACTAAATATGTAATAGAACTCACTAAACATACCAAAGTTGTTAATTAGCATTATATAAATTAACTTATGACATTGCATCACATTATCACAATAACTTACCCGGCCAATAGACGGATATAAAACTAGTTGTTTGTAGTTGTTAAATGTTTTGTATCGTGATGTTCAAGTACTGTAAACGTTCGTTTGTGTGTGTTAAGTTTTGATCGTTTAGAGTTGTTAAAAGTTCATAAATGCGATCACCACGAACTTATAGAAGAAGCACTTCTTGAGGTCATTGTGATTTGTGATGAAAGTAAAATTAGAGAAGAAGAACCTCTTGATTTTGCTTGCTTTGCTATTTCCACTTGCTATACACATTGTAAAATGTTTGTTTAAAATAATATAAGGGTAACTTTGTAAAATATTAACCAACTTTTAAAAGTGTTTTAATTAAGTAACTTAAGTTTTAAAAGTGTTCCAATCAGATCACTCATTTTTATATTTTATACAAATTAAAAGTCATAACATATTTTTAGCATTTTATACTTTTATTTTCTATCTTTTGATGTTGATATAGAACGTTGACGTAAATTTTAGGCATTTTTTTATTTATTTCATAATTAACATGTTTTTTTATTTTTTAATATAATTTTATATATTGAAAATTCTAACTCCTCGATTTGATCGTTTGGAGGTCCAGTTTGAGAAAAATATGCATGAGTGACTAAATCAAAACACTTTTGAAACTTGGTTACTATTCTGTGACATTTTGTATAAAAAAGTATTTTAAATAATAAAAAATAAGATCTAAAATGAAAATTTAATGAAACTAAAAAAATGAGTCTCATTAGAAGAAATAAACAAAAAATATTAAAATAAAAAATAGAATAATATGACTTGTTAGACTAGAAAATTTATAACATACTAGTCATGATTTGTTTAATCGTCACTTTTAATAAATAAACTTAAATACTCAAGTATATTATAAACTTATTTCATAATACTATAAAAGAAATATATATTTACTTTCATATTTTTTGTTACATGAATAAAAGTTCATTCTCAGAAATGATCTCTTGCATGTCAAAGTTTTCATTTTAACAATTTAATACAAATGCTTTATTGAATTATTTTACTCATATGATTGAAATGTAACTGTATATTTATAATTGCAACAGAAATGTATTATATAAATATAGAAGTCTCATTAAATTTTTTTTACATATGAAAGCTTACCGACCATGGTATATATGTGTAGCATTCAAGTTAATTTATGCTTATAATTTGTAAAAATTTTATGTCAAGTTTTATTAGATTAAGGATCGATATTCGCCCGTTACGAGGTAAGTTTTATGCATATGTTTAGCGATTCTAAAGTGAAATGTAATTTAGGTAATTCAATTGCTGAAGGGTTTTTGTCCGATGAATGGATCAACCGGACTCGTTACTCTTTTAATAATAATATAAATAAATTAAATGTCAAATACGTAAAAAAATATAACTAAACCATTCAAATAGGAGAATGGTAATTATACTCTTTACTAAATGTTAAACACTAAATAACTTTTAAAATTATTTTAAAACAACAATACCATAATTATTAAATCTAAAAGAAACTAAAACAATAAATAAATGTAACCAAAGAAAAATGGATATTTAAAATATATTTGTTTTAGAACATTCTAGTAAAAAGAAAATCAAATTCATTGTTTTTGTGTCTTTTATATTTGTTATGAGAGAAAGAAAAAAATATTTTTTTAATATACTAGAATGATAATAGACGTTTTAAAAAAAACCTCTTTTTATTATACTATAGATTTTAGTTATGAGTCATAAAAATAAAGAGTACATTACTTGATGTTAGTAATGTAGTCGTCAAGTAGGCTCATTTTATTCTTGGGACTTTTTATTTTCTTTTTTCATCATACGAGAATTAGAATTAATTCTAGTTATCTACTTCTATACATGTGGGGAGGAAAAACGTTTCTACTCAGCCATAAAATTTATTTGTACACGTAAGGGGTTCCATTTTTCTCTTAATAGGAGTTCTGTGTGTCGGTTTTATGGTTCTAATGAACCAACATTAGTCTCTAAGGTTTTGTCAACATATGTCAAAGATTTTTCAAAACATATCTTGATAAACATGCAACCATTTTATATCTAAATAATTATAAATATTGATCATATTTTCCCAACATGTACATTTAATCGTCAATCGTGCTACGTATACATTACATGCGTATACTTTTTATTAGAATTTTGAAGGTTTACGTATGTAAACATGTGAATCGTACATCAACAATCTGACGTATGCTTTTTCCGTCACCTTCACTCAAAATTATTATAATCTGTTTTTTTATGATTATTATCATCAAATCTTACTTTCTTCTTATAAATGGATAATCACAATCTTTTTTTATTCACATGTTATAAATCAAGTGATTGTATAATATAATGATATATTATATTTTTCCAGCTGTGCCAATATCATTGGCCAGATTCATAATCCCACACTCTTTTTAAAGTCTGATTGATTATAGAAAAATTAAAACAGCGTTTACATCACATCATTTTCATAAGTGTTTTGCGTTTGAAAAGTTTTAAGTGAATTCTTTTACTTTGAAAACAACCATCACCTTAGATATTTATTATTGCCTGTAATTAAATAAGTGAAATTTGTTGGAGAAAAGATGACTTAATAGCGTAGGTAGAAAATTATACGAGTGATAGATTATAAGAAGTTTACGTGCGTTGAATTGGACCTAACGACACTCTAACAACCTCCATATTATAAGATTATCTTACATCTAAGTCCATACCTAAATATAAATAAAAGGATACCGTATTGATTATATGATGTTTACGTGCGATGAAATGGAGCTAACGACACTCTAACAACCTCCATATTATAAGATTATCTTACATCTAAGTCCATACCTAAATATAAATAAAAGGATACCGTATTGATTATATGATGTTTACGTGCGATGAAATGGAGCTAACGACACTCTAACAACCTACTTAGTATTATTATATTATGTCTATGCTTTAATATAAATGAAAGGATAGCATGCGAAAGAGAACCAAAGTAAACAAGTGCAAATTGTCATGTTATTATAAATTTATAAGTGATGCGGGCCCAAATGTGGATTAGCAAATTATAGTCTTTTTGAAGGCTCAGTATCGCTTATTAAAAAAGGCATGTGCCTTCATTAATATCGACATAAACTTGGGTTAAAAGTTTTCATTTTGAGCTTGCGACCAGTTAAAACGACCGTTAAATCGAGGAGTACATTCACAAACGGCCGTAGGCGGTTTGGGTAATCGTTTCAGCCTAATAACTGTTTATTTTATGAGTTAATTCAATTTTTGTCTTATTTTAATATTTTATTGAACTTTACATTTGTTTCCGTTTTTGGTCTGTTTATGTTTTGTGGCCCATTCGAATTTTGTTTCCCATTCGAATTTTGTTTTGTTTCTTTATATGCTTGTAAGAGATTGAATGAATTATTATTGAAGTTAATGAAAAAAATCTTTTTTTTCTCTATCACAGTGTGTGTTAGTGTGAAACCCTAGTTATCGGCATTTTTCGCGAATCAACGATAAATTAGAAGAATTGTTTCTGGTATTCTCATTGAATCAACATGTTTAATTGTTATCCTTCTGTCTTCGACCTGCATCAATAACTAATTTAATAATTAAATAATTATGGGTTGGGCTATTAGTTAATACTTAATACCCTCTATTAATATTTGTCAGCACACTTCAAAAAATAGTCTTAAAACTGTCATAGTTTATCTCAGGAAATATGTTTAAGTTTAGAAAAAAAATCCTTAAAATAGGATTGAAAACACTTTTTATATAAAAATAAAATGTATTTTAATAAATTTTAAAAAATCTAATATAAACATTTTTTTTTCTTTTTTTGAAAGTAAAACTTTCTATAAAAGAATTAGAAACGACTTTAGAAAGATAAAAAACCATTTTTTTAAATGAGAAAATTTTTTAATAGAAAAACACTATCTCCAAAACCTGTAGTAATCATTTTTTTTAAATGTTGAACTAAACTAAGAAAAAGTTTATGATATAAGCTCGACTTTAGCCTTTTGCAAACCGATCCCCAATAACGCATGAGCCGGCTAAACAATATTAAACTCTATTATTGTATATGCTTTTAATTAATGCTATTAAAACAATAAAGACATAATAAATAGAAAGCTAAAAGACTAAATATATATATAATATCTAAAAGTTATTAGTTTAACATATTAAACGGTGATACGTTGTATTATATAAATTGTTTTAGAAAGACGCTATTTGAAAAGTTAAAGGAAAAATATAACAAGTAAAAATAATTTAAAAAAATATATGCATAGCATCACCCTTAATTATATATGCTTGAAAAAATTATATGGATTTGATACGTTTAACTTACATTTTTATTTTTCAAATTAAGAAACCATGGACTTGTTTGGTGTAAAGTAATCAGATGGAATGATGAAATGAAACGAATCATTACATTCTATTATTATGTTTGATTACCTTGGAAGAATATAAAAAAACAATACTTTGTGTTGTTTGTTTAGTAGAAAAAAATGAACGAATGGAATAAAAATTGGTTATGGGGGTGACGGTCGGTGGTGGTGGTAGCCGTTGGTTCTTGGAGGTGGTGGGCGGTGTGGTGGCAAATGGTGGCAGATGGTCATGCTTGTGGTGTTGGTGGTGTCAGGGTGGTGGTGGTGGTCGCTGGTGACTTGTGGTGGTGGTGGGTGATGGTAATGATCTGGTTGTCGAGACCCGATAAAAAACAATTTAATTTATCGGTCTTAGCTACATTTATTATGCAAGGGTAAGTAAGGTCGTCTCCTCAGGGAATATGTGGAAAGTGTTTAATTAACGTTTTAGCTCAAGTTCGTCACTTTTCGTCCCCAAGAAGTTCTAGCTCAAACTAGGGTTGATTTGACTTAAATAAACTTAAAAACCACAAAATTCAGAAAGTTGGTTGGGGACCGGTGTATCATACGCCCATATTGGGCGTATAATACGCCCAAGTTTTTGAAAATTTTATCAAATACTCCCATAAATACGCCGTCAATACGCCGACCGGCTAGCCCCTATAAAATTTTGATGTTCACATTTAAATTTTAAAGAGCTTTCCGTTGACTGGTCGTGGGCCCAGTAACTCTTTTCCTAGCCCAAGTTATGCCCATTTTAAGTTATCATGGTCTTAAACCTTCGGTTTTTGCATTTCTTCACTTCCCAGGCTCCGATTTCTATCCCGCTTCTTCTATACTCTTCATGTTTCACCAAATTTAGTTCCGGTTTCCCGTTTTGCATCTTTTCATTTAAAATAAGCTTACTTCATCTCCAATCACCTATAATCCAAAACACTAACAACTTGAACTTGTTCCATCATAATAATGATATAAATCAAACATTTAGATCAATGAAACACCAAATTATTGACACGTGATCACATCCCCACACTTAACCTTTTGTTTGTCCTCAAACAAACTTACTTGCACACTTATCCCTAATTAGCACACATGCCATATTATCACTATCTTAAACAAGTAAGATCCCAAGGCATGCTTAGTTTTTATTTTCATGTAATATTCATAACCTAATCATTCAATACTATTTGCGTTTGAACATTCATGCTTTCATATTCCTCAAAATAAACACTCCTCTTGGTTTATTTTTGTGGACTAGTGATGGTATACTAGTGTTTATGGAGCTTTCAAACCACGAATGCACATACTAATCATAAACTCATATATTAATCAAATTGTCATCAACTGACACAATATAATACAAAAATTAAGAGGTCTTTCTTGAGTGGTAATGTTAGGCTTTGGTTAAGGTGGGATTGGAAGGAATTTTAGGGTGGCTAAATGAGAATGAAATCCACTTTAATCATAATAGACGTCTTATTTGTCAATGTAACTCTTCTATTTGCACTACTTGTACAACTTTTCATACTATTTTTGTTGCTGCATATTTTGGTCATTTTGACCTCATATTTAGCTTTTGTGCTTTTTTTCTCTCTTTTTTTTGTTTTGTTTTGGTAAAACAAATAACTTTATTATTATTAAACAACTATTGACATGACTCTTCTAGCTTGTGGATTGGATTCACCTTCTAAGGTTCTAAAAAAACGCTTAAGGCTTGTGGATTTATTGTTTTGGTTTGAAAAGACAAGTTGGGGCTGAATATGGTGTCTATAGGAAGATTTTATTGGTATGAAATTGAAAAGAAGGGTTTAAACAAATGGTTCAATCCTAATGCTTCTATCATATTTATGCACATATTGGTCTATGACCTTGATATGTATCAATTACACGAGTTCTAACTCGGATGCACACCGTGGATTTCCTCTTTATGCAAAGAAGTAAAGTAACTCATAATATACTATGAGTTTCTAAATTAGGCTCAACTCTCACAGAAATAGTGGAAAGAGGTAATAAAATGTGTAGCATGTATGTTATCTACAATCGGTTTGTTACACCACCTAGGACTTTCACCTACTTTTATGAGGATTCATGATTAGGGTGCATTACTCAATTTTCAAAACAAACATGTCAAAGGATCCATACGTTCACAAACCAATAACAATTAGCCATGTATGCAAAATTTTAAGTTCCATGTACACTTAAGTTTACTTAAGAAGTTATTTTCCATATTTTTTTTCAAAAAGATTCAAAATTTTCAAAATTTTGTTTCAATTCAATTCTTCCAATGCTTCCTCTTATCCCCACACTTAAGATACATTGTCTCCAATGTATGGTTTTAAAACATGAATAAACATGCTAATGATTAATAAGAAAGATAAGAAAGGAGTACATAGACTTGATCATTACTAAGAGCTTTTACAAAGGGACTTGTGCCTTGTCACACTTGAGTGCTTGCATCATGTGAATGATTGAACTAGCTAAAAATACAAAAAAGGACACAAAAACTAATAAAGAAGTAACACTCATTTTTGTAGGAATCACGGTTGCGTTTAGCATATGCAACAAGCCTTTATACCCCTCGGTAGACCCGAGTGGATGAGTTGTAGTCTCATGAGGGTTTCTAGTGAACACACCCACAAAGTTCTCGGGTTGCCTCCCACAAGCGCTAAATTTTAGGTTTTCAGTCAGACCTTACCTGTGACCGCTTATGGTGGTTGAATTGAACATTTTCCTACCACATTACCAACAAATGCTCAATAGTAGACATACCGAATCTCTATTTTCTTTTTCATGGTCTCCATGTCTTTTGAATCAATGGTTGACATTTTAAATCCATATTTTTCCTATCGAGTTTCCAATGTATCCATGGTGGTTGACATATCGGGTCCACACCTTCTTTACTGTCCTTGGCATGTCTATAGAATCATTATAGGTGTAAGGCCCTGTTCCCGGGACGCTTACAGATGGTAAATCATTGCACATAAAACATATATTACATTTATCTTAAGTAAACACTGCAGCGGAAACATTCAAAAATGAAATTTCATTTCATAATAAAGGCTTTTGCAAAATAATACATCGTTATCAAGTTACAAAATACATGTTGCATTACATCACAAAAGCATTATAAAAATGGATGCCATTCAAAAGAGCTGAATAGCCGCCCGGTGCCATCCTCAGCAATCATTACCTGCCAACTGGAAACACATAAAAGTCGGCGTTGCCGAGTGAGTTCTAGTTTTATAATAAAACATACTTTCTTTCATTAAAACCGTTCTTTACTTTCATGAGATCATACATCATACGTACACATAGATAACATCATTATTATCTTCATCATTCATTCGTTAACTTCTGTTCATTCATCGCACGTCATTAACATTCACTTTCATACATACTTTCTTTACTTTCATTCGCATTCTTTCATCATTACATCTTTTCTTTCCATCAAAACCATAAACTTTACCCTTCAGTTTCCTGGCACTGGGCCTAAGCCTATTATTGACCTTCGATCACGGTGCACAACACCTCTGGCCACAGTACCTAAGGTAAAGTTTAGGTGTACCATTGCCATGTGCAATACCCTTCTGTTTCCTAGTACTGGACCTAGGTCTATCATAGACCTTCTATCACGGTGCTCCGTACCTCTGGTCACATCACCTAAGGTATGCAGCAATGGTTCTATACAAATGGTCAATCACAAAGAAAGACCCTGATGTGTCTCGGGGTAGCGAACCCACACACCGTTGGGCTAACACCTTACAAAGGGGCGTGTCCTGACATACAAGGCTTGCAAGACTTCCTTTACTTTCATCATTCATTAATGCATACATTCATTCATCATGTTCCATTTTTCTTTATCTTCCACTTTACGTTACATAATACTTTCATTTTATTTATTAACATTCAACGTGAAGCCACGGGAAAGATGAACATACAAAGCAAAGAACATAACATACATAGTCAATAACATCATCATAAAGGGCATCATCATACATAGATAGCATACATCATGCATCATCATACAACGTCATACATCATCATCAATCCCAACATAACCTCTATGGTATCAAAAGTCATCTTACACGAACTTATGGAACCTTTCACATCAAAACTTACATCTGCACTTTCCCCCGAAAGTCAGCAAATACATTACGTTTTCCTCGGGTAAACCAGCCCTACTCGGGTGTATGGTCACCCTTCAGTCGCATGGCCTTCAGGCGACTGAACATCATGCGAATGAACACCCATGCGAATGGACCTAATGCGGATGTACACCTATGCGAATGAAACTAATGCGGATAAGCACTTATGCGAATGAAACTAATGCGGATGAGCACTTATGTGAATGGGCCCTCAGTCGTATGACTCCCCATGCGACTGGCCCTTAATCGTGCGAATGAACCTCAATCGTGCGAATGAACCTCAATCATACTAATGAACCTCAATCGCACCTCATTCAGCCGTATGGCCTTCATTCGGTCACCTAGCCCTAGCTGATGCAGAAAGCAGTTCATCTCGAACCCAATCTGCCATTTTCGACCTCCAAGCTCTTCCAAGCCTATTCTAAGCTCAAAACAACCATCCTAAACTATAGGAAACATACCACAACACCATTTAAGCACACACAAGCTCAAAAGCAAGACCCAAACAAATCATACGCATACACATACATGCACAAACGGGTTCACACCCATAATACCCGAAAAATGATTTTCAGATATGTTGCAGCCCCAAAATCATTCAAAAACGTGTAAAAGAGGGGTCCTAGAACTCACACAAACAACACCGAGAAGTAGAGCTTCGATTAGACCCGCTACACTTTTGTTTTGCACTCTTGAATCCATTCGAACCAAGCTTTTCTCCCTTTTTGTCCCTTTCCTTCTCCTCTCCTCTCTTTTTGCTGAATTTAGACAAGTGTGGGGAGGGTGTGGGCTTCCCTCCCCTTTTATTCCTCTACTCTTCCGAATTTTCTCCCGTTTTGACAAGTTTGGTCCCCTGATTTTGGACTTTATTTCTTTTTCTTCTTTCGTCAGCCTCAAAGAAAATATCTGGGTGTTACAATAGGCTCTCCTCTGAATAAGTTGTCTGATGTCCTCTAAACTCGTATTTTTCTTCTTCGAACATGTGCCATTATCCCCCCTTTTTGTCAAATTGCATAATAAATATTATAGGACTATCAGAATCACATGGCAATATCTTAGTCTTTTGTTTCTTAAAAGGAATTATGTCATCTATTAGGTTTAAACATTCAACTCTTTGCTCTGGAAGACCTATAACTTCTTTATCCACTTCATTATCATAAGAATCAACCACCACTTGTTCTATACATGATTCTTCAACAAATGAAGGAAATTGTGTGGTATTCATCTCCATGACCTCATCCTCAACTTTAAAAGATGGTGAGATTAATTCTTCTAATTCTATTTTCAATAGTAACGCATCATGCTTGATAGTTAAGTAGTTAAATCGTTATTGATCTGAAAGATGATGTTGTGACAACAACATATCGATCTTAGGAAATATCAACTCCAATCGAGCAATAGTTTCCTCCTCAGATTGATATGTATTTTGAAATTGCATAACAAATGGGATAACATTCTTTTGTGTAGCAAATTGACATTGATTTTGATCCTCGTATTTCACCTGAGAGTATACTTTATGATAATGGTTATAATTCTCCTGATGACTTGAGCTTTGATGTCATCTCTAGTTTATAGTTGTTACAATCCCAATCTTGATTAGAGTTGTAATTCACCTCTAACTGATAATATCCTTCATAATATGGAGAAGATGACTCGTAGTCCAGAAAAGATGATGGTGCATCATCATAATAGACATTCAGTAAATATAATTTTCTTCTCGCCTTTTCACACTTTTGCAAATACTCAGGGTAATGATTTCGCGTGTGAACTGGACTGCAACCGGTACATGGATAATAAACTCGATTCATGGTAAGGTTTAACTTCTTCAGAGTAACCTACAAGACAAAAACACCTAGAGTAGCACCGCACAAGACAAAAGAAAAGAAAACTAAAAAAAAGGTTAACAAAAAACAACACTTTGCGCACTAATTCCCCGACAACGGAGCCATTTTGATCTGGTTGTCGAGACTCGATCAAAAAAAATTAATTTATTGGTCTTAGCTACCTTTATTATACAAGGGTAAGTAAGATCGTCTCCTCGGGGAATATGTGGATAGTGTTTAATTAATGTGATCCGATTAACTAAAAGACTCAAACTTTGTAACTAAAAATAAAACTTTAACTGGATTAATGAGCAAAAGTGCATAAAGCAATGAATTTTTAAAACGAATTTGATTAAATAATAAGAAACAATCACTTTCGGGTTTTCAATTTTGCAAGATCAACAATTGGTACTTTTAAATTAGCGTTTGTAAGAAACAATACTTCAAGATCTTAGCTTTTGATTAAAGTGACAACTAGGGGTATAAACGAGCCAAGCCGGCTCGCAAACTACTCGGGATCGGCTCGAAAAAAGCTCGAATCGAGCTGAGCATAAGCAAGCTCAAGTCCGAGCTCTAGCTCACATAATGGCTCGTTTACTAAACGAGCTCGAGCCGGCTCGCGAGCCTAAACGAGCTTTTTGTTTTATATAATTTTTATTTACATATAAAATCTATATGTACATAAATCATATTTATTATATATATTATTATGATAAATTAATTAAATAATATATATTATGTTAAATATAGAAAGTTTCACTATAAAAAAATATAAAAGTAATTATAAAAATATAAAAATTTAATAATTTAACAATAAACGAGCCGAGTCCGAGCCGAACTCGAGCCTGATAATTTTTTGACGAGCCAAGCTCGAGCTTTAGAAATAAAACTTCAAACGAGCCGAGCTCGAGCTTTCTAAAACTAAAACGAGCCGAGCTCGAGCCTAAGCGAGATCGGGCTCTGCTCGGCTCGTTTACATCCCTAGAACTCCAAAAATCACCTCAAGTTTATAACTTTTCGTCTCCAAGAAGTTCTAGCTCGAATTAGGGTTGATTTGGCTTAAATAAACTGGAAAACCACAATTTTCGGAAAGCTGGTTGGGGACCGACGTATCATACGCCCATATTGGGCGTATAATACGCCCAAATTTCTGAAAATTTTGTCAAATACTCTATAAATACACCGCCAATATGCGACCAGCGTATGATACGCTTAGGGCGGAGTATCATACGCCGATCCCCTGTAAAGTTTTGATTATCACATGTAACTTTTCACGAGCTTTCCGTTGACTATTCACGGGCTCCGTAACTCTTTTTATGCCAATTTTAACTTACCATGGTCTTGAACCTTCGGTTTTTGCATTTCTTCACTTCCCAGGCCCCGATTTCCATCCCGCTTCTTCTATACTCTTCATGTTTCACCAAATTTAGTTTTGGTTTCCCGTTTTGCATCTTTTCATCCAAAATAAGCTTACTTAAGCTCCAATCACCTATAATCCAAAACACCAACAACTTAAACTTGTTCACCATAATCATGATATAAAATCAGACATTTAGATCAATTAAACACCAAATTATTGACACGTGATCGGTTTGTAGTGGTCGATGGTAATTGGTGGTAATGGTTACATGTGGTGGAGGTGGTGGGGGTGGTGATGATAGTGAGTGCTGGTGGTAACGATTAGTGGTGGGCAATGGTGGTGATGGTGATGGTGGTGGCTGGAGACGACCGATCTTGGTGGGCGATGGTGGTGGTGGTGGTTGTGATTGTTGGTAGTGGTGGGCGGTAGTGGTGGTTGTAATGGTCGGTGGTGGTTGTTGTGGTGGGTACGTGGATGGTGGTAGTGATGATTAAAGATGGAAGAATGAATGTGAAAAAGCAAAGAAGGGGTGAATAAAATAAATTAAATCGAATGTGATTATATAAGTAATGGATTATTTTATTCTCTTTATCAACCAAACATATATTTTTTCATTCACCTCTTAATGTTTGATTATATTTCGTCTCTTATTCCTACATAACAAAACTTATTTGTATGTTTTTTGGTCCTTATTGTTCAATCAAAATAATATGACGGTATTTAGTGCTAACAAATGTTGAAAAAATTATGAAATGTATAACATCACTAAAATATTTCTACTATAAAAAATAATTATGAAAATTTAAATCCACCCCTTTCAATTTTCTTCGTAACTCATCACTTGTTCGCTCCCCCCTTGAATAATTAGGACCAACATTAGAATCAAGAGTTAATCTTGGTTTTCGTCCCTGAGTTTTGTTAATTGTCTTCAATTGAGTATCAACATTTATTTTGTCTTCATTATTGATTTAAGTTTTGAAAATCATTTCTATTTTCATCCTTCTAACTAACGGTGTTAACATTTTCTGTTATATTTAAAAAAAACAAAATACCCCTAAGATATATAAAATAATCACCATCTCACTTTTCAATTCTATCTTATTCTCACACTCACTTCCTTCTCCACAGCACCACACAACATTGCCACCACACACCACCGACACCACATAACACCGTTACCACACACCAGCACCACCTTACACCACACAACACTTCTGGCACACACCACCACCCCCATCCTTCAGTAACCACCTCCACTACCATCATCCCACCCCATCCTTTCGTATTTAACTCTCTCCCCCATCACCACCACCACACCTTCAACTCCCCTCCCTCGCCACCACCACTGCTACATCCTTTCCATCATGACACCAATAACCAGAACCACCACTGAAAACCTAATCCACAATCACCATTGATAACCTAATCCGTTGCCCCCCACCCTCCTATAACTACCTCCACCGCCACTTTGAAGAAAAACACCATAAAGACCACCACTACTACATTGAACCATATTTGCATCTACACAATAGTATCACCACCACCACCGTCATCATCATCATTATCATCATTATAGGGCTTTACAGGATATAGAGAAGTGTAGGAGGGTGGTGGTTGTGGAGTGGGCAAATGGTGTAGAAACTAAGATAGATGTGTACAGGTACGATTAGGGCTTTGCGTTTTGGTCTGTCGCTGGTGTTGCGATGGTGATGGTGTGCAATGGTGGTGGACAAATTAGGGTAGAGGTGTGCGTAGAGGGGTTTGATTTTTATGGTGGATACTATTATGGTGGTCTATTATTGTTGTTGCGGTAATCAATGATCGATGCTGCAATGGTCGATAGCCGGTGCCGTGGTGGTGATATTGTGGCAATGGTGGTGGAGAAGGCAACAATGGTGTTGTTGATAGTCAGTTTTGCAAGGGAGTAGAATCAAAGATGAAGAAAAAGTGGAAAAGGTTCGGGGTGTATCTAATATCTTTATTTTAATATTGAATATGCGTATTTTTGTCATTTGACAATCACTTAACAGAACAATGTTAACACTATTAGTCAAAGAAAAGATTAAGTAGGATATCTTGAGGCACAGTTTGAGTTTAAACTTCAAACAATAGAAGCGGTTGCTCACATTGTCAAAGAAAAGATCACATCGTTGAGAAAGAGAAAGAGAAAGAAATAAAGAATAATATAATAGCCGCAACTGGTATATTATTTGAAAATATAAAAATTAATTTCTAACAACCATTTGTGAAGTGTTCACACCTGATCTAACAACGAAGTTAAATACTTTTCTTCACTAGACAGCTAATCAACCTACTAATTTGAATGAATAATACAACTTATAAGGGCTAAGATAAAGTATAAAATAAAGTTAACTATCGAGCATATTTGAAGTGCAAAAAAGTTACATGAATAAGAGGTAAAAGGTGCATTTGTATTTACAGAACCAACCAATCAACACTAGAGTTCAAGGGGTCGCATCCAAGCGGGTTCAAATGACAAATCCCTAGGCGAGGTCTGGGGCTATCGATTGGTCTAAGGTGTTGAATCCAAGACAAATGAAATTTTAATGGCCATTTATGAAAGCCTATGAAAGTCATATTTAGATTTTTTTTGTTCGAAAAATGTACGACCCTTTTTTGGAGAATATGTGTTATCTTAATCGAGTCTATCTATTATTTGTTCAGCCAGGACCGCACCCCCAACCCCCACAAAAGGAAACTCAATGCTAAGAAAACCTCTTGACTCAAATTTAAACATTTTGCTGAGAAAATTGATTTAGATATACATGGCAAATAGAGAATTGTGTTACGTTATCTGGCGTTCAATTTGGGTGGTCAACAATAACTCAAAACATCTAAATATAGTCAATCATTTTAACCAACAACCGACATACATTTCACGAATCATTGTGTCGATCATTTCAAGTAAACATTATGATGGTTCTCTAATTATTAAATAATATCGCCTATTAGGCCGAATGGGGTGGAACGTGAATAACACCCATGGGTGGGTGGGTTCCACGACTACACCACCATCACTCAGGCGGTTAGAACCAAGGGTAAGGGGAGGTGTGTAGACAGACACTTTGAAGCCGAGCCATTTCATCGTTTGACAATGGCCCTTACATTATGGTTTTCGACCATTAGTGCTTTAAAAGAAAAGCTTATCCTTTATAATACAACGGATCCTCCTACGTATGCAATTGTTAACGAAAATATTGTTTCATGGCATTAAAATACATAGTTTCGACTCCAATTTAATCTTGTGGAATACATTGCAATTATTGCAACCAGCTAAAGCATCCGGATGTCAGATGATGAGTAGTTAGTCAAAAAATATTTATTTAGGTTTTTTTTGTTATTATTTTTGTTTGATTATTTGTAATTTTATTAGAATGCATTTTATTTTAAGATAAAATTACAAAAAACATCCTTTAAGTTTATATAAAGTTGTAAGTATTATTCTTTATCTTTAAAAACACTCTAAACATCCTTTATGTTAACATTTTGTAACAGATTTCTTCATTTAAACTAACTGTCGTTAACTTTTTCAGTTAAATCAAAGCAATTTGGTCTTTTTACCTTTAAAGGACTATTAATGTAGAATTTTTCAAATATAAAGGATGTTTCTGCAACTCTTTTATTTTTTACATAATATATATATTTTAACAATAATACATGTACATATCATTTTTTAAATAACATAATATACATTATTTAAAGATTTTCATTCACGTATATCTATAAATATAATTTGTATAATTTATATTATTTATTTATTTATATTACAAATACGTGGATGAAAACAATAATATATATATATATATATATATATATATATATATATATATTATATATATATATATATATATATATATATAAAACGCGATGAAAATAATTAATTAGCTATACGTGTATGAAAATATTTAATATTTAATTATGTATGATTTATATTTATAAGTAAGACATGGATGAAAATAATAATATATGTTTATCGTATATAAACAAAATTATATATTTTATAGTATAATTTAAAAATCATATTATAAATAAAAATTATATAATTTGTGTTATAATATATTTAATTAAAAGTTATATATATGTAAGGGTTATTAATATATAAGTATGTGTTATCAAATATATAACTAAAAGTTATAATATAGATGTAACTCATTCAAGTTACGTATATATAAGTTTTTTTGTCATCATCGTCGTTCTTCGAGTTTAAATTAAAAATATACAATAACCTAAAAAATAAGATTAAAATTACTTAAATATACTTTAAACAATTTAAAAATTAAATTAATTATAAATTATGTAATTGGGTAGTGTTTTCACGATTTGTAATTATAAAAATGGTTTTATTTGATTGTTATGCTTCTTCACTTTCTAAGATGTTGTTTGTTTTTCATCAAAACATCTTTCTCACCTCTTCATCTGTGCGCACGCAGATGCGGAAAGATGTTTTGATTGCGCAGACTGTTTGTTTTTTGGAAGACGTTTCATTAAAAAACGTCTGCATGAAGTCTGCATGGAGAAGATGTGGACCTATGTCTTGTAACCTCTTCTCACCTCCTTCACCTCCCCCACCTCCCCCCATAGGCCGCCCCACCTCCCCTCACCGGCCGGACCACCGCCGCCCACCACCCCCAACGGTCGGACCATCGCCGCCCACCTCTCCCACCGGCCGGACCATCGATGCCCCCTCCCTCGCCTCCCCCTCCCCCCACCTGCTCCCCCCCCCCCCCTCCAACCTCGTCCGCCGACCGCCTCCACCTCCCCTACCTACGCCCCACCTCCCCTACCTACGCCCCACCTCCTCCATCAGTCAGACCATGGATGTGTATATATGTTGTATGTACGTACGGATGTGTGTGTGGTACAAGTCCAAGAAAACAAGTGTTAAAAAATAGGTTTAATCTAATTACAGAATATTTTTTACCATTCTACAGATGTTAACAAAAACAGTTTTTTTCTTGCAGACTGCAGATATTTGGTCCACCTTTTCTGTTGCAGATGTCTGCAGATGTGATCCGCAGACTGCAGACGTTTTCCTGTAAAAAAAACAAACAGCACCTAAATAATAACATACATCAAAATCTCAAGATTACTGTAACATCCTACATATATTTCTATCAGAAATGATTTATATATGATTCATAAAGTTATTTGGTGCATGTTGAGTCTCAGAAAATGAAAATTACAAATGGGGGTGGACCTACACCGATTTGTAAGAAAAAAATACAACAGCAGGGATGGATGCTCACAAATGGGGGTGGACCTACACAAACTACTATAGCTTTTACGTGATTCTATATAAACTGAAGCTCTTGAGACAAGGTTGTATGCTCACATCGATCAACAAGTTATTAAGATCATTTATACAACAGCAGGGTTGGATCTAGGGGGAGTGACGTATATTCGGCGGACAGAGAAAAGATTAACAGAAACACCAGTTGACATTAAGGATACTCCTACAGTTGTTGACATTAAAGATGCTTCTGTTGATGACACTCAAGGGAATACTGCTGATGACACTGAGGGAGATACTGCTGGTGACTCAATTACATATCAATTTGGTAACAGATAATATATACGTTTTACTTTTAGTAACACTTTAAGGCATGAAAACCTCTTAATTCACATCCTAATAAGGGCTTTATATACATTTAAAAACAGATTCACTTAAAGTTCATCATTTCACTTCTAAGCATTCAATTCAGCCAATTATGCAAAAAAAAAAAACAAAACATCATCACATGGTTTGTCATGTGCTAAGTTTAGATTACGATATTTGTATCGACTATTTTTTTTTGAAAATTAAGATTTTAATTAGTCTCAACTAGTTAGTGAGCGGTAATAGTTTTAGTGCATTTTATTGAGTGAAAGGTGATTTATACTATTTCACTTTTACCGTTAAGAACATCTTCTAAGGCCTCTCGTGGCAGCTTAATTAAATTGTTATATTTCATGTCTATGAATCTATCCAAATGTCATTTGAAGACTAATTAATCAGGAGCATTGATTAGTAGATTTTTTTATCTTTATTTTTATCATTTTAACTAAAATTCATTTGTATTATTGAATAGTATTTATTTTTAAAATCTTAACACGTTTTATTTTTAATACTTATTTTTATTCAACTAAATAATACTATCTAATAACATTTCTCTATCTACCACTCATACAAAAGTTATAACGGATGAATAGTGAGTTAGTAAAAAGAAGAACTCATTATTCAACCGGCCATGTATATGTTTTTTTATAATTTATGAATAATAAATTATAGAAAATGAGATTGAATGAGTTTTTTCAAGTTTTTCCAATATTTTACAGAAAATGATGATTATAAAAGCCTTTCAAGTTATGGTAAGCCCTTTTGTTAAAAATTCTACTACTATCATTTTTGTGTGAATAGTTCTTTACGTTAAGTGATCCATGTGTCTTGTTAGCTGTGTATTTTTTTATTCTTTTATTTCTTGCAATAAGCAAATGGTACATCGTTGTCAATGATTTTAAAAACGGACCGGACAACGAACCGCTCGTCCAATAGATTCATATGTGGGATCGGTCGGACCAAATTTAAGAACCAGATGACGATGAATAATTTGTTTTAACATTATTTATATATTTTCAGTTCGTACACAAAATAAGAAAATACAATGTGTTTCAGATTGAATTTACACTTTTAATACGATATTAACACTTAATTAACTATAATATGTATGACACTTTATTAATCTTAATCAAAAATGAAATTTTAAAGTGAAAAAATAAAAATAAAAAAAGGTTTGAAATCCAGTCTGACAACCAATCCGACTAATCACACGACTAATCACAAGCCGGTTCAGCTGAAAACGATAACCAGTTTGACGGTTCGATCCAGTTCTAAAAACACTATTTATTATTATGAAACTCAAGCTCATGATAAATGTGTTTATTTTAAATTATTGTTAATTTGAAGGAAATAGAGAGTTCTACTTAGAAACTGTTGTTCCATTATACCAAGCATCAATCAAGGGTGACTGGAACACTGCAAAACCCATCTTTAATGGAAACAAAAATTTTGTAAAGTTAGGTCTCAGTAACAATATCGGCACAGCACTACATGTTGTAGCAACAGCAAAGAGACAAGCTCACCTTAAATTTTGTGAAGAATCTAGTAAAAATTATGACAAAGGAGGAGTTGGAACTCAAAAACAAACATTCGAACACCGCTTTCTGGATAGCATGCTCATCAGGAAGAAAGAAAATGGCAAAGATCATGATGAAAAAGAACCACAACTTGTTGAACATCCTGGTAATAATCAACTTTTGCCATTGTCCGCGAGTGCTATAAAAGGAGAATACAAGTCAGTGAAGTATCTTTACAAAAATTCGAAGAAGATGAGCGGCAAACAATGGACCGATGTTGACAGAAATCTAGTACTTCTCCATTGTGTGAAGACAGATATGTTTGGTATGTGATTCTTGTGTTTCTCCAAGTTCACAAAAGAGTCTCACTTAAAATGAAATAAACGTACTATATATTGAGGCTTAAAATTAAATGATAAGATCAAGTATATTAGTTATAATTTTCAGTAAGGAAATAGCAGATTTAAAAGGTTTTAAAAATAAATAAAGACAAACCCGATGCATGGGGTTCTCTCATAAAGGGGGCTCAACGAGTGTCTGGTCGATTATCCTTCATTTATGCTAAGAGGTTATATATCTTATCGTTGCTCCAACGTCTGCATGCACTTTATAGAAATCAATATTCATCCATCATTTAATTTTTATTATTACTTGTTAGCATGATCTAACATTTCCATATATCTGTTTTTTTTACTATAGTATATGTTTTGTGTTTCAGTTCTTAATTTAATAGTTTCATATCATCAAGAGAATTTAATTTTATGTATCTTTATAGATGTTGCCCTTCGAATTCTGGAGGACTGTCCAGAACTTGCTCCAGCAAATGTGCCTTCACTTCTTCAAGTTTTAGCTGAGAAGTCATATGCATTCAAAAAAGAAGAAAAAAACTTAATCACGAGAGTCATAGCACCAAGTAAGCATTAGTTATATTCACATATTGAGATCACTTAATTAGTAATAGTATTAAGTTTTTTAATTACTTTGGAGTATTTGATTGTTCCTTCTTTTCAGCTGTTCGATTTTTTCTTGTGAAAGTACAAGCTACGCTTGACAAGCATGTCATCGCGCTAAAATTACTAAAAACCATTTGGGGACATGCTATGAAAACAATGAACCATGATGAAATTGACGGTATGCTCAAAGAGGTTGATTCTCGAATATTATTTATTGCTGCTGAAAGGGGCAACACCGCGTTTATAATTGAGCTGCTTCGATCTTATCCTGATGTTATTCTTGATACAAATGAGGATGGGTATACTATATTTCATATAGCTGTTATGAACCGTCACCACGATATCTACAACCTACTGTACGAGATTGGCAGCTCTAAGGATGATATATGCATGTTCAGTGACGTATCAGGGAATAATATGCTTCATTTAGTAGGGAAGACTTCAAAGAAGATGGCAACAAAGGCAACTGGAGCGTATTTACAAATGCAACGAGAAGTATTGTGGCTCAAGGTATATCTTTTAAGTAATTAATTTGTCCTTGATTGATTGCATTACATGTTAAATACTGTTTAGATTTTCTTTTTAATAGTAGATCTAATGTTCCTAAAACGATAATGTTAATGGAACAATCGTAATAATATGCCCTGCAAACTTTTAAGACAATTGCTTTGTGTCCTACCTTTACATGCCTCGACATTTAACCACAAACCAAGGACATAAAAGTCTTTGTACATTAGTTAACTAAACAAACACTAATGATTTTAGTGGATTATTTGAAATTAATATGAAATTTTAAACTGTTGGATTATCAGTTTAACAAATAGACCAAAATTTTAATTTTCACAAACCACAAAGACTTAAATAGTAAGAGTAAATTTTTTTTGATCCCTATGATTTGGGTATTTTAATCATTTTAGTACTAAAAAGAATCTTTTATGATATCACGCATGTAATTTTATTTTTATAACAGTTTTGGTTTCTAACGGTCTGACATTAATTTCTGTTAGATTTTTCAGACTAATTAGTGGGTATTTAAGTCATTTCATACTTAAGGGACTAATTATGTAAATTACATAAGATTAGGATGATTGGTGTAAATTTATTACAATCTCTATACTAATAAATAAAAATAAATCCGGACACTTGCACAATCATAGGCTATCTAATAATTGGTTTTTTCGCTTCTCTCTACGTTTAATTATGAATGATATAATAACTACTTATTAATTAAAAACTACACATAATTAAAATTTCAAATATGTTAACTTCACATTTTCAAATGTGTAATACACTGGTTTATTCAATCCATATAATACACAATATTTGAGACTTAACTTTTTATATTATAAATCATGTATAATAAATTTATTATCATGTTTATTATACGGGATTGTAACCTAATATATATATATATATATATATATATATATATATATATATATATATATATATATATATTATATATATAAGATGTGGTTCAAATGAGAACCCACCTTATTGTAAGAACCTTTTAACTTTTTTTAACCATAGATTTCTTTTAAACACTTTAATCCAATGGCTCTAAACAAATATAAATATTTAATACTTTCAATAGTTAGTTTTTAACGCATAATGGTATTAAGGTCTTTTAATCATCTCATTAATGCTTTGTATATTTCAATTTTTTGACTACTTTTATTATGACAATCATCAAATTAACCATACCATCTAAAGTAACTTTTTCTATTATTATTACTAATTAAAATCAAAAAATTTAAACGTTTTTTAAAACACAAAATATATATGTTCTTATACTAAGAATAACTTTCCAAGTCATTATTTTTATCATAAAATATGTTAAAATATATTAATTTATTTATAATGATATATTGATGTTATTTATGCTTATATTAGTATTCTATTTTTTCATAAATTATAATTAGTTTTTTAAATCTATTAGTAAGGACGTGAATTGTCTGTTTGGTTCGACTTTCGCCTCAAACCAAAACAAAAACAAATATTTGGTTTTGTTTCTAAAAACGTTCAATTTTATAAAACTATTTGGTTTATAAGTGTATGAATAAACCCAAAATACAAGTTCACTTATGTGGTTTCGGTTTTTTTTTTAAAATTTTTATTACAAGCAAATAACTAAATCAAAAAAGCCGTTTTTTAACAAAAACATTACCTAATATCATGGTTTATTGGATTTGGTTTTTCGCTTTGTTGTGTTTGGCTTTAGTTGTGTTGGTATTTTGATTACGATATGGTTATTTATGTTTCTTGCACATCTGTGCTATTTGGGGTTAATATCCTAGAAAGTAACGAAATAATATTATAGCCACCGTACATGTATAACATTATAATAGATATATAAAACGTTGTAATATAATGTATTAACTTAAGTAAATTAGTGTGTATATCGTATTTTCATTAACGTTAAAAGTAATGTAATGTTAGTGACTAGCAATGTAATTTGATATGACAGTGTAAGAGCACTGGCATCCAATAAAATTAATTAACATCAACTATAACATAAAAATGTTGCATTTCTTACATTATGTCACACCAATATTAAATTTTAATATAAAATGTAATCTAATTGCAATGTAATGTAATAACACTTAATATATGTAAATGGAATGTTGTTGTAAAATGATGTAAGTTATTATAATGTAATGTAATAACTTAATATAAGTAAAGTCATGTTAGTATCATGGTTTTTAATACTTTAAATACTTATATTTAGACAAAGAAGGGTATTAAAGTTTTTATATCATCTTAATTAATACTCATTTTTTACTTTTTGACATTCTTTGCAACCATCAAATCATAATAATTATCCATCTTAATAGATCTCTTGATTTCTTTTTTTAATCACAATAATTCTCCATCTTCTTAACAAAACTTTTGATTTCTTTTTTTAATCACAATAATTTTTCATCTTCTTAACAAAACTTTTGATTTTTTCTTAATATGTTCTTTTACCGTATTCAATTAAGTAAAACTTTAAAGAGTTGATTTTATTAGAAATAAGTAAATATATGTTCTTCTACTTAAGATAATTTATTATGTCATAAAATTCTTATAAACCATGTAATATATTAAGAGTTTAGATGCTAGTTAATGTAGTCGTCAGTTAGTGCATGACATTGATTTAATTATAGTGTTATATTGACGTTATTAATGTTTATATTAGTGTAACAATATTTTTATAAAATGTTTTTAGTTTTTGAACCTATTTAGTAAGGGTATGCATGAATCGTTTTATAAATTTACAACAATGTGATAAATATTCTACATAATACTGTCATATATTGTTGTAAGTACACATATAATTATGTGATGTGAAATTAGTGTTGGCATGTTATACTAGTTTAATTACACTTCTAAGTTAATTTACATTAGTGAAATGAAAAAAAATACAATCATATAAGTTACTATACAATACTTTGATATATATGGCGGTTATAATAAAATCACAATAACATCATAATACACTAGTGTTATTAATAAACCTTGTTTTAATATTACTTTTGCACATCGTTGAAAGGATGTGGCACATGAAACTGAACGGGAAGGCAAAAAAATCTGATACATGTAATGTAATGCTACTATAATTGAATGTAAGAAAATATAATGGTATGTAATAACTTAATGTAGCTAAAGGCATTCTAGTAACATAACTTATGTTGTTTGTTTTTGTGATAAATATATTAGTGTAATTAAATTACATTGCTTACAACACTCTCGTGGTGTAACTAGTACTCAACACTTATGCAGTATTGTAAAATAACAAATATACAATTACTTAACATTGAGTTATAGTAATAAATGACTACATCATACTTGGCATAAACTAACAATGGTTACACGATGTACAATACGTTAAAATAACACAAAATTTCATTCACATTACATTATATTATTTATATACCTTATGTTACTTACACTATAATACATCGGCCTAACAAAAAATTATATAAAGTTGGTCTACTATATAAAAATGGGTATATCGTATTTTCATTAACAAAATAATGTATTGTTAATGAGTAGCCATGTAATGTGATGTAACAGTATAACAACATTAGTATATACTAATATCAACTAACATAAACCATAAGATAAATGTCATATTGCTTAGATTAAATCACACTAAGAATAGAATCTATTATAAAATGTAATTAATTGTAATTGAATTGATAACATGTATTATAATGTCATTGTAATGTGATGTAAAATAATGTAATATAATAATTTAATATAACTAAAGTCATGTTAGTAACA